>OY968835.1:13104716-13599513 GCA_963695495.1 Hololepta plana
AATGAAATAAGTTTTTGTTCGTGAAACGAAATCCGAGCTTTCCGATGATATTCGATTCCTTGTGGAAAATGTTGCGGCGTCAATTCTCTTTTCACTCGCTTTCAATGGATTGCAATCTGATTCGCTGCTATATGAATACTTGGAGTTAAATGTTAGACGCGCCCCTTTTCTGTTTGTGCTTTTAATCAAAATTCGACACATTGATTACGGAATCAAGATCAATCGCTGGATGATCAAAAATAAATTAGACATTTTCGGGAAACAATTTGCATTAAATTAACAGCTACTTAGCAAAAAATAAAAATAACAGGGAGAATAAAAAATGATATTCTGCCCATTTCTAGAAGTCATCCTTGCCGCATTTAATATTAAAAAACGAATTAGAAATATCGTCGGCTTATGAAATAAATCAATATATACATCAAATGCAGATATAAATTAGAATGATCTAAAACATTGATACAGTTAATGAATTAATCGCGATACAGCCGTTTGATGGAAATTTAAAAGCGAAACATACGATTGTGTCATGCAGCAATTCAGAATGCAATTTGATTAAAATCATTAGATTAGAAATTGACATGAATCCTTTGAAATGAAGAAAAGAAAACATCAAGGGGAAAATCAAATTGGAAAATTAATGATTTCGCAAACGACTTACTTAATCCTACTTGTGTTATTTCAATTTCTATCTCATAAACTGATTCATTTGAACTTGACTGCCACTGATAGGTGAAAAGAAATTATTCTATATTTTTTTAATTCGTTTCATATACGAGATGCTCATCTCATCGGAATATTGGCCGAATACAGAATCCGCATGAGATGTAGGACATGCGCCATTCCCATGCTTTTATAGGGTGCACGCCTTATTATTTTTTGATAGCGATCTTTTCTTTTTCGATAGGGGTAAAAATAATTCGAAATCTAATTGGAAGCGTTTCGAAGGGGCCCAATTAGTCACCTCATGAAAACTAATTATAATCTAGCATTTAATCCAATTGGAATACATTTCTCGTGTGTTCAAATAGGATTATTTCCAATGAATAGGTTTTAATGTTTATTTGGATAAATGTAGGAGAAGCTCAAAGTTTGAATGTTCCATAATTCTTTATTTAATTATAATTTAAATTAAAAAAATGGTAATATTCAAATTATTGCAAGTATGCAACCAAGAATACTGCGATAGCTACAAAGGTTAACTCGTGCAATTTAGTCAAAGATTTTGATAAAATCATTCCATTTCTTGCTTATATTACCGATACATTAATTAATTATCATCCATTAAAGAGTAGATTTAATTAATATAAAAGGAATGAGAATAATTTTTACGTTTACTGGTTGGCAGTGTCATTTATCTATGCTGCAGTTACCCAGCATGCATCATGAGTGGGAGTGATATATCTTGCTAGTCTGCAATTACCTTGTATGCGATTGAAAACATTTTGTAATTGGAAATACAAACGATTAACACCCAAATACTGCTAAAGGAATAATAAGAAAGCAATCATCTGTATTATTTAATTGACATGTGATCATTTGGAATATTTTACAGTTAGAGTTTGTAATAAGAGTGGCGGCTCGGTTGGTGACGTTGTCTCCATTGTACTTGTGCCATATCTCATAAGTGTGGAAATTAAAAATCAGAGGTGGGTAAGTAAATTGTTGTAGTCACTGTGTTGCGATAATGTGTTATCAGCAAAATACCGTTTAGGAAAATTGTTATTCGATGAATATGCCACAAGTATGAGCATTGTTTTTATAAATGATGAAGAAGCAGGGTATTATTAGTATGTAAACATGTTATGTACCGCCCAAAGGAGAAGTGATTTCATGTATTCGAACAGTGTTATCATCATTCAGAAATATTTCTACTATCACTAAATTAACTTACTCCAATAGATCTATTTTATCGGTTTTATTAATAAATATTCAGTCTTCATAGTTTATGTTTTTAACTAAAATTAGAAATAGACTAAAATCGATAGACAAGATTATATATATACATTTTTCTAATTATTGTTCTATTTCTTGAAGAAATTGAATGTAAGAACTAAGTTCAAAAATGTTTACCATTTTTTTTTCTTACTGTTATTTGCAGAATGCAACCAAATGGCTAATGAAGTAATGAGATTAATAGTAAATAGCTCATTGTGAACATTTAGAGAAGGTATGTTTTTTTTTTGGCCATACAATTTCATACAATCATAATTCATTCTTGGAGAAATCATCAATCGTTCTTCGTCTCGCACTTTCCTGGGCTCATTTCGATCACGTCTAATTGCTAAAATGTTTATTAGAATTGGGTTGCAGTAACACGTTAAACATCATCAATAATCATACAATCAGTATTACTTTTAATTTAACAAACCATCATTACATGTGGATTCATTATCTCTTACATTAGATGCGTTCAATGCAATGTTTCAAATGCGATTAATTATTTAGTATTTAATTAGCAGTCAATTAATTACTTGTTTGCATTTAATGTGAGATGTGAGCAAAGCTTATTGTTTTGTTTATTTGCATGTCCATCACACAGGGAATCATTTTGACTTTTGGCTTAGCAGGATGTCTACTAACCAACTTATGGATTCATGCCTGTAAGTAGATGAGTTTGTAAACTATCATAATTGTAGAAAAATTCCAATAATATCACATCCGCCTACTACATAATTGATTATCGTAGTTATTTAATTGGATCGACATATTAACCACTACATAAGGCTATTTTATTTCTCTATCGGTTCCTTATCTTTTATATTTACATAATGATAAATCGTTTCTGAAATTTCACGAAAAGTTGATTCTGTTAGGTTGAAATCAAGCTAAACTTTCTCAAAATCACATATAAATACTAAAAGTGCATGATAACATACGAGCGCTTTAAAGGGCTTGGTTAAATGTTTGCTTTTAAACTGGCAGGCTGGTGAATCGGAGAGTTGAACAAAGACAAGAGCACAGCATTACACTTACTGAAATTACACAAAGGTAGGGTGAATTGTTCATTCTTAATAACAAACATCTTTTAAAGGAACTGACTAAGTAAATGCAAAATTAAAGAAAAAACTTAATCCGTTATTATTACGAACTTTAATTTACTTACATTTTACCATTTCGGCCTGATGATTTCAGATAAAATTTCACGAATTATTGCTTATGTTTTATTCGTTGCATGTAGGAATTAATCATAAATGAAGTAACTTCGTTGTTTTAATTGAGCAGAAACGAATTAATAAATTACGGGTCTTCTTTCCTTGAAGGAAGAAAAGAAAGAAATATTATATTTTGTTATTGTTACTCATGATTAGTAATAACGAAGAGCACGTATCCCACACAATTGCTGACACTATCATAAGGTGCTTTTCATTATTAACTAGCAACTCATTATTATTTTGCCATTATTAAATTGCAACTAATCTTTTATCATTCATCATTTTCATTGTGTGTTATTTTTAGGCGAATTTTGCAAGACAAAGTACCAGATATGCAGCATTTAAAGTAAGTGTACTTCTTAAGAAACAAGTCGAGGGAAACTACTGCTGCAAAAAAAGAAAAGAAAAAAAAAGAGTAATTAAAGACTAAACGGAGTTGTACGACTAAGAAGCAAGAAAATGAAATACAAACATGATCCAATTAATTGCGAAAACGAAAATATTTATCTGAATTTTTATTTATTAGGGAAGGTTCGGGTTCGGTAAACGAAGGAGCTTATCATTCGCACAGCAATGGTCATTCGGAGCATTCGCCAAATTCGAGTCACATATCCGTACACAGTGACGAGCCGTTAGTTCGCACGCATAAGCAACAGACGACGCAGCAGGTGACGACCGTGAAGAAGGTCGTCAGGGAGTTTCAGATACTCGGAGAGGGCCAACCTGGCGAATACGTGCCCGTGCCGTTAGGTGCATATCCGCATCCGACGCACGCGAGACCGCAGTACGTCGATTACATGGAGCAGCCGCCGCATCACATGTACTCTCAGTACCACCAACACCCTCATTATCAGGATTACGAACAGTATCCGAACCCGTACGGGCCGTACATGGGATATCCGACTGGGGCCGAGAGGGCACCGACGCCACCTAGTCCGAGCGAACACAGCGGCGCACCGTCGCCGTTGCCGCTCACCGCTCAGCCGGGCGCGCCGTACCTAACGTCCGGCTACGACGAATTGCCCGAACACTATCGCGTCACGCCATCGCCGGGCGGTGCAATTAACCTCGATCCGTACCAGGACGATGCCGGCCTCGTGTACGGTTACGTGTCCGCATCGCCCTACGGCACGGCCTCTAATCATCCGGGACCGACGTACGATACGCGTCCGTACGAAGAGAGTTTGAACGGTCCCGTGCCGGTCGGCACGCGAATGTTCGAAGACGAAGAGCTGCAGAAGCACATGAGCAAAATGTCATTGCACGGTCACAATATGGGCATGCCGCATAATAGAGCACACACGATGGCCTCGCCGGGTAGCATAGCGGGCGACGACGATCAGCGCGGCATGAGATGGCGCGATCCAAATCTCACCGAAGTTATAGGTTTCTTGAACAACGCGAATAATGTAATTAAAGCGAATGCAGCGGCCTATCTTCAACACTTGTGTTACATGGACGACCCCAATAAACAGAAGACACGAGCTTTGGGCGGAATACCGCCGTTGGTGAAGCTGTTAAGTCACGACAGCATAGAGGTTTATAGGAACGCGTGCGGGGCTTTGCGGAATTTATCGTACGGACGACAGAATGACGAGAACAAGAGGGCAATTAAGAACGCCGGCGGTATACCGGCACTAATAAATTTATTGAAGAGAACGAGCGAAACGGAAATTAGGGAATTGGTTACGGGCGTGATATGGAACATGTCGTCCTGCGAAGATTTGAAGAGATCGATCATCGACGATGGCGTCGATACGATAGTAATGTACATTATTATCCCTCACTCTGGTTGGGATCCCCAGGGCAACTCGAACGAAACACGTTGGTCGACTGTATTTCGAAACGCGTCCGGCGTCTTGAGAAACGTTAGTTCGGCGGGCGAATACGCCCGGAAAAAGTTGAGAGATTGCGAAGGATTAGTCGACGCCTTATTGTTTGTTGTGCGTTGTGCCATAGAGAAATCGAATATAGGGAACAAAATTGTCGAGAATTGCGTTTGCATACTGCGGAATCTGTCGTATAGGTGCCAAGAAGTGGAAGATCCGAATTACGATAAGAACCCGTTGCCGACGCAAAGCCGTGTTGCAGCTAATTCGAAAGGTATTCATAAGATTAATTTTAGAATGCGATAATTACCATACGTTTTGATTTTAATACGACGATTTCCAGGTGAAAATTTAGGTTGTTTTGGCGGTAGTAAAAAGAAAAAGGATTCGCAATCGACGGACGTTAAAGACAGTGGTTCGACCGGTCCCGGATCTAGCAGTTCGAATGCCGCGGCCAGAGGCGAACCTGTACGCGGAATGGAATTATTATGGCAACCGGAAGTGGTACAGTCATATCTCGCTTTGCTACAAAGTTGCTCAAACCCAGAAACATTAGAGGCTGCTGCTGGTGCCCTACAGAATTTGGCGGCGTGCTATTGGCAACCCAGCATAGAAATTAGAGCAGCTGTACGAAAGGAAAAAGGTCTTCCGATTCTTGTCGAACTGTTGAGAATGGAAGTGGATAGAGTGGTGTGCGCCGTTGCGACGGCTCTTAGGAATTTAGCAATAGACCAGCGTAACAAAGAACTGATCGGTAAATACGCTATGCGTGATCTCGTCCAGAAATTGCCGTCAGGAAATCCACAACACGACCAAGGAACTTCTGATGATACAATAGCAGCAGTATTAGCAACGTTAAATGAGGTTATTAAGAAAAACGCCGAATTCTCGCGGTCCTTATTAGAAGCGAGCGGCGTCGAAAAGCTATTGACAATTACTAGGCAGCGTCAAAAATATACACCGAGAGTACTTAAATTTGCTGGTCAGGTGCTCTTCACGATGTGGCAGCATCAAGATTTAAGAGATGTTTACAAGAAGCACGGCTTTAAGGAACAGGACTTTGTGACAAAAACTGTTGCCGCTAGAAATGCCGGTCCGAATTCACCAAATAATGCTAATAGTACATTGAACAGACCAATGGCATCCCAAAGCGGTACTAGATACGAAGATCGCACCGTCAAAAGACATACACCTACATCTAGAGGGATTGCACCCGTTTTTCAAAGGGTAATTAAATCGCCTTTAATTTAGTTTAAATGAGGATGCAATAATTTTGATTTGTCGTTTTAGAATGAAGACATTCCTATGGCGGATATGGGATACCCAGACTCGCAACCACCAATGGCTGGAGTTCGTGCCTACCCCCCTGGGCCAAACCCACCAGTAAGTCATTAAGCCAGTAGCACAGGCCCTCACTATCCAAGTCAATTTTTAAAGTATAATATATAGAGTGAAAGTGAAAATGAACTCGTAAGCATAAAATGCTTAAATGTAGCAATATTGAAAAACAAAAAAACGACACTAAATCCTCAAGAGTGTTATAGTTTTATATGTATATAAGGCATATACATATAATTGAACATAAAATATTAAGATATATATATATATATATATATATATATATAAATATGAAATCAAGAATATAATTATAATGAAATATACATACAAGGATTACGAACAAATGGCCTCACTTAGATTATTATATTCACATAGGTCGTTAATTTATTTCGATGTTTTGTACAGTCACCTAGTATAATTACTTAGCTTAATGTAAATTTCATTGTTTTTAATGTATGTAATACAAGTAATTCCTGTAATTTTTACTATTCTTACTTGTTTAATCAGGACTTTTGGTCTTCCTTTGTATCATTCACATAGTTTATATTACTAATGTCTGTAACTAGCTGTAGAAAAACTGCAACTAACATTTACAATGATAAAATTGATTTAAAATTATTACAAAAAAAAACGTTCATTACTGTACGAGGTGTGTTGTGGTGGGGTGGGCAGTGAGCGGAAGGCCCTGACAGCAGCGGCGGCGTTCCGGCCCCAGGTAAGGTTGGTGTTGTAGCTGCTCAGGGCCTTTGGTTTACTGCATGCTGGCTACACCGCAGCAAACGAGAGGCCCTGCCAGGCAGCTGACGCTGACCGTTACTCATATCCCATCTTTTTCAGCCGGAGCCGCTGTATGCTCAGGTGAACATGGAGAAGAAACGCAATCGACAACCGAGCCTGGGCAACGTCAATCATCTCGACGCACCGCAACTCACGGCGGGCAAAGACTCTTGGGTTTAGCTACTCGCAACTGTTATATATCAATGTTATGTCGCATGTTCAAGATATATAAATGCACTGATTCATATTAAATATGTATTTAATATTTAGTTCGTGGTTTACTGTGATGAGCTTCAAATAATAATTATAATAAAAAAGAGCAAAAAAAATACATAAATGAAATACTTGCTGTATATATTCCTTTTCATCAAAATTTTTTGTATACATTATTTTATTTTGTTTTAAGATACAGTTTATTTGAAATGAAAATTTATTATATTAAGTTATAATCAATATACACGTTTATAAATATTATTATGGAAATTGTTTTATTATTATTATATACGATATCAAATATATAAATTGCAATTTATAGATTTATAGTTTACGTTGTATTATATACTTATATATGAAAGGCGTGAAACAATTTAACTCAAACATTACAATAGTCAATTTTAATATCGTTTATAATAAATTAATAATCTTTAATATTACTCTTTTATTCAATACCCTCAAGAATCCACTTGATATAAGGTATTAAGTGGAACTTCCTCAATTTAAATATCAAGAGAATCAATCATAAATAATTCTTCATAAAGGTATGCAATTTACCAAGTATTCACCTTAAGAATAAAATAAAATTGTATTTATTTCAACCCATTTATTTATTAATCAAAATTAATGTTACATTACTTTTTAGCCTTCTTAGGTTCCTTGCCCGGTTTTGTGACATCATCTGGGTTGTCTGCAGCTTCCTTCACTCTCTTTGCCCGGATTCCAACTAATCTGGCATCAGCACGGGCCTGAAATGGTTACACCAATAAATTCTGAAGCAATGTGCAATTAATAGATCTGTATACCTTTCTCAAGGTAAGATAAGCATTGTATTTCTTTTCATCCTCTGTTGGCACACGTGCTTTAGTCTTGATAGCAGGCTGTTTAACTGGCAAAACATCAGTTTTCAACTGTGCAGCAACCTTCCTTTCTTCTACAGTTGCTTCACCAGCACGCATCTTGGTCCTTTCATGTGCAGGGAATAATATCAATTTTGATCTGTATTCTTTAAGTCTCTGTGCATTGACTAACACAGATTCAACAGATTTGTTACGTCTTCTGCTGTCCACAGCAACCCCTATAGATCTGGCAAATGCTGGGTTTAAACCTGCAGCCTGTAAAATGACATTGACTGTTAACTGTTTTACTTACTAATATAATTTGCTTACTTTAAGCTCTTGCAGTGTGAATCCTCTGCCCGCACGAATTTTGGTATGATAACGCACTGTTGGACATCTAATAACTGGTCTTAAAGGTCCAGCTGCTGGTCTTGGGGCTAAAGCTCGTGCTTTCTTTACACGTTTCTGTTTCCTGCGAATTTTACGTGCTGGTTGATTAAACCAAGTCTTAACGAATCTTTGCCAATCCTTATGGAAATGTCCATTAGGAATCATATTATTCCCCTTTGGTGCCATGTCTCTGAAATCTAATTAAAAATTGATAACATTTTGTTGCAATGTGATTAATATTGGAGGTTTATGTCAGTAAACACATCATTCACACAACCGCACAAATTCATGAAAAGATGGATTAATATGAGAAATACTTAATAAGGCGTCCTTCCAAAGATTCACTGATTAATTAAATAATAAATATTCACTTACTTTGTGCACGATGATTAAAATAAAGGTAAAATTTCACTACAAAATCCTAAACTCAACCCGACACTGGGGTACGTGAAAAAGAAGGAGGTTATTTCGACAGAACAATAAGAAAGATGGAATCATAATAATACTTATGACGCCATCTGTGTAGTTCTAAAAAGGCGGGATATTTAATACGATATTAAGAATTCAGCGTGAGAAAATAAATTTACATATTAAATGAATAATTTACTTTTCATATACATATTTTCACAAAAATTATAATATTCATCAAGGATATGTTATTAAGTGACATTTTGAGCAAAACATTTTT
This sequence comes from Hololepta plana, assembly GCA_963695495.1. Taxonomy (NCBI): domain Eukaryota; kingdom Metazoa; phylum Arthropoda; class Insecta; order Coleoptera; family Histeridae; genus Hololepta; species Hololepta plana. The sequence goes on from OY968835.1 coordinate 13,113,946, forward strand.
AATTTAGATTATTTGAGCATAACATTTTTCGTTATTATACTAGTTCATTTATAGATATTGAATATTATCAATTAAATGTTCTATTTTGGACATATTAATTTATACTCAGTTAAAGTTTATTGATATTGTATTGTTTTAAATGGCCAATTAAGTCATTCGAATTGGTCAAAACATAAACGAAGGTTATGTTGCTATAAAGATTGAATGATGTAATGGAATCGTGTAGATTTCATAGTAAATATTTACTTATTCCTAGCTAAATTAAATTAATGAAACATGTAAATTAATATTCTTATGGAGTATGAAGCAGCAGTGAAAAATGATACGTATTCGTTTGATAAGTATAGTGTTGTGACCTTTGTACGAATATCATACAGATAAATTTTATTAAAAATATGCTAATATAGTTGTTATAAATATACTTTTAACATGCTAGTAAAACATAGTAATGAAATGTTCATCATAATATAAAAATGGAACATCAAACTCAAGATGCGGAAATCGAAAATGATATAAATTTGCCAGCAAATGGTAAACCAAGTGTTTTATCTAGTCTAATTGTTTTTAAAATGTGCTTATTTTTTAGATCAGGAAGAGCCCTTTGCCTTAAAAAGTTTAGAAAGTGTTCAACAACCACATTTACTTGAGGCTGGTGTAGTGTACATATTATTGCCAAGGGATGTTTCAATTACCAGAATGACCAGAATCCAATGGCTTCTGGACCATATTGATACTGTTATTACTGTTTCACCTATGCCAAGTCTAGTAAGGCAAACTTTACTGTTGCATAAAGAAATCTAATTTGTTTATTTGTAGAATTTCAACAGTAATGAATTAGAAATTATATCTGTACTACCTGTTGAAGAATCTTCTATGCCATGCTCAAGTTATTTAGTTACCACATGTACAGAGGTCATATTTTTAGCACAAACATATCGTTTTATATATTGCTTGGACATGAGTCCATCCCAGTCAACAGTAGATGTACAACAAGGTGAAATACTTTTTGATCAAATTATAAATTGCTTTAAAGTGTCTTTGCAAGGTTTGTGCCAGAAGGTATGTTTTTATCTGTCTACATATACGTAAATGAAGATTTAATATAATTAATTTTATTTTAGTTTACTCTGCCAGGTTGTGCTGTAATATTCCAGCCTTGCATCTATTTAACAGTGATAGTAAATACTCCATTCTTTATTAGTCCTGCTCAACAAGTTTTAGTTAAGGGTGTACAAGTTTCTAGTCATAATATGAAGGAAATTATAAGTTCTGTTGAAAAACATTTTCACATATTGGAGGGACGCATTGCTGAGGTATCAGCTTTGGCTTATGAACAAATTGATTCCCAAATCGTAAGATAACATTAGAAATTGCTTAACATTGTCACTGACTTTAAAATTAATAGCAGGAGCATGAAGGAATGGTAGGAACATTATTTGATATAATAGACAATGAGCGAATAGCTAATATTCCAATGGTATCACCAGATGCAAACTTTGTAAATATGCTCAGATATTCAATGCTTGCAATATCATTATTACCTGAAAATAGCTTAAGTCGTAAGTTTAAATATGTGAATTTCAAATACGCTAAATTGTAATAATTGATTTTATTGTAGACATACTAGTCATTACTGATGGAGTTGTTGCAATGCCAGATTCAAATGTAATGGAATCCTTGCTCTATCAACTACATTATGATGGAATAGCGCTATCGTTTTTGAAAGTAGGATCATCATTTCATCCACATAGCAGTGCTGGTTATGTTTCTTATACAGACCTATTGCACTTTCTATCACACACTACATTGGGTTCTTATTTAGAGGATTTTCCAGTCTGTGTAAGTATTTCCCATTGTGAACCTACTTTCAATTTATACATTATATAAATTTCAGAACTCTGAAGATACAGTAGATATGAATATATACCACAAACTATACTTGTTATGGACATTTCATAGTAAAAGCAAATACATGAGTCCAATTTCTGTTCTAAATCAACACAACTGGATAATACCGTAAGTTATTCGCAAAGTATCGCAAGTTGTGTTGAAAACTTTTTTTTAGGAACGAGAAATCTTACAAAAGTAGTGTACCTACACTCTTATCAAAGAAACAAACAGAAGAAAAAGTTAATGCCTCGATATTGTTATTAATAACTAGAAGATTACGAGAAGGATATTCTATTATTGTAAGTAAATAAGTCTATATTTTTGCAAATTAGTCACATAGAAACATTACAGAATCTAGCTTATAATAATAGAAACTTGGAAATTAAGCTGAGCTTACATTGGAAAACGTTCATATTCATACATTATGTTGTAAAAGCACAATGGCCAATTGTAAAAAATCTCACGCACATAGAAGTTTATATATCAGGTGAATATCAAATATACAAGTTTTTGCTTTCAATAATTTTATCTTGTTGTAGCTCCCTATGATTTCTTACATGATATCACCTGTATGATGAAAAAAGAGACCAAATCCTCTTATCGTCAAGCGGTTTTCGAAAGATTTTGGATTAGGCTAACACAATTAGCATCCAATGATACTTTATTAGCTCAGCAATTATCCTCGTTTCAAAATGCTAACACATGGTATACTTTACCGGACAGTGTGCGCAACGGTATTCCTGTATTTAACATTATTGCAAATGTACAAAGTTGTGATTTGAACAAATTAATGCTTTCTGCAAGGTAATCGCTCATTAATCGTATGATTAAACACTTATAATCCGTTTTTGTTTTAGTGATGTGATTAATCAAAAATTCATTGCTGTATGGCAACCGATTTGTCAAATAGAAAATAATAATTGGCGAAAATGGTTTCATACACACAAATTTACGTTAATATTAAAACACGACTATCCATTGCCGAAACATATTCATACTGCTAATTCATTAGGCCGATTTCAGGTATAAAATTTGAATATTTGTAATCGTCTTTCAAGCGCAAATAGTATAAAAATAATTTTTAGATAATACAATGTCGGCAAGCAGCAAGTGCACTTTATACATTATTAGCTGAATGGGCTTCCTTCATATTAATAGACAATCATACGTATTTAAAACTGTTATACAAGGATAACGATAAGCCACCTGTTTGGTTTTGTGTAATAAGAGTTTCATCGAAATTTCCCTGTACTACAATAACATTGGCGTTTTTAACTGGAACACCAGGATACATAAGATTTAAAGTGTGTTCTGAATTGAAAAATGAACTAAAGAACCTCCCATACTTGTCTTCAGCACTGCAAAAGAAGGATAATCAATGTTGCGTTCTACTAAACAAACCTCTGGAGAAAATACTTATTAGGTAACTTTTTAATAGCGAGTTTTAATTTATAGTAACGATTTCTCATTAGGTATGAAAGAATGCCAACTGACTTTTATACTGTAGTGTTTCCGGATGGTACACAACCACCGCAAGATATACAGAGTTTTCCCATGTCACCATTTGCTGGAGCACTCTTTACAACATTGTCTCGTTATTTATTTCATCAGAGGTGGATATGGAGCGCAAGTTATAGCAACAATTCAAAATTAAACGTTAACGCGTTATCTAGAATACTAAGCACGATAACGAGGTAAAGCAACGTATATACTACCAAGATTAATTTATCAAACCATTTAAATTTTAGAATGAGACTTAAGGAAGGTTTTCATTTCGCTCATTCTTCCTCTGGTATAGTTACAATGGTATTGGAGTTAACAATGGAACCTAATGCCAATAGTTGCGCCGTTCAATACGTTTTGTTTCCACCGCATAGCACATGGATAGGCGAACGAGATAATCATAGCGGATCTGAGGAAGATGCCGATCCAGATTCTGAACTTGATTACGAATTGCAAATAGTAACTGAAGTGTGGATTGAGCCTCAATACGGATACGTCAAAACTAACAACGAACGATTAAAATATTTGAATAATATTCCGTATTATGAAATTGCAGAAGTGGTAATGAAACATTTAAACTTTATTGCTTACTAAACTTCTAGTTTTAAACTTAACATTTCCAGATTCGTTTGTTAGATATGAAATGCATAAACTCTCTGCTAACTTTAGAACATCTTAGTTTAATGTGCCAAGAGAAGAGTAAGGACAGTTTTGATGACAGTACATTAATGTCTTGTAAAAAAACTAGACATAGACATAATTCCTATCAACGTACTCAGCGCTTAAGCACATCTGAAAGCATTTCTTCTAATTACGATTTGAAGTAATTCTCAATATTATAAAGTTTCTCTATAATAATTTTAAAATATGAAATGTTTAAGGTCACAGTGGAGTCCCTGTTTTGTCCAACGAATTCAACATATACCGTTTCAATTTGATCCAATTGAAATTTTACCCGTATGTCAACAAACGGAACTGTTATTCTCAATGTTTATAGACGGTGCGTATTAATATAATTTATATGAATCAAATTAATTTGCACTAATATTTTAGGTGGTTTGACGAACAAAGATGCAAGTAAAACGAATAAGCTCTTATTAGAAAACCTACAAAACCACTTCGTTTTGATGCACGACTGCGAAATATATGTGTCGGACGAAGAATGCGTTAAATTCACAAAAGCCGTAATAGAAAGACACAAGAATAAGATACCGCATTCATGTCCGATTTCGCTCAATAATCGTAAGTTCTAAAGGTACTTTTTAATAATATTTTTGTGTAACGATATTTCTTTCAGCGAGTAATACGGATGAAACTTCACATTGGAGGTGTTTTGCGAAAGGTATATCTGTTACACATGTGATATTAACTTTTGTGCCTGCCACTTTAGAAGACTTGAAAATATTAATGAAGTATGAACCAGATAATCTAAATTCTAGTAGTGAAAATGTTGACAGAGCTTCGTCGCAAGCTAGCAATTACAGTGAAGTTCCTATTAATAGTGCTAATTCTTTGTCACTTCCAATTTACATTTATGATTGTCCATTAGCCTTACTAGTTGAATCTTTCATAAGTAATGTGGATAGTGTGTTGTCAAAAGACGTTAATGAGGACCACAGATATAAATGTGGACTAACCATTCAAGAAGAGTGTATAAAGTAATGTAATTAATATTTTCCTACACATTTTATTAATCGTAAATAACTTTTTAGTTTGAAAACTGATGACTCCGAAAATGTTAGTCCAGAGCCTAAGAGCGACGATTCAGATGTAGAGCAGAAAGGAAGCGTTAAACAACATTGTAAAGCTTTAGTGCTTACACATTCGAAATGTTTTGCCATGTCACTTTTTACAGCATTACATTATCAGGAACTCGTACACAGATCGGATGTTCAGTCTGCGATGGATCAATGCGAAGAAACAATTTACGAAATCGATATTACAGATTATATTAAGGTAAAAAATATGATTTCATCATCATCATATAATGCTTGTTCGTTTCGAATGTTAGCAACCATTTCAGCATTTTTTTCTCTATCCATCACAGCCCAGAAGAGACCTGTCGACGTTTTATTAACACACATCCGCAAGTTCTTCAACCAGGAGTCTCTTCTTCCTGGCCCTCTCCCGTTTATATATTTCCTTGTAAAATCAACCGTTGCAGTTCATTGTTTTTCATTATAAGGTTTACAAGGAATAAATAGTTTCAATATTCTGCTTTCAGACGATTTGTGCTCACATTAAGCATTCCGAAACAGATAATGTCGATGTAAGCTATCTGCGACAACCAACACCTTGTCTGCAATTTAAATCGCTACATCGCTTAATCAAAGAAAAATTTTTTGCAATAACAAATAAAGCGTTTGAGCCAATTCCATCAAATAACGAATTTTATTATTGCAAAAATTTGTCTTACGAAAGATCAGATTTGAGACATAATGATAGCGATGACGAAGTATCGAATCCGGCATCGGAAATCATAGAGTTCAAAGATGTCTGTTCGCAAGAACCATCAACTCAATACTTTTTCGGTAAAACTGAACCAGAAGTGTATTCAAATGAAATGAGTCCATTATTTTTGCATTTCATTTGCACAATACGATATGGAAATGTTGTCGATAATGCAATTGTGAAAGTTTTGCCCACTTGTTTAGGCGAATTAATTGAACATTTCGATCCCAACACAATAGCAATACCGAAATCAAAGTTGCAAATGTCTTTGGATATACTCTGCCTGACTTTACCGATGGCTGTGCAAAATGTGATCAACGATTATTCAACTAAAGGTTTGCGTACGACCTCGTTTTGCTCAGACGGATTTCAACCAAGTATAGGAAGTTCCGTATCGGAAGCAAGTTTCAATTCTGAGTAAGGCCTTATACTTGACCATTAGCTTCGATAATCACTTTTTTTGTTATTTACAGTTACAAAGAACCAGATCCATTGATGTATGTGCCAGATTTACAGAAAAAAGCTATAAACACTTTGCGGGATGAAGTCAGTACATATAGTGTGTAATTTAGAGTATTAGATTGAATAAATATATATGTAAATTTTTCAGATTAATTGGTTGCTTCAGGACGAAATTGCTACGTCTTTATTAGACGTTGAACCGGTTACGACTGAAACATTAGAATTTGTAATGAAACACGTCTTAAAAAGTACAAACAGATCATCCTGCAAACTGGATGTTATACATTTGAATTTTGTATATGGTTCTAGTCAAAGTTATGAGAAATTCGTACAAGTATTAACTATATTTTATTGAAACGTTCAATATTCTGAATGATTAAAATTTTTAATTGCAGGAATTTTCAAAAATCGTAATACCTGAGTACAAATTATTAAAGAATGAAGATGTTTATTACCTGGCTAAAGATCACAGTCTCTCCAATATGAAAAAGTCATCTTTAATGTCTCTTACTGGTCCAGAGAAGGCATCGACGGAAAATCGGTTCAGAGATTCGAATGATTTACATTCCGATGAAAGCTTTGATTTGAATGGAGACGTACCTGACAATGACATGAAATTGTCGCAAAGCGATACATCTAGTATTAATGATAGCGTTATTGGAACTGAAGGAGGTCTTTTTCTAATTTACAAAATAGATATATTATTAAATCAATGTTTTCCGCTACAGGTTACGATGAGAGTGTGAGCGAATGCGACGAAGATTACGAATGGTTAATTGATTTAAACAACAAAAGACCTAATTTACCAAATTTCTGGCTTATCCTGCAAATCGATCAAGATGCTGTAACCATTTATTTTCACTGCAGGTACGGATATTTTTGCTATTTTTGGTTTGCGCAAATTTATTTTTGAATGCCCAAAAAGATTTTTAGAATTATCTACTACTCACGTTGGTATATATCTACAAGTGCAAAGAGCAATTAGCGACGCAATTAGAGAAATTTGCAAGCGAGTAAATCAGTCGTTACTTTTACAGTCGTTACATGATACACGGACTTGTGATCATTTATTGGAACCTGACGATAATTTTAATGAATGGCCAAACGACAGTAGTCTGACACAATTATCCAGGAATATATCTTTTTCGAGATTGAAGAGCATGGATGGTATTATTTAAATCATTTAAGTTAAGGGTGAATTATTTCGAAGAATATTTTCAGAAGTTAGCGATGAATCGGAACCGTATCCTACCGCATTGATTGAAGCTTCGTTAAAATTCACAACCGGATATTTTACCTGCCCAGTGGTGTTTGAAATGCCATTCTTTCTACATCCAAGATTAAAAACTGGTCCCGGAAAGTCCGGCATAGCCGCGTTAAAATCAGTCTTGGATAAATTTTCAGTGTCAAATCGAAGTAATATGTTCGTTTATCAAGATAAAGATGCCAATGTCTTCTATTTAAGGTAAACACGATTCTACATTTCAAAACTACTTATTCATTTATTTTATTTTTTTCACTAAATTTAGATTACATGAAAACTTGCAAAGCGGTTATTGTCGATCTTTTAAATCAAATGAATTTGAACAGCCCGTTTCCCGTAGTCCTTCAATAGCATCATTGCCACTGAGCCAACAGAAAAGTAATCTTGCACGTTCGGATTACAGTTTGAGCTCGACAGGTGTAAGTAAATGGACAATTAATTTAGATTTTCATTTAACAATAAAATTTTTAGTCAGAAATCCGTCCGCGAGTAAGATCATTTGGTGAAAAGGAAACTAAAGATATACCGGGCGAAGACACAATTGTTTTACGTGTCCATGGAATTACAGAAGCTGGGCAAGACGTTCGTTGTGAACTTGTTCAAGTTTTACAGAAGCGCTTAGATGATGCCGTTTTAGAATTTTTGTCAGTAATGCTAGCAAGGAACGCTATGTGCCCTTTAACGCCTGAAGACGTTCGATTCTTACAAAAGCCGTTTAAAGCTCCAGAATTCATAATAAAAGTAAATGGCTCTTTGTGTCCCATAAAAATATTTACATAAACAGTTGTATATTTGTTTCAGCTATCCATACCTGAATGCGCGTTGCAATTACTAAATCCGTTTACACATTATTTGAGGCAAAATCTTTTACAATTCTTAAATGTACCGAAGTACACAGACGCCAGGTCATCCTCACATTTTAAGGTTTGAATGGATTGGTTTATTTTGGATTTGATCCTAATTAATTTATTTGGATAGGATTACACGCAGCCTGACCATTGTAATAGACAATTTGAAGACAACATATTCATTTACAACCAAAGCCAAAACCCCTCATCTGGCAACAGAGGCATAGCGTGTATTGCATTAGCCATAATTGATAAAACGGAAACTTGTGGTGATGATGCTGCAATAAATATAGAAGAAATCTTTCGTAGCAAAAAATATGATGAAATCGTACGTTCTACGGCTTTAGAAGACAAAGGTAAAAATAACAATTATTAGATACAAGTATGAATTATATGTATTTCAGACAACCTACCAGAAGTATATTTAGAAATTCGATTATGGACCCAAGGCAGAGTAAATATAGATAATTTACGCAATAAATTAAGTGCAGCTAGCAGTCAAGCGGCATGGGATATTATAATGGAATATTTTATTTTGAAAACGCCACTATGTGAACCAATCCAAGGTGGAACGAGTAAAAACCAATTGAACACCTTAAATAGCGAAGCTAAATTGGTAGAAACAAACAAAGAAGAATTTTTTTTAAATGTCTTATTGGACACCACAAATGAGGATGAATTAGCAATAAACTTTATGAAAGATTACAACGATTGCCAATACAGATCTCGCAAAGGCACGATGAACTCGCAAAGCCAACGATCAATAAGCTTCGATGATAATAACAAGGAAAAGGAGTTAACTACTTCAGATTTAAAGTTTGATAATTTCGAATTAGGAGACGATGGAACTGTTACCGAAGTATATTCCAAGATTTTGAAACAATGGCTTGAATTCGGGTTTGAGATCAATACTCCTTCGATTAAAAAGACCATGATAAATTTATATAATCACCATTTTATAAACATTACCATAAAGGAATTGCAAACGTTGATATTGCAATTATCACAGGATGCCGTTAATTTTTTTACTTTTGATTATACTAGAGATTTGTATGTGCCTTACGTATATTCACATTCATCGCGAAAGTGCCTTATGATATCAAGAAATTTTGAGCAATGGAAAGGTAGTTCTTACTTTCATGGATCTTTAGACTTTCCAGATATATTAGGTTCGCAAAATTTAAAACATATACAGAAATTTGGACCAATTGTTATTAATGATAAGCAATACATTCCCAGACAGAAAATATTATGGGGTATAATTGAAACTGATAATGTAAATGTATTATTATAATTCTTCAATCTCGTTAATTTATTCTCATTCTAGGTCTTATTATATACGTATAACTGGTCAAAAGACAATATTGATAAATTAACGGAATATGGAAAGAATATTGGCTTATGGTTAAGCGTCCGAGCTGGAGCGCTAAATTCTGTAATTGCTCAGAAACTAGGTCTATTTCATAATCAGGCTATTAGCAGAAAGTCCACCGTAGGTAAGAAACAAACTTTAATTCTTGTTACTATTGTTTTCGTGTTTTAGTTTATGTTAAATAATCCATACTTGAATTATGTTGCCGATGTTGATAATATAACGAAATTCTCGAAGGAGCGTTCTAAGAAAAATACAACTACGTCAAATAACGTTCAAATTAATATATTAGAAGCATTTAAAGACACGCACAGTTTTGTACTCGTTAATAATGTTGATCCGAGTGTTGCTTTTACAGTGGAAATGTACGAAAAAAGGAAATATGAACGCAAATGTCGAGGTAAACTAAATCGCCATACGTCATAAATCTTGATTGAAATAATTAATATTTTTTTAGAGGAACTAAAGAAGTTGCATTGCATGTATCAGTCGCGAACTAATTCTTGTAGTCATGCTCAAATTGATATATTATTGCAAAATTCCAGAGTAATACATTACTGCCATACACCTCTACTGTTTTTGTCAAGGTATAACTATAATTTTTTATGTAACATAATTATTGAACGCAATTTTTGAACGAATAGATGGAGACTGCAAGCAGCGGCAACGAGAGACCATTCCATAAATTCGCCGAAATTAAATTTAACACTCGGAAAGTATAATGAGGCATGGTTTGATGCATTGTGCATGGGTTTTATTTCCGAATATAAGAAATACTTACAAACGCTGGGCTTTATGTCCCTGCACATTGATAATGGAAGTAAGAAACTTAAGTAAGTTTCCTATAAGTGACTCTCTTATCGGCAGTTTTTTAAATATTTTCTTATATTAGTCTGCAACAGGAGTTTCCACATACAATTTACATACAAAAGACCATTTTGGGAGGTATATTGGTATTCACGATACAATTAATTGAGCCATTTTTTATAACAAAGCTTCATGCAATCGAATGTAACCGCTTGCAATCAACAAATTCAAGAACTGCGATAAATCAGGTATGCTTCATGAGATATATTGCTAAACGTTTATTAACTACTATTAATTTTAGTTTACACAGAGTTTCATCGATGAGTGTGATAGAATAAAAATTTTCATGCATCTGCATTCATTTACCTACGATTTTCATCTCAGATGCATCCACAATTATGTTTCAAATAGCAATAATGTTAAAGTATCGAGTGGTTATCACGTGATACAGTTTCTAGAGGACTTTATGAAATATTATAATAAAGCTCCAAACTATGCTCGGAATTTAATTCATTCAGGTACTAGTTATTTTATTCTATATGTTATAAATTGATTGTTCCTTTTTAGATACTATAACAATAAGTAATTTGCGTACGGAAGGCAAATTATTGTACAAATATTTGATCGATAATGTAATTGATTATGACTTTAATGTATTTAAAATGCAACATGATGCAAAGACTGATAATTCGGAATATATATTAGTCCAAGTGTCGAATACGCCTCAGGTTTCATACAAAGACTCGCAGGATAGGCAGCATACTGATGATTTTGTTGTTACATTAATTGTAAGCAACATAAATAATTGCATGGAACACTGTGATAACACAATCAATTTAAAGTACTACCTTATTTTAACGTCTAGAAGGTAAAATATTAATGTACATATGCTATATGAAGATCTATTACAGATATTATTCGTTGTTTTGCAGAGAGATATTTCCGAAGTCGGACGTTGAAAGGCAATTAGGCAAATTTCGAACTGTATCTTCGACTAGTAGAAATCGGTCCAGTTTAAGAGTATCGGAATGTGAGAATATTAAATTGGTGGAGGATATTAAACCATTCAAGGAGAAATCGACGGAACAATCATCAAATAATGATGAAGAATCCAGCACGATAATTACAGACTCGACTGAGACAACATCGAGCGTCGGAAAATCGTTAATTTCGTCTCATATTGAAATCAAACAAGAATCAGTAAATTATTTAGGATATTATTCATCACATGAACAACTAATGCAGCAATTAATTCTTGATTGCGCGAATGCAACGCAAAAGAAAATTGGTGACATGGTGATGCAAGGTGAACATGATAATATTTTAACTTTATTATCGAACATAATATTATTTCTTTAAGGCATGGTTCACTGTCGCACACATTTGCTTTGGAATAAACTTATACTACATCACGATAACAATCAGCTATCTTACGAGGAGTTTGCGGAATTGACAAGTTTTTCGAAAGTTGAAAATCTTTGTGATTTAAGTCCTAATTTGACATCATTACTTGTTCACCAACCATTGTCTTGGTATCAAGGATTGACGAAGCTTCTGCTATCAAAGTATCAAGATCAAAGACGCTCTTATATATCGCCAGACGGTAATGTCCAACACCACGTTATGTTACATCAAGGATATGCAGGTGCATTTATGATGCTTAAAATGGACTTGCATACAAATAGAGGGGTATACTTATAATAACAAGCAAAATTTGTTAATAACAATTCTATTACTTTAGGACTTGTATGCTGTTTATAGAAATTCACATAAAGTAGAAGAATCAAATGCATCTATGATTGACAGAAAAGCATTATTAGACGATTTTATAAGTTGTGTATGCTTCTATTTATGGACAGGAATGTTTTGAGCATTTTCATTTTGTACATAATCTTTTTTAAAATAATCTATTTCAATCTTATTTCATATTGTATACTTGATTAATGTGCCATTACATCTAAATAATTATATAAGAATTGTTTTTTATAAAATGTGTATGAGTATATTATTGTGATTAGTAAAAGATGTACATAATGATACAGTTCAGCAATATATATTTTATGATTGGTTTTGTAATTGAATGTTTTAGTGAAATAATAAATTGATTTTATTTTCTTTTTCTATTTTTATTATTGCCTGCTAGAACTTCACCTGGTGCTGGATAAGGTCTTTGTTGAAATAAAGCACCAGGGGCTGTTAAGTCTGTTTTATTATTCTCTAATCCATCACTCCAAGTGCCTTTTGGTATATCAGAGTATGCTGCTGGATCCATTGGATCCAAATGATCCACTTTATGTCGCTTTTTGTATTTACTTTTTTCTTCATATTTATGCTTTCTTTCTTCATACCTATCTCTTTCATGTTTATCTTGATTTTGGTGTTTTTTTCTTTGCCTATCACCATTCTCATTGTTTGATGAACGCAATTTCATTCTTATTTTAGCAGCACATTCAACAATTTTGCTTTTTGGATGATTTGGTGGTAACCATGATACTAAATTTGTTTCCATGTTCCAGTAATAATATCTTCCTCTGAAAATATGGTCTGATTACAAAATGATTGTGTAAAGAAAAAATTTAATATAACTTACATCCCCTTATCAAACACTTCTGTCCAGTTATGTGGCAAGGGATATTTCTCCAATAATATTCTCACATTATATGCATACTTTTGCTCAGGTACTGCTTGTGCTTTCCAATGTGTTTGGCACCAGGTTGTACAATCATGATATATATTATATTTATTGGGGCAATAAGCTGCTCCACCAAAATCCTTAAACTCCTTTTCATTATTACGATATGTATTTGCTAAAACAAAATATATATATTTAGATATAATCAATCAAGTCCGATAAATATGTCTACCAGGCAGTATTCCTCGCTTAGCTAATTTTGCAGCTAATACTGATGGTAAAGGCATTTTCCTTTTCAAATTTCAAAATGTGATATCACTTGGGAAGGCTATTCTTACAGTTGTTTGTTTTGGGTTGTTAGATTATATGACAATGATAGCGTGGTATCAATGGATGAGATAATATTAGCCAAGGATGTTTGGTTTCGGGATTTTCCTGCTCTTGTTTGAAAATGTAATGTTTACGAAGTTCCAGTATTCCAGCACTGCTGTGGTGACCAAAGATTGTATAATCACAGTCCATTGCAACCAGTATTGCACCTCACTAGCAAGTTCTGCGCGAAAGTCAAATTGTCGCACTGCGTTTAGGATTTCAATTCCGCACAATTTATGTAAAAACACATCATAGAATAAAGTAGGTATAATAAAGTTCAAAAATATTTAGTTTTATGTTGAACATGTAAATGTTCGTACCAAAGATATTATACTTGTACTCATTGACTACCTCCATCTGTCCGACAGTGATGAACGTTATGAAAAGGAAATGGGGGGGCCCGTCCGTAGTTTAACCATAAAATCACATAAAGGTAGTAAATAAGTAATAAGAATGAATAAAGACGATGATATATGTTGGTATCATGGAAAATTAGGCAGAAAGGACGCGGAGAAACTCTTAAGAGAAGGTATTACTACAGGAAAAAAATTTCAATAAAGTAAATAAGTTTTTATTTAGGCATTAGACCTGATGGAGCATTTTTAGTTAGAGAAAGTGAATCATCTGTTGGTGATTATGTTTTATCCATATTATGTGATAATGAAGTAAATCATTATCAAATACGTAAACACACAGAAGACTTCTTCTCTATAGGAGAAAACTTAACTGTTCATGGTTTGGATGGATTAATTGAGTATTGTCAGTCTGATGAAGGAAAAGCTACAATTAATTTTGAGTTAACTGAGCCATGTAAAGGTGACGTACCTCCACCAGATACTAGAAGACATGGTCGTACAAATTTACTACACAGAGCAACAAGTCAAGGTAATTATAAAGTGGTTTCTGAGCTCTTAAAAACTGGATATAAACATGAAGCTAAGAATCAAGATGGGCAAACAGCAGTGCATTTGGCAAGCATGCAAGGAAAAGATGATATTTTGCGTAAACTTATAGAATGTGGTGCTAATGTGAATTCCAGAGATAGTTCAGGATGTACTCCATTACATGTAAGTTAAGTTTTTGCTTGTTTCACATCTAATTACCTATTTTGTAGTATGCTTGTCAAAATAATTTTCCAAGCACAGCAAGATTATTAATACAATTGGGAGGAGCAAATATTCAAGCAAGGAATAGTGATAATGGTTGGGTACCCATGCATGATGCAGCAAGTAGGGGCCATAAAGAGGTTGTGAAAGAATTGTTAAGCCTAAATGCACCAGTAAATCCTAGAACAAATATCAATAAATTGCCAGCTGATTTAGCTAGAGTAAATGGTCATTTGGAATGTGCTGAAATATTGGAAAACTACAAAGCTCCTCTACCAAGAACACAGAAAAATGAATGGTATCATGGTACATTAGATAGGAATGAGGCAGAAAAAATAATTAAATCATATAACTGTAATACTGGTACTTTTTTGGTAAGATACAGTGACAGAAATGGTGGATCTACTGTCCTAACATTGTTAAGTGAGGATTCCCTTTTCAACTATATTATTAGAAAAGAGGTGTGTATTATTCATGCCTTGACAAAATATTTATTTAAATTTAAATAATTGTTTTAGGGAAATTACTTGTTTATTGATGATGGACCCTATTTAGAATCATTGGAACACATAATTGAATATTATAGTTTCATTCCTGATGGTTTGCCAACTGTATTAAAAACACCTGTGCCACCAAAACCAAAACCACCTGTACCAGAAGTAAGAATTTACTTTAGCATTGATAAGCAGTACTAACATATCATTTTAGTTTTCAACGATTCCAAGGCAAAGAAAGAAACCACATAATTTAAGAAAAGAACCCAGTAAAGTAGAGGAATTTGAAAAAACTGCAGCTAGTCAATTAAATAAAATAGGTTTTAACATCGATTTTACCATGCAAAACAATTTAGCAAATAATAATTATGTGACTGATAATGATGAAGCTGATTGCTGTGATGAAAGTTATATTCCATTTGATAGATTAAAATTGTCAACTGTTATTGGTAAAGGTGAATTTGCTTTGGTATACAAAGGCTGTTACAGAGATAAGAACAATGATGTTACAAATGTTGCCATAAAAACATTGCATAATCATATTGACGCCAACAAAGAAGCATTTTTACGTGAAGCAAAAGTAATGATGAAGCTAAATCATCATTGTATAGTGAAGTTTATTGGATTATCATTGGGACCGCATTTACTTATGGTACAAGAATTGGTACCTTTAGGATCTATGCTCGCATATTTGATACGATTTAAGGAGAAAATAAATCCCAATCATGAATTGAAAATTTGGGCGGCACAAATAGCTTGTGGTAAGGACAAACAATTAAAATCCAGCATTTTTTCAGATGTTGCTGAAATTGATTTCAGGGATGCAGTACCTTGAAGGACAACGTTTTGTACACAGAGATTTAGCAACTAGAAATATACTTTTGGCATCCATAAATCAAGCAAAAATAAGCGATTTTGGCCTATCCAGGGCACTTGGTACCGACCATGAGTATTACAAGTAACAAGTTATTATTTCGAATTTCTTGGACTTAACAGACTATATTTTAGAGCAATTCAAGGTGGTAAATGGCCGATAAAATGGTATGCACCCGAATCGTATAATTACGGCACTTTCTCTCATAAAAGTGACGTCTGGAGTTTTGGAGTTACAGTATGGGAAATGTATTCTTATGGTGAACAACCATATGGCGACAAGAAAGGTTCAGAGGTACATTCAGTAACAGAAATTGCATACATTTACAGTTTTTAAGTATGTACATTTTAGGCAATCCGATCATTAGAAAACGGCGAGAGACTTGAACAACCTGAGCATTGTCCAGATAATGTGTACAAAATCATGTTAAAATGTTGGTCTTATAATGCGGATGAAAGACCAAGTTTCAAAGAACTACTGCAATATTTTGTGGAAGATACAACATATACAAATATCCAAGAATTACTTCCCCAAGGAAATCTTAGTTGATTGATTTTAATATCTTTGCATTTACCATAACAGAAATTATTTGTCTAGTGAAATATTTATGTTTTTTTCTTTTCTATTACATAGCTCTTAACTAATGTGATTATCAAGAAAACAAATCTTCCCTAAATTAAATATTTTATATATGAAAATTTATTGTTATGCAGATCTCAACTTATTGTGATAAGGTCTGTGTATCGTTTAGTAAGTAAGTTTTTAATAGATTTTACATTTATTACAACATTTTTATACCTGTTTAATGTTATATAAAATACACATTATGTATATGAAAAGTTTATATGAAAATGTTAACAATACCCAAAATTATTATGGAAATATATAAATTTTAATTATGTAGCACAGTTATAATCAGTTTCTTTTTGCAATCCAATCCTCTATTTCTTGTACCCTAAACACAAACATATTCTTATTATAATCTGTGCATCCTAATTGTTTGCTGCTGGCTTGAAAAGTTACTTACGTTCTTGGAACTTTTGTTAAATTCAAGATTCCATTTTCGGTGACGACAACATCATCTTCAATCCTGACGCCGCCAAACCCACGGAATTCGTTGATACGTTCACCATTAAGGAACTTTGACAACTTTGGATTATTCAAAGCTTCGTCGAGCAACTATGACGAAATGAATTTTAATAATGGAATATTTAACTCGGTAAAACTTACCGAATCTATGAAATAACAGCCTGGTTCTATGGTTAACACCATATTTTTCTCTAATGCACGCGCAGTTCTTAAGCGATTCATGCCTCTTAACTCCGGCCTTTGTGGATATCCTGTAAGATAACCACCCACATCGTGAACATCGAGTCCAAGAAAATGACCTAAGCCATGAGGTTGGAAAATAGCTGCTAAACCAGCATCAAACATTTCATTAACGTCCCCTTTTAATAAATTCCCTTTCTTTAATTCTTGTAAAAGAGTTATATTAGCTAATTTATGCATATCTGACCAACTTGTGCCTGGTTTTGCAGTGTTCATGACTGCCATGTTTGCAGTCAAAACAGCTTCATATATAAATTTTTGGTCATCAGTGAATTTCCCATTTGCGGGAAAACTGCAAGTTATATCAGCCGCATATCCAAAATAATTGGCTCCCATATCAAATAAGCTGGTAATATATTATAGAAAGTTCATTATTCGCAGAAACTTTTTGAATGATGCATACCAAATATCACCGTCCTTAATGAATCTATCATTTGGGGCAGCGGCATGTCCATAATGCAGAATCGCTCCATTTTCACCTGAACCACAGATACATGTGTAAGATACATGTCTGCATCCTCCAACACTGTAGCAGTGATTCAGAAATTCCGATTCGCATTGGTATTCACTTTTGCCAGGCTTTGCCATTTTCATAACTTTCTTGTGCGCTTCCGAAGAGATCTCGACGACGTATTTAATAACTCCTAATTCCAAATCGGTCTTTATTACTCTCCTATAAATGAAATGTTAGTAATTCGAATTGTTGGCCATTAATTATACTCACAAATTGGCAATTACAGGAAACAAAGTATCATGGTCAACGTTAAATCTAAAACAATAAAATTGAACATTAAGCATTTATTTGCATATTAGTTCTATTATTATGAAATTACTTTTCGATGCCTGGAAACTTCGCCTCAAATGCTGTTAGGCCACTATCTGTATTGGTACCACGCTAAATAATAATAAAGATATATAATTATTATATAAACATTACCAAATAATTAAAAATTAATAGTAATTAATATACGCACTAGTGTCAATAATGTTGATGCTTCTAACTTAGTTAAAACGCTCGGTATCTAAAAGACAATAATAATGTTAAATCTTTATTATATGTATAGCAAAAAGGAGGATTTACTTCTTCAACATAATAAACTTCATCTACACCGTATTTATTCTTATAATCAGCCAAGGTTTTTAAGCGTCCCATCCAAATGGAATAGCTCTCGGGTAACTTTGGAACAAATAAAATTTGTTTTCCAGTCGCAATTTGAATTGATCCAAAACATCCTGGCTCAATTACACCAAACGTCCACATAAAATAGGATTCCTAAAGAGAAGTAAATAATTATATTAAAGAAATTATTTAAAATGTACAAATTTATTAATGATCTATAGAATAAAAAATATTAACATGACATGAAAATGTAACATAGAATAATAACTTTGTTTTTGCAATTAATGCATAATAAAATATATTGCCCAATTTGCAACTTTCTAGTTTATGAGTTGTTGTTGCCTTTCTTTTAACGAAAACGGAAATCAGCAGATTCGCGAGCAATGACCAACAAAGTAGGTTACAGAACCAAATATTAAATAAAGTATTTATATAGGATGTGGTTTTGGTTTTTACTTTACACAACAATATACGAAAATTGTCAAAAATTACATAAAAGTATTATTCTAATTACAATGTTTATTATTGTTAAAAAAATGCAAGAGATTATTAAAATTATATAATTTACAGTTGCGTTTTAAACGATTATTGATGGAAAAATATCGGCTTTATCGAATCTCTAAAATAAATTTTAAGGGATTATCGGAAGAGGTAATTTGATAAATGTCTAGGAAGAATAACTGTCCTTTTAAGAAAGCACCATTTCTTTTTGGTTGCCTCAAATGCTTTGTGTTTCTATTTTCTAAGAGATATTTTAAGATTTTGCACTTTGGCCAAAGTAAATTAGTACGTTAGTTTTAGAATTGTTCCCTAGAAATAGATATCCGAAAATATTCTATTTTACGTAGTTCCCTCTGTTATTTCTACGTTCTCAAATTTCGATTAATTAGAATAATTTGTTATTTTTATTGTAGTTGTAAAATTCAATTTGTTATGTGGGGTACGTAATGGAAACTCATAAAAAGATCAATCTAACAACATTTGAAGTTACAACTTAAGGGTAAATGACCCTACCATTTAATGAAAATCGATAAATGACACAATAATATTAACACATATTTGAAGAAAACGGATGTTATTTTATTTAATAACAATTATAATAATGAATTGAAATGTCCCTTTCAAATACGGATGCTTGTTAACTAATGCAAGGCAGCTACTTATGAAATAACTATGTACTAATTTCAGTCATTCCTGCATCGATTTATTAAGCAATTTTACATTAAAGTTTATCTTAAAACTTGTTGTATACTCGCGTGTGAATATTCATTAGTTCAGAAATAGTTTCATTATACAAAATGATAAACATATAAAGGCAATAATAAATAAGTTTTGTTATTATTGTTGCTAGAAAAAGTGCATATAAATGTGTTTTTATGCTATTTGTTTAAGTTTACTTTTTGCGATCCTTATTTATTAATTACTAATTAACATCGAAGTATATTATGCAATAAACACACACTACTGATAACAGAGATATGTGACGTGTTTTATTTGTAAAGATAAACACATTGGAGTGTTTACTTATTTAAAAATAAATGGCAAAACAGTAACCAATATGAAAAATTATTTGTAAATTGTATTTCTTTGATCTACGGTAAATCAAACCCAAGGAAATTAACAAAATATTGCGGTCCTGTAAGAGGCGCATTTAAAGTTTTGCCGTAGTATTAAGTTAAATTCAAAAAACTTTACGCGGTTAAATGATTAAGCGTGAATTTTACGTAATAATGCTAACGAGGATTCTAACATTTTACAGATAATTACCCTA
This sequence comes from Hololepta plana, assembly GCA_963695495.1. NCBI lineage: Eukaryota > Metazoa > Arthropoda > Insecta > Coleoptera > Histeridae > Hololepta > Hololepta plana. Next base: position 13,134,241 of record OY968835.1, read on the forward strand.
AATGTAAAACAGTCGCAAATAATATACTAGAAATGTTGGCGTAAAATGATCTATAAATATAAATTACGTTTTAAGCTTTATAATAACGTTTTTATATTTCACACGCAAAAAGAAAAGGAAAATTGTAAATATTTCTATATTATTATTATTCGATTAAAGTTATATCAATGTTAAAAGTCAAAATTAATTACTTTGTTCTAAATATAGAGAGATGCATACAAATTGATTAAAAAGTATAACAATGTGATAGAATTATTATTTTGATACTTTGCTAAAATTATTTAAAAAAAAAACGTGCCCCATTGTTGTTGTCATTCAATACTCCACGTGTAAAATATTAATTCGTATTGTAGATACAGAAACAAGGACGTTATCTAAACTCAATATTTTATGTATCACGTTTTTTAAAATAACACAACATGTAAAAAATTAGACGATGAAATAAAATTTTCCATGCTTAAATCTGAGTAATAATGTAACTCAAAACAAGGAGAAGAATAGAAATGAAGCTGTTAATCAATAATATTTTATTGTTTGGAACATCAGAGGCTGTTTCTGCAATACTGATTAGATGTCCGAAGTACCACCGATCGTTTCATCGAAACGAAAAGAAAAATTCAGAATGACGAATGAACAAATTGAATTATCCTACTTTCGATTACTATTTTCCTTTAGCTATTTAACATAAATTTAGTGGTAAATGCCTTTGGTCAATCGGTGGTAGTTACCCTTACTTTTACTATGTATTTATCATGTTTATGATTGACAGTGATGAAAACCCTTTCAGGTAATTACCTGCAATTAAATATTTAAAATTCACGAAAACCTTTGGAGCGGACGCGAATTGCTATAATTAGAAGGTTGAAATTATTTTGTAAAATATACAAATAAATATTATTGGCAAATCAAAAATAATGTTTAAAACACGTTGTTTTACTTCAAAAACACAGTTAATAATATTCAATGTTTACGGCAGAGAAAGTTGTTTATTGTAAAAGAGAGATATGTGGGACTATTTGTAAACAATAAACAAATTAATTAAACAATAGTAAATATTTTTTTATATTTTTTAAATAAGTGAACTCAAATTACAAGAAGAAAAGTTGTACTTATGATTAAACCAAATTTATTTATTCTGAATAACGATGATTCACGCAATAATTTATATACGGCTAATGACTTTACCAAGAAACTACGTAAAAAAAACCATGAAGAATAACAACAACAAAACATTCAATTAAAGATTCATTTATATATAAATTAAAATTTAAGTAACAACGTACAATAACATCAACGTTGTGTATGAAAGCTTCAATAAACATTACATGTGTCTGGAAATATTATTTCAATGTTACATCATACAGCAACATTGTTTAAAGCGAGCATAAATTTCATGTTCCTTTTCATTTTTGTTTACTTTAACGATGTGTTTTGTAACGTATTAAAACTCTTCTATTTACAATTAGATAAGTTGTTTTGCTCGCATCGATAAAACGAAATTGTACTTTAATCAATTTTATCAATGAAGCGCAATTTTATTGCGATTACATTTGAACTCCTTTATAGCAACGTATTTCGTCAATCACAATTCTACGTTTTTAAATTAATTTAAAACGCTAATATTGACGAATTAACATACCTGTCTGAAGTTGTTGTACGTCACGTCCGTATCGTAAAGGGGAACTTCATCACCGCCTTGTAATAAAACGGCGGCGTTACCCAAATTTTTTGGCTTTAAGGCATCTATCAATCTTCTCCTATTTAAAGCAAACAATTCCACTGAAACTTCGTGAGTTCCTTCTCCCATCGAGAGTTTACCGCTGAAACGCGAAAAACATAATTATTAATCAATACAATTCTTATTAGTTCGTCCTTTACGTACGCTAACGAAATAATTGTACATGACGAACAACATAATAAAGGTACTTGACCGACTGAGGCCCAGAAAGCAATTTTAGGGAGTACAAATTTAAATTAAAGGATATTCTATTCTTTGTTTACAAAATAACAAAGGCAATAAAATAAAATTAAAAAGAAACCTTGAGCTCCTACAAGCTAGCTAAATAGTAAATAAACAATAACAGCATAAATAGTAACCCTATTTATAGTTGCGAAATACGAATTAGTGAAATGAAATTCATACTTCAACCCTATTCACATCTTAAATAATATATGTTCACTGCAAGACTGCAGAAGTTTAATTTATTGATTGCGCTAATTCAATGCCTTAAAATAAAGCCAATGTTAAATGCGAAAAGTGTTTCACCCACGGTTCCAATATTTCCTAAACAAATAAAAGCATATAGATTTTTAGTGGTCAACGTAATTGCGAAGGCCAATCGCAAAGTTTTCGCGTTTATAGTACGCACATTTTTATTTTTTAAACTTTGCCAAATTTAATGGTATTCATCAATTCAGATTTAATCGAAAACGTGTGTATTGAAATTATTTATTTAATTACACGATTCCGCATTTATAAGTGCCTTTGAATACATTATTCAAATTATAACCGTCTGCGTAAAATGTAATCGTAGATTTAATTGGCAATCTGCTTAAAAAAATAATATTGAGTAATACATCAGATAAAAGAAATTGTTTCAAATACATGTATTTAACAATGTCAAGGAGAAATCAGTTTACGTAAACTCATTATAAATATATAAAGTTATCATATTTACAATAATAAATTCAATTTTTCTATATTTAATTGATTGATTTTAAGTTTTTGTTTAAGATGATGCCGTAATTGAATTTTCATAGCTTTACAGTTGCAGAAAATAGCAATTTAATTAAAAAAACGTATGCAACTAATAGGGGGCCGCGTAGTATTACGAAATTAAAGATTAATTGATACGAATGTACTTGAATGCGATCTGTGTTTCGCTTAGTAATGATTGATTTGTTTCTATGCGAATTTTTGATTTCAATATTATTTATTTTCAAAACTTATAATAATGAAAACAAAACTTTAGTAATAGTAATAATTCTTCTTGCTTATAGTGAAGCCTTGGCCAATCTTTATATGAACATTAATATATGGATTAGATCAAGGTAAAATAACATTATTTGTTTCACAACCAAACAGCATTATTATATTAATTATTTTAGCAAACGAATTTATTAATCAATTTTTAAAGATTAAAGAAATAAATTAACATTACACTTGAAATAACATTCTAAAAACTTACTTATTGTTTTTGTTTGCCATTGATCTGTTCCGCAATTCGCTCGGGATCTATCGCGATTGAGGTATCAATTTTAAATGCTCTTTGTTGAATTATTGGCCTTTTAACGATACATTTATCTATTTACACGTAAATTATTTATTCGGTTTTTACACTTGAAAGCGATATCGAACGCGTACATTTTCATATAAAAATCACACATTTCGTGAAGCGAAATACATGAGTTTCGGAATATTTAGACCTTTTAATATAAACAAAATTAAAGTATTGAATGTAAAATGACTTAAAATAAAACAAGGGTTTAAAAAATCTTTAAGGATTTCGGGAATCTATTTAAAAACTCTCATTAGGTCACACGAAACGTGTTTATTTTAAAAGCAAAGAAAGTAAATAAATAATGCATCAACAATAAAGCACAAACTAGTTGCCAAGAATTGATTCTATCTTCATAAAGAAAAGCACAATATATCCGCGGGATATATGTGTAGTAAACTATCTTTTCGAGGGGACACAAAATAAATTTCGGTTCGTGATTCCAAAAGATTTGCTCCTTTCAGAAAACATATAATTTTGCTTAACTGAAAGAATTTCTAAAATTGTACCTCAGCAAAATATACACTTATCGTATATTATACACGAAAATCTCCATTATTTTTATACACCTGCACTAAATGGATTCTGGGACACGTATGTGTAGCAGTTTATTTTTGTAGACAGCAATTTAGAAGAATAGAAAATAAATTTATATAATTAATTGTAAAAATCTATGTCACAATAAACTAAGCTTTTACTCGAATATTATTTAACATTGGAATTGATATATAAAAATAATTTATAAGCAAAATATTGTAAATTCCACAGATAACTGGAATAGTAGTCATTCGAAGTGAAAGAGAACGCTTTCGATAATCATGCAAAATGACTAGTCAATGCAATAATGTGTGTTATTAATGACTCAGTTCCACTAATTTATATTGCGCTATTACGTGGGTTCAAGCCGGTCGGTCGCCTTTTTGACTAACTGGATTTCGAATTTCCATGAAACATTTCATAATCATTTGTGTCGCAATTAGTTCGTATGCCAACAATTTGCATTTCTGGATGAATCCCTGTTCTGTGTTCAATTTTTGCCTTGCTATACTTTTGCATTTTTGCACTAATTGCAATAAACTCATTTTGGACCTCTTGAAGAGATTAATTATGCAAATAAACATTAGAGAGCGATGTAAGAAGTTATTTAAACATTAATATTTCGAACGACGTTTAAGGAAAGAAGAATTTCTTCCCGAAAACCAATTGACATTGGAAAGAATTTCTTCGCAGAAATTGATCGACATTGGAAAGAATCTTTTCCCAGAACTTGACGGAGTTCCCTCATTGAATGCAAAAATAATTCGCTATCTGTAAATGATAGTTAAAAACGAATAGGAATGAATTGATTCCAAGAAGCAGATAACATTTTACCCTTCAATATATAAAAGAACTTATTCTTTGAAAGCGATAAGGCTTTAGCATTGACATTGCAAAGAATTTCTTCTCAGAAACCGATTGACATTGGAAAGAATTTCGTAAATGTAAGTTATACATGGTGATTCAATAATTTTGTGAGTTTTCCGTTGCGATTCGTTCATATTTTGGAAATCTTTTTTCTTCAATTTTCGTGAACGCGAAACTCCAAGTGACGAAAGATTTTAGAAAATCGAAACAGTCACCGGAAAAATTTTGTGTTACGCACGACGCGTCAAGTGTTTTATCAGTATTAATCGAGCTTTTAAACTAACTTCGAACGGAACATAAATAAATTGATAATAGGTATACAGGTGAGGTAAGAATATACCTAACATAAACAAAGTCATGCTGAATCATTTTATTTATTTCACTAATAAACATACAAAAAATCGCACCATAGGCACGGAATAATGAAATATAAATACAATATAAATATTATTGCAATAACTACAAACAATTAATTGTTCTTGTCATTTAAGCAATTCATACAAACTAGTTTGTTTGCATTTTCTTTAAATTTTACTTCTAATAGACTAAAATATAGAAAGAAATGATAATGTCACTATTATATTTTATATGCTGTTTTGCCTTTACTCCTTCTACGTGCAATGAATATAAACTTAAGAATATCACATAGCATTTGAAATTCGTTATTCTACAGCAAATTTCAAATACGAAAATACAAATAGTCCATTCCTTAATATTTGAGAAATTAATTTAACTAATATCATATAAGTAATGATCCACCTCTTAACTACTATTTACACTGCACGATAATCGGTGCACTAAAGTATTTCGATTGTCGAAAATTGAAAATGAAACAATTTTTCTTGAAAGCGGACTTTTAAGTGAATGAATTGAAACAAAATTAATTGTTATAACAGATATTGAATTAATTGGAACAAAAATCGATCAAAGAAAACATTTCGCTCAATTGATTGAATGCAATAAAGTATAACATTTCTTTAAAACGTCTTAAATTACGAAGGAGCGAACGTGTAGTACAATCACAGATAAGTAGTAGATATATATATTCGCTTAAGATGTACCTGTGCTCTGTTAATTAATTTTCAACAATTATAATGTCTAGTATAACCTCCATAAGCGTATTTTGTAACTGTATTCCTGTTTTATGCGTAATAGTAATATAATCAGGGGAGCGAGAAGTATATAATTTGAAAAAGTCAAAACAATCACCAGATGATATTATTTCCTACTTTACAACTATACATACATGAATTATTTTTAAACACGGTCATGCATCCTTATTAAACAACAATATTTTGAGAAATTTTGTGCATTCTTTGTGCAGGAAGTAGCACTCTCTTGAATGACACACGATTGTTTTCACAACAAATTACTCATTTACTTGTACTGTTATGTTACGTATGTACGACGTAGACGTGTTTGTTTACTTTACGTCCAATTAACATGCCACTGTGCCTGCCTCGCGAATGCTTCTGACCATTCAATGTAACACATTATACTACAACAAGTATAAATGCCAATATTGTTTTTCTGCATCCCTCGACAACATCCCCGGCTCAATCGTCGTCCCACGATTCTAATTCACCAACACACAACACACTTAGTTAAAAGGAACATTCAAATATTGATAATAAATTATAAAGTACATTTCAATTACGTTAAACGTTCAATTTTCTTGGGAGCATAAATGCAGCATAGGACTATTATCTTCGTCTGACTCGTAGAAATAACGTTGTTTAGGCGTTAAACCCAACTTTACACGGCGAACTGCTTCGTTAACAAGACTCCCATCATGTAACAGTCTCTGTAGCAATTCGTAAGGATCGTCTTCTTGGACGTTTTCCTGGTGTTTACGTTTTTGTTTACGCATGCAATTCTCACAAGTGCAGAATTTTCCAGGTACCCGGTACGGAGAGGCTCTTGACGATTTCCTCGATATGTGACGACAAGGCAATGCTTTCAAATTAGTTGCAGAAAGCCTTAAATTTTCCTTTATCTCCAAAACAAGTTCTTCCACATCTTTTGTTGTAATACTGAATTCTGGTCCCTTGATTGGGCCCATTTCCGCAGAGTTATTATTCGAACGCATATTAATTGAAGGCATTTAACACTGTTTGAACTCCACAACACTAGAACTTGTAAAGTAATATTTTTGTAATAATAACAAATCCACTACCTTCCGCTTACGTGGTCTCAATTTAACTGGCGTAAATATTAGCCACGATCACCTTTGTTTGGGTTTAGCTTTCACAATCTACGCGCAAGTAGTACTATGTAAACAAATGCCGCAACTACGATATGCATTCAACCATTTCGATATAAAACTGTTATTTTCGAAAACATTCTCAAATTGACAATTTATAATTGTATTGCAATCAATTTTAAACCCAATAATGAATTAGTTATGTAAAAATTCTCGAATACAGCGTAGGAATTTAGAATCAAGGTTACGTCGAATTACGTTCACAGGCAAATACAGAATGGCATATCTGACGTCACACGATGGTCTTGTATTTATTTACGTTTCAAACTTAATGTACAATCAAATAGTTATGCGTTACGTTTCCAAAATATTTTATAGAACCCTTGCTGTCTAGTAAACAAATAAAAAATTTGCATAACTCGCTTTTTACTCTTCAGCAGCTTTTAAAAATTTGAAAGATATAATATCTTACCGATACGATCGTATAAGAAAAATATGGGACGAAAATTAAAAAGTTTTCAATTATTCATAAAGTCATAAAATATTACCTCGTCGTTAAGCTTGCCACAAAATTATTTAAAAATATCAAGTTTAATTTTTAGTGCCATTTCTGACAAGACATATTGTGCCACATATGTTTATGTCACTGTACTAAGCCAAGCTCGATAAATTCACTCTCTGCAACAAATGATATGGAAAGGTTTAATTTTAAATGTCTTAACTGATTCGATAAATTATGTTGCGACAGATAAGATTAAACTGCTTTAACAACATCAAAAATGCCCATGTAAGATTTTATTAATGTTATATAATTGATACTGATTTATTATTTTGTTGTAGCAAATGGTTAGAAGATTACAAGCAACTACAACAAATGCAGAAGAAGAATTGCAAAATATATTAGCAACAAAATTTCCAAAAGCACAGACAATTAAGGTGGAAGATGTCTCAGGAGGTTGTGGAGCTATGTATGAAGTTTATGTAACATCAGAAGAATTTAGGGGCTTGTCAATAGTAAAACAGCATCAATCCATATGTGATGCACTTAAAGAGCAGATAAAATCTTTCCATGGTCTTCGTATACACACAGAAATTCCTAAGTGATAAATTATTTATTCAAGTTTATGGACAAATTAGTAACAAATGTAAATTACTTGAATAAATTAATATATGTGATGTTAATGTATGTACTGTTTGTTTAAGTTGCTATACATAAAATATAACTTACTTTTTAGTGTTTGACATCTTGCTTGTTGATGAGCTCACTTTTATATGTTGTAAATTCACGAAATTATTAACAATTCTCTTGAAACCTAACCTATATATATGGAAAGTCATTGTTTCCTGTGACCTCAATTGATAAAAATTAAATTTAAATAAAAAATCACATCTTTTATACTAAATCGTATTTATTAATTGTAAACTTAACTAGATATGAAAAATAGAAAGGTACGTATTTCTCACAAATTATATAAATTACACAAAGATTCTAATTTATTACAAAATTCTACAATCACTTAAGTTGTAAGAAAGTACATAAAAAAAAACAAGCACACAATTCTCTTTTACAATTCAGTCTTCTTCTTTTCATTACCTTTTCTATCATAACCCTTTAATTCATTTGTGGCATGCTTTGAAATGTATTTTATAAAATCATCAACTTCACGCCCACCATCATATTTCATTGGTTGATCCTTCTTGTCTTTTGGTACCCAATATAATGTTGGGAATCCTCTAACCTCATATTGTGCTGGTACATCATTAGCTGTTGCATCCATTTTGACTATAGATATGTCCTCATCAATTAACTAAAAGCAGTTTAATGTAAAAATTTACATTACACATTAATGTCATGTTACCTTTTGGCCTAGTTCATCAAAAGCTGGAGCCAACTTTTTGCAATGTCCACACCATGGTGCATAAAACTCAATTAAGGTATCCTTGCCATTGTTTGTAACTACTTCATCAAAATTCTTAGCCACAGCTACTTTAACTGGCTCATCATTCTTCTCAGGGATTGGTTCAGATTTTAAGTAAGGCTCTAAACTGTTACTCAATAGATCCTTAATGAATTTCTCAAATGATTCAATAGAAAATTCATCTTTCATTATGAATTTCTGATTTTTATCATCTCTTGCAAATACAAGTGGTTTATCATCTTTTGCAAAATCAACACCAAACTCATTAAGTTCATGTTGGAATTCATCTTTAGCACTTATTGCAAATGTGAATTTGTCCTGATATTCCTTTGCAACCTAAATTCAAATAGTTAATTCTGAGTCTATACTTTTATGAGAAACTTACTTTAATTATCCTATTGCGCCAGTAATTAGTACCTTTAACATTTTTTACATAATCAACACCATAATAAGCAACTATAAGTGGATTTTGGAAGTCTTGTTTGTTATCAGCTTTTCGGTGGCCAACAATTCCATGACTAGAAAATGACAAAATTACAATACTTCCAAGAAATAAGACTTACCACTTACTAATTCTTGATAATGAAATCATGCAGATCTGTTGTTACTGCTTCACCTTTGTACAGAACATGTTTGTCTTCAAATTTATTATGCAAATGTGCTGGTCTAAATAATATTACTCCATTACTAAAAAAATTAAGTAATTAGCATTTCTGAAAGCTGTATTAATAATTATTTACGTTTGACTGTATTTTCCAAGAACATCTTTGAATGTAGTATGTGCAAACCTGACCTTCTCTCTGAGTTTATCAGCCAATTTTAAGAAACTGGCTTTTAAGTCACTCTCTTTTTCAAAGAAACCTACTACTGAGACATCTGGTTCAATAGATAAAAATTTATCCAATTCTGCAATTGAGCTTATTTCTTTTGAACTTGGTCCTACCTGTGCTTTCATATACTTTACAATGCCTAAAATGTTAGCAATAAATAATTCTGTAATTCATAATATAGTCAGATAATACCTGCAGCCTCTCTTGGGCCATTGAATTCCTGCGAAAATTCTCCATTTCTAAAGATTTTCAGTGTAGGATAACCACTGACTCCAAATTTATTGCAGGTGTCTTTTCCACCTTCTGTGCAATCTACTTTAGCTAAATGAACTGGTGGATCGTTTCTTACTAAATCTTCTGCAGCTTTTGCATATTCTGGTTTTAATCTCTTGCAATGTCCACACCTTGACAAAATTATGAATTTCAAGGTAGTAGTATTTATGTGCAAATTAGTGAAACAATATGAACTTACCATGGTGCATAAAACATTACCAGTAATGTCTCGTATTCGGCAGTTTTTGTTGCAAAATCTGCATCAGTCAATTCTAATACATCCTGCTCTGTAGCAAAACATGCTGATGCAAATAAAATTAATGAAATAGTCGATATTATTAACATCTTTTTTGTAAACTTTTGCTATAACTTCTACTCCAAGATTAACCGGTATTCAAAGAAAGAACTATCGAATCATCAATTTATGGAGGATGGCTTATTGCGTGGCCGTATGTAAAGCGCAAGCTCGTAATAAAAGCGTTGTCTCATTTCTATTGGTTCGCGTAACACATACTTTTCAAAATTTTAAAATCAATCCATTCTTTGCATTCCAAACTTAATTTATCAATATAAAATTACGCAAAATGTTAGTTTTTGTTCGAACGTATTTAATTTAATAAACTTACAGTATTCTTATTCAATACAAACATTAAATATACACAACAATTAACTTTTAAATGCAAAACTATTAGCAATTATATTTAGAAGAATTTTACTCCTTGATTGTCATCAAACAACATTAATTCACATTTTCCTTGGCCTTCTAGTACTCTCAATGCTTTAATGAGGATGTCATTGTCTAAACCATGAAACTCTGAAAATGGTTAATTCCAAAACTTGACAAGTATTCTTTTATAATAAATAGTAAATATTACCTGCATCAACTGTATCATCACCTTCAACCAGTTCATATAAAGTCATTACAGTATTCAAATAACCCTTATCTGATATATACTTGTATATTATTAAACTCCACTCAGATAATGTATGCCAATATATTTCATAACGAGTTTTCTGCTTATCAATTGGAGCTGCATTGCCTGTTTTCTCTAATTCTTTTAAGAGTAGTTGTATCATTTCAGTATCAAGCTTCCTATTAATGGCAGGATTAGAGAAGAGAGGTAGACTTGTAGCTTCATTGACATCAAGTATTGATATCTTAGCAGCTTTACAGTAATCTAAAATTAATGCTCTCCAAGTTGTTATCTGTATCATGCGAGTTTTTGCATGAGGCTGACAACTAAGGGTTTAATTAATCGCTAAATATATATATGGAATGTTTTTCTATACATACGTGAAAAATGGTGGAAAACTGTATTGCCAAGGCCAATCAATTTCTATATCCGACATTGTTATGCTATGAACATCTGATATTTTATGTTATTCAATAATTTCCTCTTGTCGATACAAATGGCCTTTATCATTTGACTATTTCCTATAAATGAAAATTAGTTGTTTATTCTGACGGTTTCGAAATCATGTGTATACTTCAAGAATTATTATTTGACAGTTACAAATAGCCTTCGCAAGTGGCAACCAACATTGCATATCTAATTTACAATAATACCTATAATTATGTAATATTCGTTTACAGTGTCCTTATTTTATTATCTTTTATTTCTTTTTGAATCTGCTGATTTATTTGTAGGAAATAGTACTCTTAAAATATAACAGAGAAGAAACAGATGTATATCCCTAGTAACAATTTTCTGATCAGTGATTAAAAATATGCACCCGGATTTAGCTGCTCACTTACATACACCAAAATGTAATGAATTAATAAATTTATTGAAGGAATGCCATCAAGACGTAAGAAGTTTAATTATGCTTTATTACTTAGATTAACATAACCAAACTTTTAGTATCCCGTGAGGAAATTCTTTGGGGTTTGTAATGCCATTGATCAGCAGATGATACGCTGTTTAAAGGCCGAAAGATTAGCCAGGCGTAAGAGAAATTACGAACAATCGTTGGAATTGAAAAAGAAACTTAAAGGAGAAACACTATAATCATGACTATTTTTAATATTGTGAAATCTGTTGATAAGACTTTAATGCAGACAGGTCAAGCAAGTGTTAGTGACCGTTACTATCAACACAAATATTGTAAAACAATTAATGAACATACAGAAGTCCATCAGAGGGTTAGTTTCCATTCAAACAGGATGTGTATGATATCATTAACAGAACAACATCCAGTATTACAGTCTAAAATAAGTAAAATAAACTGGAAGATTAATGGATCTTTAGATAGAGAACTGAATGTTGTTTCTGGGAAAGGCAAAAGATATGCCCAGAGGTTGGAGCAAGATTCAATAATATGTCATATTGAAACTATTGATGGTAATGTGTATCCCATTTATAGTTGTATGAAAGGCAAATTAATTGAGATAAATGGTAAACTAAATGAGGATCCTAGTTTACTACAAACACATCCTGTTAGTTATGGATACATATGCCTTATTTTACCAAACTTAAAAGCTTATTCTGAATTAAAAACATCAATGTTGTCTGAAGAAGAATACTTCAATGAAATGCAATAGTAATTCTTGTTTTTATCATTTTTTTCCTTACAATTTTAGAACGAATGGATAACAGTTTTTGTACTTGGTAAAATGTATTTGAGCAAATATTATTATACACCTTATATTTTAATTTATTTTTATAAAATAATTGTGTAGGAGAAGTATGTGGGTTAATTTTATTACTAATAGCAATATTTTATTTGATACATATGTAATTCACAGCCATTTAAACACCACTAATGCTAATAATAAAGAATGTATTTATTAATTTAGTAGGAAAATTTTGTTGGCGAATTAATAGTTTTATTAAATAGTACGAAATAAAGTTGTATTTCAACTTTGAAAACATTTATTAAATTGAAAGTTATTTAGGTATAATAAGGAACATGAAGAGAAGCGTTCATTTATGCTTTCTCTTGAGTAATCGCATCTGCCTACGCCTCTGTTTTAATTCATTCGTGTGTCACACAACAAACATTTAATATTCTTGCTCCCAGAGTCTTTTCATTATTATCCAGTTCAGTAGATTACGATGTTCGTAAGCACGTGGTTTAAACGCGCAGCCTTTCAATTAATGTTAGTCGTTCTCAATGTTCAGGCGCGTTCAAAGATACAAGAACAAAATAATACCGAGTCATGTATGATACTTTACGAAAAAGGTGTGGAATCCTACTTAGAAAATGATTTTTATGGATGCATGGTACATTTTGAGAATGCGATCGAGAAATACCGGAGTTATTATAAGAAATTGGCCGGTTGTCGTATCAGCTGCAAGAAAGAGGCCGAAGAATCGAACAACTTTTATTCATACGACATCGAGAATTTGAATTTCTTTGACAAAGTCCTGAAAAACACGCTCTGCATAATCAAATGTAAGCTGAACAATTCCGATACGTTTGGTTCGTATAACGTAAATAAGGAGACGGAGAAATTATTTCGGGATGTTAAACCTTACGAATATCTTCACATTTGTTATTATCAGGTAAGATTTCATTGTAATTATTCTATGAAGATCAAGCATTATGCAATTAGTTTAAAACTTTAATGAAAGACGGTCAAATCTTTGCGCTTTTGAATATATTCATATGAAATTTTTGATACAGTTATCGTGTTTAAAAAGAGATAACCAGTTTTCGATCCACTTACAAAAATAAAAGAAAAGAGAAGGTTTAGTAGTTCTTGTACCTGGGTTACCAAGGCGCTTAATTTCATACTTTTTCAAGAGGCTGTTAGAGAGGAAGTACAATTGTATAGACATTTAATAAGTAATAATATAGATACATATGTTTTTATAATTAATCCAATGAACAGTTCCAGAAAAGGAAAGCCACCAAAAGTCTACTAAACCATATATTATAATGTCAATTTATCTAATCGCTTTAATGAAAATAAAATATAATAATTAAAGCTTGTGACGAATCCAAGTTGACCCATTAATAAATTCAAATTAACATACGTAATATTCGGATAATTGTTTCCAATAGAAAAGTTGATAATTAATGCGATAAGTTTTTTTAACACTATCATACATACAAAGGAAACGTTTATTTTTTCTTTTAATGAATCGTTCTTTTTTCAATGAATACGCGTTCGAAAAGAGTTTAATTCAATCCAATTTTCCATGCGGAAAATCAAAATGTTTACAAATTTTATTTTGATATTACGCTAATAAACTTGTTATTGTTTCTATTATTAGATTTGCGTGTTTCGGAAAATTGTTAATTTTAATGCCACATTATTGCAGAAGTTCTACGCAAATTGAAGTTCTTTTCAAATATCGAACATTGATTGTTATTAATAAAGTAACTTTATGTGCGTTCATAATTTTCAGCTGTAATTAATAATTTAATAAGCAATAATACGTGTACTTTCAGAACTGAGTACAAACCAATTTTTGAGTGTTATTGCTTTATTTTATGAGTTGTAAAAGTAATAAAGTTGTTGTATATTTCCAAATCTATTATGTCAATTAACGGCACTTCTTTGAAACAATAATAATGCATTTATTAGTATTTTTGCTATTATGCGTAGTAAACATAGGATTATGTTACGCTGCGTATAATCGTGAATTCGATTTGCTATTGCATTTATTACTCTAACAATAGTCTCATGAAACGTCCTTTCACATGCATTTTCATTGCTAATGAAATCTCACGATGCCATTTATTTCATTAATCTTCTTTTCTCCAGAATGATATGTACCAAAAAGCAGCATCAGCTGCCTTTACTTATTTGGTGTATCATCCAGAAGATAAGGCTATGCTGAAGAATTTGAAGTATTACACTGAATTATCAGGCGTATTAAAAAGCGATGTTGTTAATTACGAAGCAAAGGTACTTATCACCTTTTCGTAAACATCTTACAATGAAATAATAATAATTCTTTCATTTATCAAAGGATTACGTTTACTTGTACATAAAAGGATCAGATGCGTATGAAAGGGAGGAATGGAAACAAGTTGAATATTTTATGGAAGATTCCCTGGAAAGTTATTTACAGTCAGAAGAGGAATGTAGGGCTAATTGCGAAGGGCCCTTCGATCAAGGATGGTTTCCAGATTTTATACCTTCAATCGCAAGTAAATCTCATTTAGATGAATTATTTTAGAAACATAACCGATACGATCTTACTCTTTCAGATCATTTCACTTATAGCTTACGATGTAAACACAAATGCAGCGAACGATTGAACAATTTGAATGGAGAAATATACGAGGACTTGCTGCCTAGTCATTACCATTATTTACAATACGCCTATTTTAAGAGTAAGTCGACAAAACACTGTATTTTCCTCTTTTTTTTTTCTTTCAATAATTCTTTTCGTTTTATAATTAGAAAATGTAGGACCTTGCAAAAATCGTAAATCCATATTGTTTTAAAAATTTTATTACATTTACATAAAGCAGTATCAAATTTCAGGTGGAAGTAACAGATATTAATTACTATGTGTTCAATCAATTTGTTTATTACAGTTGGAAATTTGAAAGCGGCTTGCGAAGCCGTTTCAAGTTACCTATTGTTTTACCCCGACGACGAAACCATGTTAAGCAATAAAGAATATTACTCGAAATTACCAAAAGCACGCGATGATTATTTTATGCCACGACCGGTAACATCAATCCGATTCATTTACGATAGCTTTAACTTAATTTGTCTCGTTATTTCAGGAGGCTGTCGAGTACATGAAACGATTGAAATACGAAAAGAAGTTATTAAAGTTCATTCACGAGCAATTTAAATTTAAAGAACCTGTTATTTTCGACCCTACGCCGCAGGTATGATTCATGTAACGTATTTATGCGGATTAATTAACTAAATAATCATAAGTAATTCAGTGAAAATATGTGTAAATTTGTTTTATTTTATGAGAGTTGTCTTGTGAAAAGAGTGTAATCGTTTATTAGTTTTGTTTTGCAATTATTCATAATTATACGTATAAATCATCGAGTACGGGGTTGGGGGATGATAAGTTACTGTATTTTTATTTATGCATTTGTATGTTAAAATTTTAATAAAAGAACTCAGCGTTGTCAGCAACTCTTCGGCGCGTAACAAATTTATTGCACAATCCATCCTGTTTTGAGCTTTGTCGAAATTGTTAAGCCTATTTTAAATTAAATAGCTTTTATTAATTACAAATGCATCAACAACACTATTAAAGTTATTAATAAACGTTAAGAAGTAACTCTTTTTACACAAGCCATTCAAGTTAAAGATGTTAATTAATCACTTATTGTAAATATTTATAATGCGCTCATATATGTACATATGTATTTTTGTTACTTTTCGGGGCATGTGGTTGTGTTTTACTAACAACTATTTCACTTGCAGGACTCACCAGCAAAAGAAAATGCTCTATGAATTTTGGGATAATATATGTATGCATATAACGTACAAGCACAAATTAATTAATTTTTATCGTTAAGGCCTCTAACAACAAGAACGCCTATACTGTAACTTTGTGATTATTATTTTCCTTAATAAACAGTAATTTTCAATAAAAAACGAAACTAGCATAATACGGTTTTGCTTTATTTTTGGATTATTCTAAACTCTTTAAACTTTATTACCGTAGGACATCCGTAAGAGAATGAAAATGATCAAAACATCCGAACTAAATGGATCTGGCAGGATAATGTACGACAATGTAATTACAAAAAACGAATGTAATTATTTGCTAAGTATTGCTAAAATGTTTGCTAAACCCGGTGACGGTTACGTTGGTAAATTGTCGCCTCATACACCAAATGAAATATTCGAAGGCGTCACAATAAGTAGAGCGTCATTATTAACTTATTTCGGTTTAATGAATCGCAAATTAATGGATTTATATATTCATGTTACAGAGGATCTTAAGTATTTAGTCGAAAATAGTTTCGCTATGAACAATAAATTATATTTCGCATATACGCATTTAGTCTGTAGATCGGCAATAAACGGTAAGATTATTGATTAAAGGTGGATGAAATCTACGGAACTTTTTCCCTTCAGGTAATCAAGTTAATCGTTCAGATTTAAGTCATGCCATTCACGCCGATAATTGTAATTTGCAAACGGATGGAAGTTGTGACAAATTGCCGCCAGCTTATACGTGGAGAGATTACAGTGCAATACTGTATTTAAATGAAGACTTCGATGGTGGCGAATTTATATTTTCGGGTGATTTTTATGGGAAAAATATTCAGGTATCTTTAGACTACACTAATAAGCGGAAACGTGATTTTTTTTTCTTAAACGCAATTCTCCCTTTAGAAGATGATTAAACCCAAGTGCGGCAGATTGGTAACTTTCTCTTCGGGCAATGAAAATATACACGGTGTTAGAGCAGTGCGTAGCGGATCCAGGTGCGCAATTGGTTTATGGTTTACTTACAATGAAACACACAGAGAGACTGACCGAGATTTCGCTTATAGTATTTTACATTGATAATTAACGTACAAGCATAACTTGAATTAAACTCCAGGCGAGGGTCTAATTAAAACTCTTAAGAAGTATTTGCGGCGTTGTGAATTTGGGTTGTATATACGAAATGTACTAGTCATTTTATAATGGGAATATAATATGCAAAATAAAATCATTAATTTAACAATCACGTCCTAGTTATTCATTTCTTTTAATATATTATACGTCAAGACGTAATCGTTTCAAAAGGAGATGAATCGTTTCGAATAGTTAAATGCAATTGTATTTCGCCGATTCAAATAAAAAAAAAAGAAAATTATTGGGTAATAGTAACTACGTTCTCATTCAAAATACACACGAAATTAATATTGTATCAATTCTAAAAATATCACCAACATCATAATCAGGATCAACCAGATGACTTTATAAAGTATTACATTGTAAACGATTCCATACGTGTTACTTTAAAATAAAGTTTAATGCCGAAATTAAAATTAAGAAAATCCTTTTAATGTTTGTAATAATAAAAATATTTATTGCATAATATCGTTATTTTGCCCAGTTTTTTTTATACTTTGCGTTGGATATAAAGTTAAGATAACTTTATAAAGTTTGCGAGCAAATATTTCGGTAATTATCGTTTTCTATCGACAGATATTATAACCAGTGGCGTAACAACGAATTGGTTATTGTATGATGAATTTTTGCAAAATGAATTTTAGGACATTGCAATGTAGAGAAACGATGCACAGGATTGTTCTAAATTGTAAAAATCTTCGTCTAGTTTCGCAAAGGACGTCGATAGAGAATAAAAAAGGATTGACAACGTTTTCTAACGAAAATATTAATGAATAATATGGTGTTAATGTTGAAGACGGCGCCGCTGTTCTAGCGTCGGAACGCTATGGATGCTCCACAGTAATCTGGGTATTCAGTGCGAGAAGTTCATGTGACGGGTGTAGTGAAGATAAGCCATGGAGGTCTACCGGAGATCCTCGTGGCTTTTATTGCTGCTGGGATTAACACTTCTCGCCACGTCCTTGCAGGGTACGTCCGCTAAGAACAATTTTTGCGCAAATTTTCCGTCATTTTCAAGCAATTTTCTTTGGCATTTTGTAGACGAAATAGAATTTCTTCAAAGCAATCAAGTGTTTTAGTGTGTGGGTTAAGGTTAAGTGAAAATATGTAGCACGAATCCCTTGATGCAATTCTTCAAATCATTTAAATACCCATTATATAATGGCGTTGGTCGTGATTTTTGCATCACGAACAGCTCACCGGCTCAAGGCTGGTGATTGTGATTTTGTTATTTTTGGACGTCGTCGTCGAAAATATTTTATTATAGGAATCGCGCTTACTTTTCCTCAAATTTTCCTCTTCATCATACGAATTGTTATTTTCGTACATATGAAAAGGAACCAACCGCTCGTAAATCGCAAATTATTTCGCTGAATTTTGAAATTTTATATTTTAAGCAATACATTATGTTAACGTCATTTATAAATGTTTGTATCTTGACTCTTTTTTCCTGATATATGTATAAATATGTAAAAGCCGCTGATCTAAAAGTAGCCAAATTACCTACTGCAACTGACGACATCGTAGGCATTGAGCCAGAGAAGCTACCCTAGACTCTGTTATAATTATAGTACACAGACCATGGACGTGCTACTACAACCTACGGCAAGCAGGGCACAGAAAATATTATATATATATATATATATTACGGTTGAAAAATTATTTATAATATGCGAATACCGATTGCTTGGAAGAGATTCGCAACGAAAGTAATCGTTCATATGGGAGGCGAAAAATTGATTTCTGCATAACTCTTTGTCACTTCGCAAAAAGGTTGTTAATGTAATTATTATGTTAAATATTATTACGTGCTGATTGAAAAACGCACAGCTGTAAGATTGGAGCAATTCCAATTTGTTTAAACCGACGGATAATCAACGTTAAACACGACTTCATTTCACTCGATTCAGTTAAATAAGGAATTCGACTACCTTTTTATAAACAATTTATTATTATTCCGAAATAAATAAACGTTATGTGAGGAACCATTAAATAACTGAACGAATTACGTACGAACAAACTATTATCGACTTTTAACAGGATGATTACGTTTTCTATTGGCCATCCCGTTAAATAATTAAAAATTAAATGCCTATTCAATTTCTATAAATGCCGCATGATACTTTGAAGGTAAAAATAATCTAAATTTCATAACAGGTGTGCAAGGTGAGGTCGAGCCAGAAGGTCCATCGGAATCCGAGTGTAGGCCATATATCGAGAAAGCCCTAAAGGAGCTCGAAACCGGTGAAGGTGCGGACGTAAAGGCGCCTGACGATGAGGGTAGCAGTAAAGAGGATATCCCCACGGTGGAAATCACTACGGACGACTCCAGTCACGAAGACGGTGACGGAGATGACGATGATGACGGTAAAGCTAGCACCGAAAGTGCCGAAAACGACGAAACGCAACAGGTAACTCGTAATAAATTCTGCGCTGCTCGCCGTTGCTAATTATTTAACGAATTAATAGGGTGCTGAACGAGCGGACGAAACTGAGAGCGCCGAAGAGAAGGTATTTAGTAACAACCCTAATAACATTTTTTTTATTTGCCCATTTTACTTACGAAAAGTTTAGGTAGCAGATGAAAGTGCCGAAGACGAGCGTGAAACCAATGATGACAATAAAGTAGGAAGCGAAGAAACCGACCATGACTCGCAATCCAAAGAAGATGATCATGAACAGACGGAAGCCGAAGCGCAAACTGTAACCGACGACGATGATGACGACGATGATAACAAGTCACATTCTGTAGAAGAAGAAGCCGATGCCGAAGTCGACGCAAAGTCAGAAGAAACACAAGAAAGTGACGAAAAGCAAACTGAAGAAGACAGTCACGAAGACGAAGAAAAGAAAGATGCAAGCTCCGAAACGAATGATGGAAGTAAAGAAAAGGAAGTAGAAGAGGAAAGCAAAGAGACGGAGGCTGTGGGAGAAAGCCAAGAAGGTGACGATGAAAGTAGAGAAAAACAGGAAGAAGCTAAAAGCAAGGAAGAAGAGGAAGAAGTTGCTAGTAAAGAAAATGAAACGGGTGAAAGTACGGAAAAAGTGGACGAGGGTGCAGAAAAAGATAGCAAAGAGTCGGATGGCGTAGACGCGGATGAAGAACATATTGACAGAAAGGAAAGCGAAGAAAAGGAGAGTGTTGAAGAAGAGGTACAGAAAGAGGATATGGAAGAATTGGCAGCAGTCGACAGTATAGAGCAGGCGGATCAAGCAGAAGAGAGTAAAGAGGACGATGGCAAAGATGAGAAAAGTAGTAAAGAAAGTGACAACAAAAGTGACGAGGTACATACGAAAAGTGGGGAAGACGAATCTGCAGATAAAGAAGGCGAGAAAGATGCTGATGATGATAAAGTCAGTAAAGAGGTTGCTGAAGGCGACAGCGCCGGATCAGCGGAAACGGCTAAGGATAGTGAAGGAGACGAATCGGCTCCTGAAGAGGATCTATCCGAAGATATCGAAATACCTGAAGATTTAAAACCTAGAGATCACATCGATCAGTTGCTTAAATTAGACGAAGATTCATCCAAAGTTGAAGCAATTATCGATAGGGCATCGGCGATCACTTTAAGAGATTTGAAAAAGCTTTACGAAAACGCGATACAACCACTTGAGGTCTTGTACAAATACAGAGATTTAAGTAACAGGCATTTCGGAGATTCGGAAATATTTTCGAAGCCGCTTGTGTTATTTATGGGCCCCTGGAGCGGCGGCAAATCATCAATAATCAATTATCTCGTCGACAATGAGTACAATGATACGACACTTAGAACCGGTACCAAATGCATATCGTCGTATGATTTTATATAATTTAAAAAGTACGTATTTCAGGAGCTGAGCCATCGCCGGCTTATTTCAATATACTCATGCACGGCAATGAGCCGGAAGTCGTCGAAGGTACGCAATTAGCGGCAGATTTCACATTTTCCGGTCTGCAGAAATTCGGCCAGGGACTCGAAGAGAGATTGCGTGGATTGAAACTGCCAAGTAAATTATTAGAAAAGGTATTTCCGTCCCCGGTCGCATTTATATAATAAATTACACAAATATTTCCAGCTGAATCTCGTCGAGATTCCTGGGATATTGGAAGTGAGGAAACAGGTATCCAGAGTATTTCCGTTCAATGATGCCTGCCAATGGTTTATTGACAGGGCGGACATAATATTTTTAGTTTACGACCCATCCAAATTGGACGTCGGTCCCGAAACTGAAGCCATTCTCGACCAGCTCAAGGGAAGAGAGTATCAGGTAAAAACAAAATGATATATAAAATCTTTAGCGAATTATTGATTATAAAGTTGTTTAAAAATATACCTATGTATATGTTTAATGACAATAACGGAAACGTAGACGCGTATAATACTGAACAAGGCCGATCAAGTGAAACCTGAAGAACTGATGCGCGTTCAAAGCGCTTTAATTTGGAACATATCACCCTTGATGTCTTCGGCTCAGCCACCAGTAATGTACACGACATCATTATGGTCGAGGCCTTATGAAGTCGGTGCTCCGACGCGTCTCTTGCAAGCGCAAGAAAGAGCTTTCTTAAGAGATCTCCGTACTGCAATCGATAAGCGCATCGAAAACAAAATAGCCAGTGCACGTAGATTCGCTGTGAGTTAAAAACATTCATTTTAATTATCTCCTCTTCTTTTCTTTCTCGTTCTTTAATTAAATCCACCTTCTGTTATCCCGACTTAATTGCTGTTTTGTATATTTGAATTTTGTGTGTAGGTGCGCGTCAGGAATCACGCAAAAATGGTCGATTGCTATCTGACAACTTATTACAATCACAAGTCGGTATTTGGGAATAGAAAGCAAATATCCGATCAAATCATCGAGAATCCGCAAAATTATCACATATACGAAGGTCTATCGACCTTAACGAACATATCACGCTACGATTTGCCCGATCCGGATGTGTATCGCGACTTTTTCAAATTGAATCCATTATACGACTTCCAACAGCTCTCGTCGACGTGTACATACTTCAGGGGATGCCCGATCAATAGACTTGACGTGGCTATAGCGTACGACCTGCCGGAGTTGGTTGGGAAGCACAGACGTTTAGTGGAAACGGCTTTAACCGAAGCGAACTTATCGCAAACACCAGGAAGCTGAATTAGATGTTTATACCCACGGACCAAGCGTAATTCGCTCAAATCAATCGCAGGTGATTTACGTAATCCTGCGAGAATGTTCCATTTATCGATGAAACCACTACATAATATAATATTCTCCTTGGTATAATAATCTTTGTTTTACCTCGAAGAATTGATAAAGTGCAATTACACATGTAAATAAATATATATATAAATATATTTAACAGAGTATCGGTTTAATTAATTAACTTGGACGGATTTGTGATTGTGAATTATGAAATAAACAAAGAATAACGCTTATTTTTCTCCTGCCATGTGTGTTGATCGCATTTAAAAATTCTTGCATTCGGAGTGTTCATTAGAAGAAAAAAAAAATATATATATATATATAAATACATATATATTTTAATATATCTCTTCCAAGAGAGTGGTTTAAATATTTTGAGATCAGATGTACAATTCCTTGTTAGTTTATCAATAAATTGTTAAATTGCAGTGTTTCTTGTAAGTAGTTACATGAATGTTTAATATACATACACATAGAACTAGATCTTACTTATATATTTATAGGTATTAAATTTTTAATTACCATTATTCATATTTTCCATTTGCATTATTAGTTATAATTTCACCATACACTAGAACATCAGAAGACATAGGTTTAAGTAACTTAATAAAATAATTATATTTTACTATATACTCATACTTTTTATCCTTCAGTTTATCAATAAACTTATGTCCCACTATAACTCCACTTCTGAAGATTTCTTATTTACAAATTCTCAACAAATGATCTATGAATATTTGGAAGCATAAACAGACTTTTTTATCCTTATATCTCAATTGTTTTACAATATAGATATCTGAACATCTTACTTCTTTTAAATTCTTTTGCTGTATTATTTGAAGTCACTTAATTATAGGCATGCATATTTGTTACCATGATCAGAATTAGCTAAACATTGTTATTGTCAACAACTAGTCTTCTTTGGGATCCTACAAATAATAGGTTGTTAGTTTATCAATTTATTAGCCTGTCAGTTTCATTTAGTCAGTTATGCATATAGCAGTAATCTATAATGTAAATCTCCATTCTTAGTTTTTCCATTCCCCTGTTATATAAATCTTCAGTTCTCGACATGAAGAACTTTTTTAGTTTTAAAAGAGCGCACATGACTTACCCGACAACGCAATAGTAGCCCTAAATTTCATCATTCTTATTAACCTAATTAAAGAAAAATTACAAAAAAGGAGAAAGTTTTGCTGTTTTTCAATAAGGAATGCCTTAATGTTAGTTATAAACTTCTGAAGACTGTCTTATATATTTCATACCAATTATTAAATATAATTTTCAACGAAAATTATTTAGATTGATTTTAAGCTTAAACACACGTCATTTTCCTCCATGTTAATGACAGATTTATAGTTAGTTACTAAGTTTTGTATGGGGTAGATTTATGATTTTATAAATTTGTAGTCAGTATATTAAAACATCTAATATGCATTTGCTACAACAATATCTAACCTACGGTGGCTCATTTTAATAATATATTAAATAATAAGAAATTTAAAAGGCAGTAATTTGAATTGTAATTTAATATTTATATGTTGGCAACAGCATGGCACTCAAGGCCGTTAAATGTCAATGGAAATTAACTTCAGTTGAGTACAATAAGAGGCATTGAAAAGGTATTTTATCATTTACGATAACAATCATATGCTTTTAATTTAATAAAACGTATGTAAAATAAATAACAGCCATTGATGTTTGAAATAATTGATATTCAATGTGATTAATTTATATTTCTATACATCTAGTGTCTATCAATAATGTTTAAAAACTCGTATAACGTTCCTGCATTTTTAACTAAATTGTGGGACATGGTAAACGATCCCAAAACGGATTATTTAATATGCTGGGGCCCCGTAAGTATAGATAATTTTTAGTATATCACCTGTATTTATTTGAAAGTGGCATTTGTGTTAATAGAGTGGCAATAGTTTTATTATCCAAAATCAAATAGTATTTTGGTATGAATTGCTGCCGTCATATTACAAACATAATAATATGAGCAGTTTTGTTAGACAATTGAATATGTGTAAGTAATTTTATAAATCGAAGCTTCTTTTGCGTGAAATGAATATTTTTAACAGATGGCTTTCATAAAATATCGACTTCAGAGAATGGTTCAATGGACACTGAAAAGGATGAGATTCAATTTTATCATGAATATTTTAAGAAGGGTCAAAAGCATCTCTTAAAAAATATAAAACGCAAGGTATACATTCAATTAACGTTAAATCAATTAAATGATTGCTATATGTTTAATATTTAATTGTGTTACTAGCAAGTTACTGGATCAAAAATTATATCAACAAATGGTTCATCTAAACCATTGCTACAACCGGATGATTTAAACAAAGTCTTAGCAGATGTGAAACAGTTAAAAGGACGACAAGCATCTGTAGATTCTCAACTATCAGCAATGAAACAGGAAAATTCCGTTTTGTGGAGAGAATTGGCTCTATTAAGGCAAAAACATCTAAAACAGCAACAAATTGTAAACAAGGTAATAAATTATAATGTATATTTTGTAAAGATGGGCAGAATCTACTACTTTTCTGTATTTACTACTTTGTATTTAAATACTTTTAAGAACCGAGCGCTTTAGTTTCAAATACTTTTACGACCTTACGACAACGAAAATATACTATACCAGAAAAACGAATAAGAATAAACAAAGGTTTCATCTGAGGAAAAGTTATTGGCGGTATCACAATTGTGTCACACATATACACACCTTGACTAGTACAGAGTCAATGTTCATTTCAATTTTCAATATTACTTTTGGGAATAACAAACTTACTTAGTTGCGATGATCGACTGTCATCGGAAGTAATAACAATTAAATTTATCGCTCGCGCATCCCGTACTTCATAGTACAATTCTTTGTATTCGTACGTGACATGCAGTGGTTCACTACTTGAAAAAACCGATCGCTATTACACCTTCGACTCTAATTCGTAATTGTTTTATCGTTTATGAAAATAAAATTTTCGTTGGATATTTCATCGTGTGCATTCTAATGCAACGCATATTTTAAAGAATCAAACACATTTTGATTCTGGCTCCGTATGCGCTCATCACTAGTACAAAGTAGTAGTGCAAACTGTAGTTGAAGCGGTCGTTGGAGTTGAGATGACCGAAAGGCATCGAAAGTCCCAACAATTAAAATTATCGCTCGCGGCACGCGTATTAGGCTACAACAGTTTGTTTATTTATATTTTTACTATACAATTCTTTGTCTTCGTACGTGACATGTAGTGGTTCACTATTGTTGAAGGAATTAAAGAATTATATACTTGAATAAAGGGATCTTCCGCATTACATCTTCGACTTTAATCGGAAAGAATTTTTTTATTGTTTATGAAAGCGAAATTTTTGTCGAGCAAAAGAAACGGGCTTCAGATGCCTCATCGTATTATGCAATCAAATGCCACGAGTACTTTTAAGAATAGAAAACATTCCGATTTTGGCTTCAAATGGGCCCATCACTACTATTATTTATCACTATTGAATAATTCTCTTTTAGTTGATTCAATTTTTGGTATCAATAGTACAACCAGCTACAAGATTGAGTGTAAAAAGGCATTATCCTCTTATGCTTGATGAGACTCCGAAAAAGGCAAAGAAAATGCCATCTGCTTCTTCTGATGGACCAACTATACATGAATTAGATAATGATGTGTTACCGGAGACTTATTTAAATGAAGACATTGACAATGCGCCAGAGGTATGTATTTTATTCTATTTTTCTTAATTAAGTCATAAATATGATCACCAATCAGCTTTCACTCTTTTTAAGCTCGATGTTGCTGAACTAGATTTAAATATAGAAAAACAGGTATGTTCTAAAGGCAATTTTGTGGTGTAGTCAAGTCAATTGTGATTAATTTGATTTAATTTTTACAAAGAATCACGTATTGTCATTGTAGTTTATGATTTCATTGCACTAGCAGCAACATAGGTATAATGGTGTAATCATTTGCTTTCGTATATGTTATTAAATTATTCTATATATCATTCTGCCACTTCTTAGAATATTTAATTTGAAATATTTGCTTATACAGGTTGCGAGTCCTGCTTGCTCTACAAAATCTACATGTTCTAATAACAAAAGCGAATCAGAACAGCCCACTGAAGAAAGTGCCACTTTGGTAAAATTGAAATACAGTATCAGGCATAAATTTATCATATTTCTTCATTTGACTATAATTTCTAAATATATGAAATAATAATAATTTTTAATTATCCGTGTTGGTGTAAGCTGTAAGGATGTCATAGTTTGAAGGATGCATAATCTAAAAGAAAATGTGCTTTTAATTTCATCCATATGGAAGAAGTTACAGCCAAAAGAAGAATTATGACAAATTTATATCTGATACTGTATCACTAATTCTTGAAATTACTGTTACTTGTAGGCTACAGATAAAGAGGTAGATTTATTATTAGCAGCAGATTTGTTGGAACCTAATGAAGAAGAAATTCAAGAGATGGAACAATTTTATGCACCGGAATACTCTTCGACAGATGATACCGACAATCCTAAGGAAGTATTCTTGAATTCAACTTCACAAGATAAGCTATTAAGTAATTTAATTTCTGGTAGTTATAATGCAAGTGCATTAAACAAGTCTGGCAGTGGTGTCAAAAAAGATAATGATAAATACAAAACTAATGACACAAAGTTGAAGCCTGATGATATGGCTGTGGCAACTAGAGATTCATCACATATTCCACTAAATAGGTTGAGTTCAGTGTAAGTACAATGTTGTGCTTAATCGTCTATTAATCACCTAAGGCCTTAGTAATATGAATGTGGTATTTGGTTATTGAATGGACTGGATGAAATTCTCTAATGGTCTATATGTAGTATAGCCTTTCATTATTTTAAATTTAACAGATTTGGTACTAAGCGCACTAAAAATTGTTGCAGTGAAGATCTTGAAATACACGTCGAATCATCGCAAACCGAGTTGGATCAGCTGAAAGAATTGCTGAACGGTTGCTCTACTTTGGACGCAAATGCACTTTTAGGAGTGAGTATTCCTTAATATTCCTTAACATATTCTTCAACTAGTAAGAAATGCATTTTAAAAGTTTGCACAGCGAAAATAACAATTAATTTATCAGTTATTATCAATGTTGTCTTTTATACAAGTTTTTTATTTGCAGAATGCTGGTGGTTCAGCACTGAAGGTAATGAAATAGATAAGAATTGAAGATATATTAGAAATTTGTTAAAATTTGCATTTCTTCTCTAAAAAACACATACTATGTGTAGACATTCTGTATAAGTTTATATATAATTTTTCTTTATAGCTGTTTAATGACGATACTGGTTTGCCGTACGAATTAAACTGCAATCAAAACAGTGAGCAAAGTCTGTTATATGTTGCTTCTCAACTTAATGTCGTCAACGTTACAGATCTTTTGGTGTCAGGTTCGGAGTTGCAAACATACGGTTCGGGATTGTTAGATTTCTCCCAACTGTTTGACGATACATCAGAAGCAGCAGAATGTAACGAGTCAAATTCGTTTGAACAGCAACAAGCTGCAATTGAGACGATAAATACACCTCAAATAGAACCTGTGGAAACAGAACCAAAATTTCCCGTTAAAGAATAAGGATTAGCGGCAGTAGTTTTCACTATATTACTAACTATTACCGTATTTACTCGCATAAAAGACGCACTCTTTCTAATTTTGGTGTCATTGAATTGATGGCGACTTGCCAGGACAAAATTGCTTATGGGCAGTTGGGTACAGCTAGTGATGGACAGAATCTACTGCTTTTGCGTCTCTTTTACTTTGCATTTTAATAGTTTTGCAATTTAATATCTTGGAATACTTTTACGCCCTTACAAAATGAAAATATGCTATATAATACATAAAGAGCAAAAAATGGATTCATCTGAGGGAAAACTGTTCTCGGTATCACCACTGTGCCTCAGAAATCCTGAAAAAATAGTCATCAGTTCCAATTTGCCAACATACCACCACTACTGCAAAAGAGAGTTGTGATCTTTTTGAACAGCAAAGAAAAGTTATTCGATGCCTCATCGTGGCTGCGAATGCGCCCATCAATAATTCAGACGCTCTGATAAAGAATAAGGAAATCTATATTTTATTGGTGGACATTATTCCTATATTTCAATTAATTTGTTCGATAGTCAAGTTTTTATTGTGTTTTTGACTGTCTCTTATTTCTAAATATGAAAAATTGGGGTGCGTTTTATAATCGAGGCAATGCGGTTATTTATAATTGTACATTCTTATAGGAAAAACAATTTTTCAAATTCTATATGTATTAAGACTGTAAGGTAACGGCAATGTGAGTTACGTTTGTATACTTCGAAATAATTTTATTTGACAGTGGTTTACAATTATATGCGAATATTTCTTTCTTTTTTAATTGTCGTAGAAAATTGATCTGAGTTTTAAGTTGTGCCTTTTAGTATATAATGCTGGTGAATTTTTTGATTAATGGATTGTTTCTTCTTTATTATTATGTACGAATTACATTTTTTTTAAACTTACTAATTATGTAAATTTATAATTTAATTAGGCGATTCAAACTTGAGGATGCCACAAAAGTTCTCTCAATTTCTTATCTTACTTGTAAAACTGCTAAATATACAAACGATGCCGCGTTGCTAACTATTAAAGCTCTTTCTTAGATCAATAACTATAAATTACAATAGAAGAAATTACAATGAATGTTTGAAATTGACGCTTTCAGTCTCAAAACACTTAAACAGTCCCTTTCGAAAATTGACTGAACTTTTGTCGCACCCTCTTTGTTCTAATTTTAATATATGAAAATTTATTCTTATAATAACACAATTTTGCTGTAAATATGAGAATGTAAAATAAATAGTTAATTATTATTTATTAAAGTAGCAATTTCATTACGCCTTGTTATAGAAAATAATATAAAATCTAATCAATATCCAATGTGAAAATGTCTTTGTCGTTCCTTAGAGTGCTTCTTCAAAAGTAGAATGCAAATGCACAATAATATCAAAAGTGATACGACGAGACCCAACAGTGTATAAACTGCGTGTTTGTATCCATTTGTTGAAACTAAAAATGAAAAGTAATGCAAATTTATACGATTCATATTTAAAATAATACCGGTATGTCTTTGTAATTCCACTAAGTTATAGGTAGATGCGTTTTTAGGGTACGAAAATTTTGGAAGCAGTTGCGTCCAGAAAGCTACTCTTTTCATTATATCGTTAACTTTATCAGTTTCAATTGAATTTCCTATATTTTCTATGTGATACGTGTTTGATTTATAATTATTCCAAATGTGAGTATTGTCTGGTGTAGGATTTCTAAAAAAAAGTATATTTAACTATAAGCAATTTGGGTTGTATCAATAATACCCAAACATGATGAATTTCGTCCATAAATTTTTAATGTGCTTGCTAAATCTGTGCTCATTGTTCTGGAAGCGGCGGAAAGTCGCTTGCTTAAAGTACGTTGGGCCAAATAATAGCAATATATCGGATGTAATGAATGAATCATTAATGTTGACATCGAATCCCATTTCATCTAGGTAATAGACGTAAATTGGTTGGACGTATGATGCAAGTAGATAATTCAGTTGTAAAAAATGTGGCACTTCGATGCGCGTATGCAAATCCATCATTTTCAAATTCTTCAGGAGCTTCTTATCGTCAACATTGTTGCGTATCTCGTATTGCCATTTAATGATATCTGTAACGTATGCTTTGTTATCACCATGAAAATTGTATCTAGATATAATCTCTTCAATTTTGTTATGCTCTATATACTGTTGTAACTTTGTGGAACCTTCTTTCGCTAATTCGTGCCATCTTGCTACAAACATACACACGATTCGAATAAGAAATATCTGATTGATTGACGTCACTTACAATATTGTGGATCTGTTACAGGTGTTGAGATTCCAGTTAAAATTGGAATCTGCGGAAACGAACCTTCGCGTAAACTTTTTTCAGGCGCAGATGGTAAATACTGATCATTAATTGGCAAAAATGTATCGATAACTGGCAAGAATAAGTCTGGCGAATTAGATGACTAGAAACATATTTTCTATGTATTTTGAATTGATTAAACTTAATTAAACAACGTACCGTACTATATGCGTCATATGCCATTAAAATGTCCTTAGTTGTTGCCGTTAATAAGCATCTTAAAATGTTTTTAGAATACTTTTGTGAACATCCTAAGAAACGTATGAAATTTTGCGAAGCGATGCCGATATCGTTGTTAAAGTGCCAAGGTGAAATGGCACTTCCGGTCGATATGATAGCTTTTTGGAATAAACCTCCGGTTCTGGGCGATATCATGTGTAAAACCACGCTAGCCGCACCAGCACTATGGCCAAATAACGTTATTTTGCCAGGATCGCCGCCGAATTGCTTTATGTTTTCCTTTACCCATAACATAGAAAAGTATTGATCTAATAGGCCAAAATTACCACGCACCTCTTTACTTTGTAAGCATAGAAAGCCGAATACATTTAGGCGATAATTTACAGAAATCACAATTATATTTTCTGTTGCCAAATCTTGTCCAGTTACCGGTTTCAAATTGGACTTTCTAAATTCAATACCATCGAAATAGATTATCACGGGCAACGGTCCGAATCTGGGTGCATTCTGCAAATAATTAACTTCTTTCATTAATCATTTACGCCCAGTTTATCCGATAAATACTTCTGGAGTCCAAATGTTCAGGTACAAACAATCTTCGATATAGATAACTCCTCGTTGCAACGGCAATTGCGGACAGGGCGGTTTATGTTGAGTTGCCTCATATGTACCATTCCAACCGTGATGCTTTTGTGGTGGCGCAAATCTTAATGGACCCACCGGCGGTGCTGCATATGGTACGCCAATGAACGCGTCCGTCACTTTTCCGTATTCTGAATAAATTTTGATCTGCATTTTAATACTATAAATTCCGTTATTTTAACTAAACATAAACCATTTTCATACCCCCGTAATTTCGCCTTGATTTAAACGAATCGTTGGTTCTTTGTCGCGAATCGTCTTGCCGTGAATAAGATTTAAATATGATAGAAGCACGAACACTTCGAAATTCATTGCGTTCAAATATCATGAAGTATCTGCTACCTTTTTGAAAACGTAACTAAATATGGTACAAATTAAAATCTTCTAATGAAAACGTTGGAATATTTAAATGGTTACTGTATGTCATGCATCCGGTACATTGTTGTCCATTGTTTAAAATCCGGTTAGTTTCGCTCAATGGTATTATCGTCAAATAAAAAGGGACAATCATGATCATTTGCACGAAAAATTGTATTTATTTGCCTCATTTTATAATCGCTCTTTGGGATGAGTTTTGTTTAATTTTAATGCATATTTTGATGTAAGTAGAAAAATAGCGCTTAAAAAGAAATGTATGTCAGCTGGTGCAGTGTTCTTCATCGACTAAGTAGAATGTTTATTTGAATTTCTTTTACCTTAAATGGTAAAAGTTTCTGACACAAATAAGAACAGCGCGATTGCATAAACTTCATTTCATATATGGAAAGGACTCGATCATTTAATCTTGATTAATTTTATTTAATAATAAAAACAGCCAAGTTTATATAATTTAGTCCTTTAGAGTGACTCATTCATTAGCAAGCACTCGCTTCAAAATTTTTTAACAATTACTGTTTATTTCTCAGCTTTGATCAGATCGATGATTCGATGAATAATAAATCACGTTTCACTTGCTAATTTAAGGTCTGCTATAGCAACAATAAGTAATTCGCAATAAAATTTGGCACTTATGCACATAGAGTAATGCATGTTTAATTAAATTTCACCAGCTCTGTTCATCTGAAAAATATTCATTAGATACACAACAATAAAAGTTCATTTTTGTATTATATAATCACCAAATTCTGTTAGTCACTAAATACAACAAATGTTCAAGAATTTAAAGAAGAATGTTTACCTGAAGTAAATGTTTGTTTTGAGAGAAATATTTGGATTTCGGATGTTCTTATCAAATGTTTTGGGCATTTTAGGGGCCGATTATGTTAATGGACTTCACTTCTTTTGATTACAGACTGGTCAAAATATCAGCTACACATTTTACATCGTTCAATTTTCGTTAAGCTAAAAAGAGATATTTTTCAAACACAATCTGATTTTAATGTATGTGTGGCTTTAAAAGGGGACTATTTCTATAAATTAATATCTACCTACAGCAGAGATTTGTCGAATATAATTCAAGTTAGGAGAGAGCGACAAGACGTGCTTGCATTTTAAATAACTTCATTTTAGTGTAAATGGACTGCGGACACAAATGCATTGTCGTGAATTTCATATTTAACGCGAAAGAAGGCAATAATGATCACTGAGCTATAAAAGTTTAATAAAAACTCTTATAGATATATTACCGATTTCCTTTTCTAAAAATCAGAATTGAAATGAATATAATTTGGCAAATATTCGCAATAATACGCGTTTAGTTATATTTTTAAAAGGATACCAATTATGGTATACATATATATGTGTCAATAACAACGCAAATATCTGGGGTAATGTTTTGACGATAATTAACGCGTAATATTGATACGAAGGTGCTCAATTTATTGAAAATGAAGAAGTAGGGATTAACTTTGAACAAAATAAAAGATAAATAAAATAAAAATAGGGGGGCAAGACTGAAAACGTCCTATATACAAACTCATGGACAGTGAATTCTATTATTAGGCTTTTACATATTATATTATATTATATCTTTAGCTTTAACGAACATTTTGGTTTGAAGAGTTACCGATGTGTATGTGACGGTTCTTAATTAAAATATTGTGAGTTATAACTAAACGAATTGCAGGATAATCGAAACATTGATCAGTTGAAGGCATCGAAAGACGCAAGATTAACTCAAAAAAAAATCGAGGATTTCAGTAACTAAAATCGATTTATTTACAACAAGAGTGACATTAAATATTAAAATTTGCGGTACGTAATGTGATTTCAGATGTAAATTTCAATTAATGTATTGCGTTCGGTGTGATTCAGTTCGAAATAGTAATGAAATAATACCTGAATATCAAATATGCTAAATCATCAATAGTGAAGATGTTTCTAAAGATAAACCTGAAAAATGTTTTCTATCTTTTCCTATGCATATTATACACACGCACAAATACATGTGTATATATTTTGTGTTTGATATTTAAATGTCCATATGCAGTTGATCCACGCTACAATGGAATTTTTAATACGTCTAAATAATATTGCCAAATTATTTGATTAGTTTTAAATTAAAAGGACATTGTGAAATCGGTATCGAATTTGAATTTGGCAATAGAACGAAACGCTTTAAAAATAAAAAAAGGAATAGATTTGTTTATGTTACTAAGAGAATCATATGTAATAATTTTATTTAATTCTTTTACAGCAAACGTTTACTATAAAAGGAATTATTTTGCTGTTCATCACTTTATGTTCAATAGAACGATAGTTAATGCTTATTAAACGAATATTCATTCGTTGCTGATACATCGCCATTCTATTTCGATGCTAATTAGCTTACATTTGATACAATTAAAGTTTTTGTTCGTTAATTAAATTTATTTAAAAGAAAAAAATAATTATTCCACGGTACTATCTAAAAATATGAAAATGTGCTGGAGCTTTTATGCTGAAATCGCGAGAATATTTCTGGTAAACAGAAGATTGAACGCTTCTTAAATTATGGACATTTCTAATTTAATAAATAAATCGCTTCTAGAAAAAAAAAACAAAATAACGTTATTTTTATACAAATCGTTTGAAATTTTTATCATTTGCGGTTTTATTAAATTTCCGGATGATTTCCATTTGAAAGCAATTCTAAAATTTAAACTACAACACACAATACAGTGGAAAATTAATTCAAAACGCTCGTTAAAAAATAAGCGATTGCCAATCGAAAAGTGCAATTGCTTATCCTCAAAAAAAAAGAGATTGCACATTCAAGTGTCGATTTGTATGTATGTGGCATTATTACGCTGTTGATATTTTTATTATTATGAATATTTATGTAAACTTTCACTAAAGAACTCCAAAGTATAGTTATGTATAAAAATATGTTCCAGTAGAGTAACCAGACTCTGTGGAAGGTCAACTTGGTTTGTTTTAAATGCTTTTTAATAGGGACAAACTGAATAAGATCATGCTTAAATATAGGAATAAGATAAACCTTTCTCGGCAGTATCAGATTTAGTTGCACTGCTGAAAAAAGTAAATTGATGAACGCAAATCTATTACTTATTAATTTAATTAGAAATAAATGAAATTAATTCAAGTTCAATGTGAAGGGGATTCTCGTATTAAGAGCGCGTTTTTCGTTATCGTATGATAAATTGCAAGACGTGATGTATACGTTGAATAAATTTGTACAAATTGTATTTCGTTTCCTTTTTTTTTTTTTTGTAGTAAATTTGCTTATTATTGTGATTTTTTTAGGTGAATAGTAGAATTACTAGGTTGCTGACGCAATATGATAGAAGAGGGGTACAATACGGCTAACTTAACGAAGCCGGTATCTGATATGGGCGAGTATAACGAGTTCGATGAGGAAGACGAGATGGTCGCTACGGAACGTGAGTTAGCCGAGGACGCGCAATGGAAAAAAATCCAGCAGAATACGTTTACAAGATGGGCAAATGAACATTTAAAGACTGTCGAAAAGCACATAGGAAATTTGGAAACCGATTTAAGTGATGGATTACGGTTAATAGCTTTAATTGAAGTATTATCGCGGCGCAGATTGCCGAAACACAATAAAAGGCCAGCATTCCGTTCTCAAAAACTTGAAAATGTATCAGTTGCTCTGAAGTTTCTACAAGATGACGAAGGAATACGAATCGTTAACATTGGTGAGTTTGTAACTTTTTTCCTTCTCAATTTTTTTGTTTTCGACGTTTATTATATTTATCTCTTGTATACATAAATGGAATAACAAACAGAGAAAAAGAAACACGTTGAAACCGATTCCATATTTACATTTTCGCTCCTAAAACGCGATTTAAAAGAAGAAAATAAATATAGAGCGAATAACACATTTGAACAGTTAAGTGTATTTATTTACTTAAAATAAAGGTGTGTGAAGTTTCCACTCAAAACTGCGCGAAATTAATAATTAAATCCGTATTTATCAAGACATACTTAGTTCAAGAAATAGTAAAACTGAAATATGTTTCTATAATTTGTAAGGTTTAATTAAAGCAATCTCCTGCGAAAGAGAATGTTCGAAAGTGACGATGATGCACTCGTTTATTTTAATTATCCAATTATAATGTCTATGATATTTTGAATTAGTTAAATAATAAGGAGAAGGTCAATCTTGAATCGTTTTGTTATATTTGGTTAATTTTTGTTGCTGTTCTTGTTGTTGTAGCTGTTGAATTAATTTAATTCGTCAAAAAGTGACGTGTAGTTTTAAAATGTACGCTTAAAATACAACCATTTATGAGTGAAAATTTCAGCTTCTAGACGTTTCTTGCTATCAGTCAACCGCTTAATAAGCGACACAAAGCAAATTATTTCTGTTAAGAATAGGTAATTCTCTATTAAATAAACATGGACAAAATATCGTGGTTATTGTAAATCTGTTTGCAAAATTTATCATGGATGAATTTTCTTATCATTTTTGTGTACTATTCTTTGAAAAAGAAAATTCGTTTTTCAAAACATCTTTTGCAAAATTTCAGATTCCTTCGAACAGATTTTTGTTAAATAAACATCCCAAATCCTTAAGGTGCTTATTTCATGAAATTCGTCGTTTAAACATCAAAAGCATAAAGCAATAATAGGGTTTTATTTATCATTTTCTAAGGGATATTTTTAGTAAGAACATTTATAGCACCAAAGATGCATTGAACTTCCAATCAATTTATTTATTTTTAACAAATAAGTACACTATAAACTGATAAATCTTTATCGT
This sequence comes from Hololepta plana, assembly GCA_963695495.1. Lineage (NCBI taxonomy): Eukaryota > Metazoa > Arthropoda > Insecta > Coleoptera > Histeridae > Hololepta > Hololepta plana. The sequence goes on from OY968835.1 coordinate 13,170,765, forward strand.
AATTTAATAAGAATGATTACTTATCCCGTTATTTATATTAATCATTACAGTTCCCTACAAACTATATGAAATTTATTGATCGAAATTTGTACCTCGATTGTATATTATTCCTATATTTTCGAAAGGAAGGAACACGTAATGCTTTGATAAGAAATTTCGTATGTATGTTTCACATATTAAAATTAATAACCAAAACCATTCCTAAATTTTTTTTTATAAACATGGCAAAAATAACGATGACAACACACAACGCCTATAATGTACATGCATTAAAAAAATGCTTTAATTATTACACATTTTATAAATAAAAACCTTTGATTCATTATTTGCTTATTGATAATATAGATATTAAAAATTAAACAGTCTGATGATATCGATAACACCATAAATTTTAAATTAAAATTTTATTAATATAAATTATTTCAGCTTTTACTTTTAATTCAAATTATTCTTGAACGAATGAACTTTATTGTAAAAAAGCAATTAATTACGTCTAGTAATTGCAACAGAAATGAGCATTTAATATTATGTTATCATATGGCTTTTAATAGCAATAATATATTTTTACAATGTTACTAATTGTTGTTAAAAATAAAAATGATCCAAATCAAATTAATTACTCAGTGATGATGGTCAGATTTCGTCATACCTTTATAGCGAATTGTTGTGACTAATAAACAAAAATAACAAAATCTGAATTGATTGATTATCTTAATTTGCTTAATGAGTAAATAGATCTCAGATGATTACAATATAATTTAGCGCAATTTAAGTTTGTTCTTTTATGATTAATTATACCTTTACGGTTTGAAATATTTTGGCAAGTAACATATGATGACAAATATTTAATCGGGAATGTGATTACATTTTGAATTGTTTAGTGTATTATTAAGACAAGAAAAATTCGTTTCTAAGAGGAAGCATGCTATCGTAGTTATTTCGTAACATTTTTAAATGAATAGAATGAATATCCAAATTTTTAGAAATAAATACCTTTAGGATGCATTCATCCACACACACTCACACCTATAAGATTATATTACTCGTCTATTCTTCAAAGAATCATTACGTAATCTCTTTAGAAATTCCGTCTGACTTCTACCTTAAAGGTGTTACATCTCAAATATATCTCATACTTATTTTAAACATTTTTAAACTGTACGTTGAATTCGAATGCTTCATTCAAGCAGTTTGAAATTCTTATGAAGCTAAAGACCTTTTGTAAGAGAAAATAATGAAATTTCTTTTAATTAAAGAAAAATTCTAGTAAATTCGCGTTACGAAACGAACCGAAATGAGTAATAGCTAAATTTAAACAAGAAACCCGTTTAGGTTTTTCTTCTTTTATATTTCTCTTCTTGTATTCATCTCGTTGTTCTTGTGTTCTTCATCTGAATAAATTTGCATTAAGCGAAATGACTTACTGTTGTAAATTACAAGAATAAATGGTTTCGAATTGTTACACTCCTCCGTATATCTGTTTCAAGATCAATCAGAGGTCTTACATATTCTTTCATTTACAATTATTTGCTTTAATCCGGCACAAGTAAAAACAGTCTCAACGTTTCTACGTGAGTCAATGAGATTTTATAAATTGTAGTTTACGTTTGGGTAAAAGTATTACAAGGACTTTAAAGTTTAAATGAAATATTCACATACGTTATAAGATAATTAATATGTTTAAAGCGTAAATAATATAAGAATTTTCGTAGTAAAAAATTCCTAAAACGAATAACGTACAAGTAATTAATAAAATCAGTTAATATTTGATATTGGTTTCTCTTTCAGATTCTACGCATATAGTTGATTGTAAATTAAAATTAATATTAGGTCTAATATGGACTTTAATCTTACATTATTCCATTTGTCTGCCCATGTGGGAAGGAGACGACGATTCAAAGAATGCAGGACAAGGACCAACGCCGAAACAGAGGTATATCAATTGACTAATTTGAACAATTTAATAGGATGTATCATGAAAATCGAAATTATTATTAGGCTAATGAACTGGATACAAATGAAATTGCCCGATTTGCCAGTAACAAATTTCACCACCGATTGGAACAGTGGCAAAGCAGTCGGAGCCTTGGTAGATGCCGTTGCCCCAGGTTTATGTCCGGACTGGCAGGTTAATTATATTTAAATTGAATTTAAATGTTCCGAGCAACTACGATTTTCACGTGTTCCACGTTTTACGTAGGATTGGGATCCAAAGGATTCCGTACAGAATGCATCAGAGGCCATGGGCTTGGCTGACGACTGGTTGAACGTTCCTCAATTGATAAAACCGGAGGAAATTATCGATCCGAAAATTGATGAACAGTCCGTAATGACTTATTTGTCCCAATATCCAAACGCAAAATTGAAGTCGGGTGCACCGTTGCGGCCGAAAACAAATCCAAATAGGTAATTGATTTGATAAAACGTCTTATTAGAATTTAGCGAACGAGTGCATTAATTGATGCAAAAACTCGTTTCAATTTTTATCGCTCGTTCGCTAAACGTTATTAATTTAAGTTTATCATAATATTTTTCCTTTTATTTAGTATGAGTAGTAGTTATTATAAAATAACAAATACATTTTAATTATAATTATAAGAAAATTAATAATATTTATTTTGTATATTTAGTATACCACCTCCCCGGTAAGTCGAAATAAAAAACATAATGGTAATGTAAAAAGTAATTGTTAGTTTTTGACATTTTGTATTTTGTTTTTATTTGACATTTTAACAAGAATTAACATTTGTGGACACATATTGCTTACACGGCGTTATTATTCACGTATACAGATCAAATTGGCTTCATCGATCTGCTTTGATGTTCGTACAATTCAGTGAAATATAAAATGTGTTTAAGAGTTCAAGACTTTAATATTTATCAATGTTGAATTATCATTTGCTGTCATTATTAACGTATAACATTTACGTGAACGCCGTGTTCTTGTCCTTTTAGAGTGAGAGTTTACGGTCCTGGCATAGAACCAACAGGCCCAGTCGTTGGCGCACCAGCAAACTTCACCGTTGAAACGTTCTCCGCTGGCCGAGGCGACGTTGAAGTAACCGTGGAGAATCCAAAAGGGCAAAAAGAACCGGTCGATCTCAGATTCAATAACGACAGGACGTTAACCCACTCGGTTGCTTACACGCCGAAACTGGAAGGCAATCATAAAATCGTCGTAAAGTTTGCTGGCCGCGAAGTGCCAAAATCTCCGTACATTGTCCAGGTATTTTATAAACTTTCTCTTGTTGTTGTATTTGTTTATCTTTATAACCGTAAAATTGTAGGTGGAAGGACACGCTGGCGATCCAGCAAAAGTAACTGCCTCAGGACCTGGTTTGCAACCGGACGGCATTTGCATTAATCGCGGCACTTACTTCGATATTTACACTAAAGGTAACTGTTCAAGGAGTCGCAACGGGCGCAATTTTAACGAATTATTGCATTTAGATGCTGGAAAAGGCGTACCGGAAGTAATCGTGCTAGATCCATCCGGCAATAAAGATACTATACCAGTAAAAGTTCGCCAAACGTCGCCGGATATATGGCGGTGCGAATACGCGTCGGCAACAGTTGGTTTACATTCCGTTAATATATTTTTCGCTGGCAAGCACATACCGTACAGTCCGTACGGCGTGAGAGTGGCACCAGGTAAGAAAGTCGTCGCTTAATCGCGTTCAACGCTTCAATGCGCCTTCACTCCAGTGTCAGATCCGAGAAAAGTGCGGGCAAGCGGACGAGGATTGCAGCCGTCCGGCGTGCGCGTGAAAGACGTTGCCGACTTCAAAATCTACACGGAAGGCGCCGGCGAGGGTCAACCGGACGTGCAAATCATCGGTCCTGGCGGCACAAAGATACCTTGCAAGTTGCAAAAAGTTGACGGAATGACGTACACTGCCACTTATTATCCAGAGAAAGACGGTCGCTATCGAGTTATGGTGACGTTTGCCGGCCAGGAAATACATAAGTCGCCATTCGAAGTCGGCGTCGGTCCATTCAAAGACACGCGCATCCGTGCGTATGGTCCTGGTTTGGTAGGCGGCGTCGTCGGCCACGCCGCCGTGTTTACGGTCGACACAAACGGCGAAACTGGCGCACTGGGCTTCAGCATTCAAGGGCCGTCGCAAGCGAAGATCATATGCGACGACAACGGCGACGGGTCCGCCGATGTGAAATACTACCCGACGGCGCCTGGCGAATATGCGGTACACATATTGTGCGACAGCGAAGACATTCCGAAAAGTCCCTACATTGCTCAAATATTGCCGAACACCGATTATTATCCGGACAAAGTGCGCGTTTACGGACAAGGCATCGAACCGGAGAGCGTGATAGCTGAGGCGCCGGCCAAATTTACCATCGACACCAACGAGGCTGGCTCGGCACCGCTCGATGTCAGAGTTGCCGATGGTAATTATAACGAATTAGATGTGAAACTGGCAGAAGTTGCCGAAGGCGTTTACGAGGCGACTTATGTGCCAAGTAGCGACGGAAGACACACCGTGCAAGTGAATTATGGCGGCGTTGCTACACCAAATTCGCCGCATAGAATTCACGTCACGTATCCTTACAAAACTTTAAATTTATACAACGTCGAGTGCTACGGGCCAGGCCTCGAAGATCCGAAAGCGAATGTACCGACGTATTTTACGGTCGACACCAGGTACAACGTAGAGATGAGAAAAATTGCGTCGAGCAATTTGTAATGTTTTCCATTTATTTGCAGAAACGTCGGCCAGGCCGATCTCAAAGTGATATTACAAAACGAAGACACGAGACGTGCGATACCGGTAAAAGTAATCGACAATCACGATGGTACGCACGTCGTGGAATACGAAGCGCCACAAGCTGGTTATCATTCGGTAACGATTTATTACGGCGATAATCTTGTACCGAAAACGCCAATCAAATTTAACGTTCATCCGAACGTGGACGTGTCCAAAATAATTGTTGACGGATTGGAACCAAGTAAGTTCGTTTCGTTGTTTGATTGAATTTGAAGAAACACATTGTTCATGAATTGCCCTTGTGCGTCATTCTTGTTAATTGTCTCTCTCCATTTTTCTCTCACTCTCTATCAAAATCAAAGTAATGTCCATTTATTGTCGTTTTCTTTTTCAAACAAATTTTTATAATCGATAGCGGCCCCAGTGAATAGCTTGCAACAATTTAGAGTAATTACAAAAGATGCTGGAAAAGCAGAGTTCGCGATCTCAATAACAAGTCCTTCTGGGAGTAAAGTGAAAGCACACATAATTCCGACACACGAAGGCTATTTAGTTAATTTCACACCGACACAATTAGGAGAATATTTACTTGGGATTCAATTCGGCGGCGAACCGATCTCGCATAGACCTTATAAATTGACTTGTTTGACTGGAAGCGATCCGTTAAAAGTGAAAGCTTCGGGACCCGGTTTACATAAAGGAATTGTGAACAGGCCGGCCGAATTTATGATCGACACGAGAGGCGCCGGCCAAGGCGGATTAGGTGTGACCGTCGAAGGACCGTGCGAGGCGGCGATCAATTGCAGGGACAACGGCGACGGAACTTGCTCGGTTGCATACTTGCCAACGGAAATTGGCGATTATGGCATTAATATCACTTTCAATGACGAACACATACCTGGTAGTCCCTTTCAAGCAATCATATTGCCTTCTGTCGATCTCCATAAGATTAAAGTCTCCGGAAGTGGAATACAATTACATGGTAAAATTGTGTGACGGAAAAACGAATTAGATTTGCATAACTCACGGCTTGCCTTTTCAATTTATTTGTATGAAACATCCTCCTCATATCGTAACATTGTCGCAACTGATTTTTAACGTTCTGTTTGTTTTTATGTCGATTATGTGCATGAAATTGTGATAAGCATAATTCATTAATTGGCATTTTATGACAACAGCGAAAAGAAATTTAATCTGGCAATCCTTTTAGGCGTCTATGTGGACTCGCCGACGGATTTCTTAGTCGATGCCAGAGGAATACCTCAAGGTGCCGATGGAAAAGTCACGTGCACAATTACGAACCCTTCTGGAATTCAAACCGATAAATTGGTCACGTCATTATTGGACGGAACATACAAAGTTAGTTACACGCCGTTCGAGGAAGGAAGACATACAATTGACATCTTCTACGATAATACACCAGTTCCCGGATCGCCGTTTGTAGTGAACGTAAGAAGAGGTTGCGACGCGAAAAAGTGTCGCGCTTACGGACCGGGATTAGAAAGAGGTTTAGTTGACAAACCAAACGTATTCACTGTTGAAACTAAAGGTCGGCTATTTGGTAACCAGCCATTGATTGTAATCGTGTTAACGTAACGCAATGCGTTTCAGGAGCTGGTACGGGTGGATTAGGTTTAGCTATCGAAGGTCCATCGGAGGCGAAAATGACGTGCAAAGATAATCGCGACGGTTCTTGCTCTGTCGAATACGTCACAACGGAGCCTGGCGAATACGACGTCACCATTAAATTTGCCGACTCTCACATTCCAGGTTCACCGTTCAAAGTAATTTGATCGGCGTTAGTTAACGTTCTCGCGCCATTGCTACAATTACTTCGTTCTAGGTTATTGTGGACGACCCAGTGAACGTAGGTCTCGTGAAAGCTTACGGTCCTGGCTTGGATCCGAAGAAGTGCCGTGCCGGCGTTCAAACGAAGTTCACGATCGACGCCGCGAAATCGCGCAACGCTCCGATCGCCGTCAACATGAAGGCCGACCAGCGGCCGTTATTGAAGACGCCGGAGATCACCGACAACGGCGACGGCACGTACGACGTGACCTACATCCCTCCGCACGAGGGTTCCGTTTTGCAAACGCACATCACTTACAACAACGTCGAAATACCGAACAGTCCGTATAAGTTCAAAGTGCGACCGTATGCCGAGCCGGAACTGGTTCAAATTAGCGGACCTTGCCTATCGGAACCGAGTATACCAGCGTCGATACCGACCGTGTTGAAAATCGATACCAACGACGCTGGTTATGGCGATCTCGAAGTGCGAGTTATTGTAAGAGCATTGATGAACTGATTAATTGCTCGTTAATGTTTATACGATATGATTATTGAACAAAATAGGGTCCGGATGGTACGCCGAAGCCTGTAAAAATGACGAACAACGGCGATGGTACTTACAATGCAACCTACATACCGGACGATTGTGGTAGATATAAAGTCGATGTTAAATATGCCGGCAAAAATATTCCGGGAGCCCCGTTCAACGTTCAGGCATACGCAACCGGCGATGTATATTTCATCATGGAAAATCGATCTTCACCAATTTAATATCGATCGTTTATTTCTTCAGGCGGAGAAGTGTAAAATTAAGGAAGGCGTCCAAAAGAATTTGAACAGCGGCGAAGAATATTGCATAACCGTCGATACCGAAGATGCTGGATTCGGTGCAGTTACTTGTAAGATTCGATCGACGTCTGGCAGGTATTTTACGCAATAGACATATATAATTACCTGTAAATTATTGTTAATGAACATTTATTTGCCAGCGATTTGGATATTGATATCGTAGATAACGGGGATGGTACGGTTAGCATTTATTATAAAGTAAAAGACGTCGGCGAGTATACGCTGAGCATCAAATTTGGCGGACAACCGGTACCTGGTGGCTTTTATACGTTTATGGTAAGTGATTGAACAAAAATCTTAAAATTGTAAACTTTGATTACGTCGCCATGAATAGACATAAAAGAAAGCCATATCGGTGTACAATGAACAAGTATGTACCAATGTTATGAAATTATTTAATTTGAGCAAAACAGTACTATTGTGCGCTTTAGGAAAGTGATTTAGGAGTTGATTGGTTGATTGATTTATATATTTTGTGCACGTAGTTAATTGGCTTCTTTGTAATAGAACTATCGAAATTTCAGTGCGAGAAACGTACTTTGATTTGATTCGGAAGACGTGGAATTATCTAAAGCAAATTAAGAATTTAGAAAGGAATCCATTTTAATGATGACTAACTCTTAAAAAAGATAGTTTTGCATGGTGTTTTACGCTTTCGAGTATATATATGGTAAAGATGCGATAAGTACAAATAGTATTTCATTTTATTTTGGTATTAAAAACGTGTTTTCTTTTGATTTTGTTCGTTGAATTGGCACTTAATTAAATTTATTGATTTTTGTATACGCTTTAAACAACTAAGGACTACAACTACAGATAATATTCGCGATATCAATTTACATACATATTCCTGCTTATTTCTGATTTAATGAAATTTTGATTAGAAACATTTTTTCTTAAGCGATCCATTCTGGGCATTTACAGTTCATTTACTACAGCTTACGCTAAAATAGACTTTATTTATTTTGGCCTTCTACCTGCATTTCACTTCGCTGAAACTGAAACGCGAATTCGAGTGTTTCGACAAAATTATTTGAGTTAAAGTTTTCAAGTTAAAAATTACGATTTGCTTATTTTGATTTTCATAATATTTAATAAATTGTAAATGTTTATTCATATTTGCATGAATGCTGCGTAAATATTTAATTTTTTTATTGCGTTTACTGACAATATCCTTGTCAATTTATAAATTATGTATAGTTTGCGGAAATTTACTAGACGATTTTGTAAAACAATAACAATAAGAAAAGATTTTTTCGTCTGTTAGGAATGTAATAACAACATATCAATTTGAATATTTATTATACATAGAATGATATTTAATAATAGGAGACTTTAATAATAATTCCATTACATTGCTTGCTATTTCTCAAACTCATTATCTTCACTCTAACATGGGATAACATAAAGAGTATAAATCATAATTAATTACATGCAGAGATTATTTATTATTCGTCAATTAATTAGTTTATAATAAATTATTTATTTCTTAAAATTTCACTAAGTTTTAAAATTTACTAAAATTGAAAGGTGTAATGAACTTTGAAAATTAATCTAATTCTATTGTTAGAGAGACATTAATTTCAGTGTAGAATTTTCATTTGAACAAGGATCTATGGTTTGCTAATTAATTACTAGCTTGAAACGTTCATTTCCTTACTTTAAAGTTACATCGTTGTATATGTTTTTCTTAATGCCAGAAACAGTAAATATTTCAATATGATTGCATTTGAAAAAAGTCAATGTTTAATTGATTGATTTATTTATTTTTCATTTAGTTTATAGTTTACGGATATTATATGTGTATTGTATAATGATATAAATATTTTCACTAAACATAATAACATAAACTTTTTATGTGTTGTAATAATAACAATTAAAGAAAATGAGAGAAAATGTTTTACTTTTTGTGCCAAATATGTTTAGTTCTAAATAATATGAACGAATAAATGATTTTTTTAAGATCAATTGTACAATAACTTATTGTTTTGAAGCCAAAAACCTCGTCGAAATGAACACGTGAAAGAATACTTTTTATATTGTAGCATATTAGAGATACTATGAAATTTGAGATAGAGTTAGGTAAAAAATAGGAAGATACTAATGGTCAAAATCAATTTGTACCATTTTGAAGGCGTTCCAATTAACTTCGCTTCGATTCATTTCATATGCAAAGCATCATTTTGGGTAATTGCCAATTCGATTGGAATCAATAACCGGAAAATTTAATGTCTTATATGTGATAATAACTATAAAAAGGAATATCAAATTACGAAAACACCATGCAAAGCTATAATTACAAAGTAATAAAGTTTTTTTTTTCAATTTTTCAAATCAAAATGATAAGACGTGCAAAACACAAAAGTGGTCTTTATTGCTCATTAACTGAAACATTGGTTAAGAAAAAACAATTTCCTACGTTCGTTTCTAGCATTTTGCGACGATTAGTTTAACAGTTTTATAAAACGTCAATAAATATTTTCAACTTAATGTTTGCGATTTCCTTTGCCAACTTATGACAAATAGCTATAGTATTTTTCATACAGTACAAGTCGTAAGTGAAAGTTAGAACGTAATTAGATTAATTTTATTTTGAACAATCGACCTCTTCATCAATATTCGTTTGCAAATTTCACTTTTCACGCATCATCCGAATGATTCATATGAAAATTACTTTTCCATTTTACAGCATCTCCTATTAGCCGTTTTAATATGTTTCTTTTAGGAGTCGTCTTCATTTTGTAAATATTGTTTTTGCATCGCAATATTTTATTTGTGCATAATTTATATTATATGAATAGCAATTCGGTTTCGGCAAAATTTGTTACAATTTTAATGCATGCCTCTTCTAAAAATATATGTATCAAACGTAAAATATCATATGAAAAAAAATCTATTTTGGATTTGACCAAGTTAATTTATACAATCTCTCCCTAGCAAGAGAACGTTTTATAATTATCGTGGTAACTGAAATAACTCCTGGACAACCTAAATGTGAAAAAGAAAAGAAAAATTCTGATGCATAAAACACTGAAAGCGATAGGTATAATTGAGGTGACAGGTGGTGCGGTATTTATGTCTTCGTTTTTATAGAAAAGAAAAGGGAACAAAGGAAAAAGTAATAGTATATTCTAATTAGCACTGCAATATATCGTGAAAATGATTTCATATTTAAAGCGTCATCCATATGATATCATTATAAAGTTGCTCTTGTTTAATGCACGCAAAACATATTTTTCAGACGTTGTTTGTCGTCATTAGTCCCCCCTTCCAAGTGACATTATTTTACGAGATTAGTTTTAGAAGTCGAGGCCCCACCTTAATCTAATAAAAATGCTGAAATTTAGTTAATGCCCCTTGTTTATTTTGATAGTTATAAATAAACTGAAAATTTATTATTCCTTGGAAATGAATTTAGAATGTCCTCTTGATGAGTTTATGTGCACTTTATGCGTACGAAGATCGAATTTTATTCAATAACAAAATTTCGTATGCTTCTTTCTTCCTTATCCTGAAAACAATTCTCACTGAAAATATATGTACTCTTTTTTAATAACTATTCTTAATTCCGAGAACAATCGGATTTAACCGAAGTGGCTAGTTTTTTCTTAATATTTCGCGCCCACACCATGTGAAGGCGGGGGACCTTCCCTGAAAACTTACAGAAGTGCATAGGTTTTTATTGTCTTTCAGTGAGCTTTCAGAATTATAACTGCTTGTGTCTAAAAAAGTATACGGTACGTCCACTGTTCTTATTATCATCCATTTTATCATTTTCTTTCAGTTCTTCGCTCATTTTAACATTAGTATTGATGATGGCGATTTTATTAAACTTTTCTCTTTTATGCTCTGATGTTATTGCAATTAGCGCTGCAAATTATTTGCTACATTTAAAAATATGCTTAGGAGCGAATTATCCTGTATTAACCTTCATTCAAGGATTACATTGCAAGGATGAATGTAACGCTTCTTTACAAAATATTCGTAAACATATTTTCTTTATTTCTTTTTCAACGCTTTTCTTAAGGGCGTCATAGCACGACTCATTAACTAAATTCTTGACAAGTTCTTTGAAAGAATATGTTATAATATTAAACTTAAATTTCTCAAAATATTTATTATGCCACCGTAATTATCATAATGAACTTGTGTTTATTACTTTTTTTGAAGCCCAGGTAAACAGGGCAAATATTTTTATCTGGTCCGACTTGCCAGCGACATTTTTTTTCTATATATTATAAAATTAGATTCGCATTTAAATGTATATTAAAAATAATCGTGCAATCTGTTACAATTATATTCTTTAATCATATCCAGAAACTTTCTTTTAAGTTTGTAGAACTACTATAATAATAAAAAAATTCAAAATAATTTACTTGGGAAAATAATTTGAAAAATAATTTATTTTTACGTGCATTTGTTGAAAGACAAAGCAAAAAAAACGTATCATTTATTTTGTAATTTGGCAACAAAACAGGTCCGTTAATTAAAATTTCACCTGGGAACATTTCATTTAATTAATTAATACATTTTATTTTATTTTGTTCGGATCTTTCGTGTTATTGATTTTTCCATGAATTTAAATTAATGAGAATTTTGCAACATTAAATTTCGTCTCGATAAACCAAAGTAAATTCTTTAATATTCGTCGTATATTGTGGAAAGACATATTAAAAATAAACCAAGGCAAATATTTTTAAATGTTACAGTTTATTTCATCGAACCACTCACATTAACCAAGAAATGAATTTCTTAATGTGCTAGAGCAGGAAAGAAAAATATTGTCTCAAATTGCTCCTTTTGATTTCTTTTAAAAATTAGCTACTGAAACGAACGGTGTCGTTTAATGATATTTTTTTAGCTTTGTGGCTAAATATATGTGCGTTTTATTTATTTTCTATTCCTTTTGATCATTTTATTTTGCTAACGATAAAAATTACGAACTATGCTTAAAATTGCCACGGGTAATTAAAGTATTTTACTCTTCGTTGAAATTTATGTAACATATAATTTCAGCAATACTTCTAACCAGCCTCCTCTTATGTTACACTATCAAAATTATATTGAATTTATTATTAATAATTTGGCGATCTTTTTCATTTTATATCGTAAAACATTGACATTGACATTGTTTAATAAGGTCACATATAAATTCTAAAACACAAAAACTTTATTTAAATGGGATATTACGCAAACGTACTACTTATGAATGAAGAAATTTGTCATATTTATTTTAAAGCTCTTTGAAGAAAGTACGAGGAACTTTTTTTTGGATAATTAAAAACAAAACGAGAATTATAAAAGAGAACAGTGTAACCAGAATTACAAATTTTTCGAGTTTCCACTTAATTATATCATGAAAATATACCGTGCAATTATTTATATTACATAGCGCTTAAGCACCTGCTCAAAATATCTAAGAAAAATGTCAACATTGTGCTGCTATTATAACTGCTTTCTATTATGTATTGTTCAAATTTTATTCAATAATATCCAACCACTATAAGCTGTAATTATTTGCATTTTTTTTTCAGGCAGAGGAAAGTGCCAACTCAAAATCAGAGAGGACAACTGTATCGAGAACACATAGAGAAACATATCAGAAGCAAACAACTACAACCACAGCGTCTGATTCTGCTGTTCTAAATAATCAGATCAATTACAGACCAGTTCATTTAGATAATATACCTTTGCCAACTACAGGAGGTGCTGTTGAAGGTAAGACAACTGTAATTACTTGTATTTAACTGAGAAAAGAAAATCATACAAAAGGAAGAAGTTCAATGAGCATATTTAAAGCACACGATTTAAAACATTAAGCTTCATGTGTCATTTACAGTTCAATTAGTAAGGATTAATTGAATTACATCGGAAATTAGCTAATTAAAATTAATGTCCGTTGCTAATATTTTAATTGAAACATTTTCGCATTTTCGCACCGTTTCCAAACGACGAACAAACAAATGTATAAAGTAAAATTGATATTCTCTCACATTTGAAAATTAATCGTTAGTAACTTTGCCAAATATATATTTTTTCTGTAATTAATAAGAAGATTAGCATATCCGCTACAAAAATATAATTATTTAACGTCAAATAAACTGCATATTTACGAAAAGTCTCTAAAACCTCGAATTTTATTAAATTTAGCGTGAAACATATAAATTTATTTTTGGAGAATATCTTTTCTTGCTGTTTTACGCATGTTTAACTGAATATCGTTTAATAATTCACCAATAACGATAGAAGCCAAGATCTTTAGGGTTTTCGATTTGATTTCAATTTCTTGTTCTTCAATGTCAGTATACCTCGAGTTAACATTTCCGTAGAAGCTGTTTCATTTCGTCGACGAAGAGAGTGTAATGAGAGTTTGTTTGCTTTTAATTTTAAAAAAACTATTAAATTTTTTGCCTCTGGCAAACTGCAATTGTAATAATCATAAATATTTCGTTTGAAAAATCGTACTACGTAGCTATTTGAAATATCCTCCAAATGTTTACCACGGATATTAATTTTACGTCATTGGGTAACATAAAAATGCTCACAGTTACATTTTATCTATGCGCCAGCAGAAGAATGATCGAAATTGAATGACGAAAGATGAAGATATAAAAAAATTGAATAAATAAGGAATATTTATGTATGTAACATGTACAGATATTGACTCGTTTAACCAAAAGTTTGCACATCAAAACAGATTTTGATATTTTTAGATGTCAAATATTACCTATATTAAATATTTCTTAGTGCAGCTGTTCCAAAATTGGCTTATAAATATGTACGCGTATTTGACAGAGTGATATTTCTACCCCCAAAATTCTAATTTAACGCCTTCAGTTCTTCATAAGCTCTCACGACGAAAGCTTCGTTTTAATTATACTACTCAGTGCTCCGATTCTGATTCGGGCGAATGTACATTTCTAAGTGCTTCGACATCGTATTAAGTCAATTTGTATGATTAGAAGCGAAGAATTAATTCAAATTAACGGATTTAGAAATCGTACTTTTTTTTGCAATTCTTCAAGCGGATGCTTTAAAAAGTATTATAACGTATTATGTTTGCCTGGATAAGAAATCCTGAAGATGCTGTAGTTAACTGGAACGATATCAGTCAATTTTATTTAGAGAAATACAAGTGTATAACGCTTTCGGCTTATGATTGCGAAGAATTTCCAATAGTTTATACAAAAGTTCCATCTTTGCCAGTTGGTGGTAAAGGATTTGGCGTCGATTTTTCGCCAATCACATTATTATCCATGTTTTACATTAACACTCATAAAGGTAAACTTAATTTGTTCAAATTCCGTATGTCTGCTGGAGATTCATACCAATTGGACCAGGTGACAACAAAGATAATTAGCGAAATTAAATTTTTGCGTAATAATATAAAAAGTTGTTTTGCCCTCAATTTGTTTTCCATCGAAATGATAACTTGCATGGCATTCAAATAGCTTAGAATCTTTTCTCTTGGTAATAATTTTGATTGATTCTTTTTAGCCGATATAAAAATGCCGAGCGGAAAATTCGATAAACCCGTCATCGAAGATAACCACGATGGTACAGTGAGTGTTAAGTACGATCCACGCGAGGAAGGTCTTCATGAGTTGTCCGTAAAATATAACGGCGAACATGTGCAAGGATCGCCGTTTAAATTCCACGTCGATTCGATCAGCTCTGGATACGTAACCGCGTATGGTCCGGGACTAACTCACGGCGTTAGCGGCGAACCGAGTAATTTCACCATATCGACCAAAGGTGCAGGAGCCGGCGGTTTAGCGATGGCCGTCGAAGGACCGAGCAAAGCTGAAATCAATTGCCACGACAATAAAGACGGCACCGTGTCTGTATCGTACTTGCCAACGGCACCCGGCGAATACAAGATATCGGTGCGATTCGGCGACAAGCATATCAAAGGGTCGCCGTTCAATTCGAAGATCACCGGCGAAGGCCGCAAACGTAATCAGATATCGGTCGGTTCTTGCAGCGAGGTGTCGCTGCCTGGAAAGATATCAGACGCGGACATTCGCTCGCTGAACGCTTCGATTCAAGCGCCCAGCGGCTTGGAGGAACCGTGTTTCTTGAAGAGATTACCAACCGGAAACATCGGTATCTCGTTCACGCCCAGAGAAATTGGCGAGCATGTCGTCTCCGTTAAGAAAATGGGCAAGCACATCACCAATTCGCCGTTCAAAATAAACGTGTGCGAAAGGGAGGTCGGCGACGCCAAGAAAGTCTTGGTCTCCGGTAACGCTCTGAAAGAGGGCAAGACCCAGGTCGACAATACATTCACGGTGGACACGAGGAATGCCGGATTCGGTGGCCTGTCGCTTTCTATCGAAGGTCCAAGTAAAGCCGAAATTCAATGTTCCGACAAAGAAGATGGCACGTTGAATATCTCGTATAAACCGACCGAGCCCGGTTACTACATCGTCAACTTGAAGTTTGCCGATCATCACGTCGAAGGCTCACCGTTCACGGTCAAAGTACGTTAATTTGACGATCACGCTCATGCCATTACCTTAGTTTCAAATCGTTTCCATCGTCAGGTTACGGGAGAAGGTTCTAATCGACAACGCGAGAAAATACAGCGTCAACGCGAAGCGGTGCCGATTACGGAAGTCGGAAGTCAATGCAAGCTTACATTCAAGATGCCAGGCATTACTTCGTTCGAACTGAGCGCCCATGTTACTTCGCCGGGCGGCGTTACCGAAGACGCGGTCATCAACGAAGTGAAAGATGGCTTATACGCCGTCCATTTCGTGCCGAAAGAATTAGGCGTGCATACGGTTTCAGTAAAATACAAGGAAATACATATTCCTGGTATCGCTTTGAATTCAAATGGCACGATTGCGAGATATTAAATTTGTATATTTCAGGATCACCGTTCCAGTTTACTGTCGGTCCGTTGAAGGATCATGGTGCGCACTTGGTGAAAGCCGGCGGCGGCGGTTTGGAACGCGGCGAACAAGGAGAAGTTAACGAGTTTAACGTGTGGACGCGCGAAGCTGGTAGCGGTCAACTTGCTATTTCGGTTGAAGGTCCGAGCAAAGCCGAAATAAACTTCACCGACCGCAAAGACGGTTCGTGCGACGTTTCCTACAAAGTATCAGAGCCAGGTAAATAATTTTTCGTTGTAAAATTAATTAACATGCTGTTAAATATTTTGGCAAGTTCGTTTTTGAAATAAATTTAATTAACCAATTAACAATCTTGAGCCGGGCGAATTTATTCGAATTTTAATGAAAGTTGGCGCTAGTTCTCGTATAATATATTTACTCGTGTGGAAACAAAAACAAGATTGATTATTTAAGGAAAATTGCCATGTAATTGTTAAAAATCGAACAAGTCGTAAACATGAAAGCACACTCAACGATTCGATGAAAATAACAGAAAAATTGATAGGTATTTGGTTTAATGTTTATGTTCAAATATTTATTGCATTTATTCGTACATGGCAACGGGCCAAAACCAAATTCTGCATGTTTCAAAATGTAATGCTGTGACAAAGCAAATAACTTCCAAGGCAATTCAAATGTTAAATATAGCGACTTTGAATCATATCATAATAAGCTAGAATCAGACGCGGGTCTGGACTTGTGTCTCTTTTGAATATGTCTTCATATCCATAATGTACATTCTTTCAAATAAGCTGAAACCAACTATTCTTCGTCAATTTTTTATAACTCAGGTGAATATCGCATTGGACTTAAGTTCAACGACGAGCACGTGCCAGATTCGCCATTCAAAGTATACATCTCGCCTGCCGTTGGCGATGCGCACCTATTGGAAGTCGCACAATTTCCCGATGGCTGTGTTCAAGCAGACAAACCGTCGCAATTTATCGTACGTAAGAATGGAGCAAAGGGCGATTTGGATGCCAAGGTAATGAGTTTTGCTGAAAATTTGCGCCGGAATTTAATGATTTCGCGTACATTTCATTAGATAATCAGTCCGTCGGGCTTAGAGGACGATTGCTTCGTTCAGAACATCGACAGTGAAGAGTTTTCGGTTAGATTTATGCCGCGAGAGAACGGTATTCATAAAATACACGTTAAGTTCAATGGCGTTCACATCCCTGGTTCGCCGTTCTCTATTAGAGTTGGAAAGGACACGGCAGATCCAGCTGCTGTACACGCTGCCGGCACTGGTTTACAGAACATTAAAACAGGTGCGGTTAATCGGATTTATCATCATATGAATGCGTTTATTCTGTTTTTGTCTATTATCTAGGCACAAAAACGGACTTCATAATTGACACTGTTAACGCTGGAGCTGGAACTCTCGCTGTCACAATTGATGGTCCTAGTAAAGTCTCTATGGATTGCACGGAAGTGGACGATGGTTACAAAGTACGTTACACACCTTTGGCGCCTGGCGACTATTATGTCAGTATTAAGTATAACAACAATCATATTGTTGGATCGCCGTTTAAAGTTACGAGCGTGGGTAAGTAGCAATTTGGTTCTAAACATAAATTTCGGATTGTAATATTTAATCTTGTAGGAGACTCGAGCGTTGTCGATGTTGGAACACAAGAAACATCGTCGGTAGTCGTCGAAACGGTAGCGAAAGTTGGTCCGCAACTTAAAAATCAATCGCTGTTACCGAATTTCAAAAGCGATGCTTCGAGGGTTCAGTCGAAGGGCATGGGATTAAAGAAGGCGTACGTGGGCAAACAAAATCAATTTACTGTGTCATGTGCAGATGCTGGTACGTGGAATTGCTTTAAATAAATGCGGGCAAAATATTTACTCGTATATTTATAGGTACCAACATATTATACGTTGGCGTGCACGGACCAAAGGGACCCTGTGACGAAGTATCCATCAAACATACTGGACGTCATCAATACAACGTCAGTTATATGGCGAGGGATAGAGGTGAGTATATTGTTATTGTTAAATGGGGAGAAGATCATATTCCAGGATCTCCGTTTAAAGTAGACGTTTAAGATTTTTTACATACCATATAAATGATCATGAAATTGATAAATCCACCATTTTATTTCTTCAAAATGATTACTACAATCATGACATTTAAGTTATACAATAAAGAACATATGTATTTTTTTTATTTATTATGCATTAAATTTAAAAAAATTACCCCTTAAAAAATCATTATAAAATTTTGAAATAAGTTTCTTCAATTTTTCATTTAAACATGTAATGTGCCTTATATTAAAAATATAATTGTATATGTTATAAAATTCATGAAAATCATTATATTATAAATAAAATGTCGATTCTAATGATAGATTTTATTCATAAAAACTCCATAAAGTTATTAACACTGCTGGAACCCTTCGCTTGAGAAATAGCTGCAACACAAAGATAAAAAGTAATGAATTGGACTTTAGTTGATTTTTATTTTGGAGAAGTAAATTTTCAAAGGATAGTAATTGAAAATTTAGATGTAATATTATAAACATTATTCAAAATTCTGCAATTGCCGCGGCCTGACAGTGTATTCCTGGTTGCATAATCACTGTTTAGCCAATGACAGCTTTATACAATCGAATGTTTTATCTTTCAAAAATCTTTGGTTATAGTAATTTGATTACAAAATAATAGAAATTTTGAAATAACATCACAGGTATGTGACATCTCATTCATTTGAATTTACACACATTTTACATTTTGTAGGTTGTATAAATTAAATCTATAGATACAGAAGAAGTAATTAGATAAAACATCAAGATGTTTTTCCTTTTGGTACCAATATTAATTGGATCATTTATATATAAGTTGTTCAAGAAAACAGAGAAATGCCTCAAATATAAACATGTTCTTATAACAGGAGGTTCCAGTGGTATAGGAAGGGCATTATCTGTTTTATGTGTAAGGGAAGGGGCACATGTTACAATAATTGGAAGAAATATTACAAAGTTAAATGAGGCTTTAAATGAAATGAAGGAGAATTGTGTTAACACCCAACAATTACTTAATGCTGTATCTCTTGACGTAACAGATTATGATTTAGTTAAACAGAAGTTTACTGAGCTTCAAACAAAAATTGGACCAGTATACATGCTAGCCAATTGTGCTGGTACAGCTATATGTGGGAAGCTAGAGGATATGTCAAAAGAAGATATACAAACCATGATAAATACCAACATATTGGGTACAATATATCCTACACAAAGTGTTATGCAGACAATGAAGGATCAAAATGAGGGAATTGTTCTGATAACTGCTTCACAAGCAGCTTTAGTGGGCATATATGGAATGTCTGTTTACTCAGGTACAAAGTTTGCATTGAGGGGAATAGCTGAAAGTTTGGACATGGAAGTAAAACCATATAATATTGGTGTAACATTAGCTTTACCACCAGACACAGATACTCCGGGTTTTGCTACAGAAAATAAAACAAAGCCTAATGAAACATTGTTAATATCTGGCACTGGAGGTTTATATAAACCTGTAGAAGTTGCAAAAAAGATGTTGAAGGATGCTTTGGTAAGCAATGCAAATTTAATACTTTTCTTTAATTGATTAATGTATGAAATGTTTCAGAAAGGAAATTTCATGAGCTCAATAGGTTTTGAAAGTTTCTTGTTAACAACTTTATGTACTGGAATGACTTCATTTGCTTCAATATTTGATGTAATTCTGGAATCTATACTCTTGGGACCATGCAGAATAATATCTTGCTTCTATTTAAGAAGTTTTCATAAAATCATAAAGAATGAGTATTACAAAAAGGAAAAAAGTAATTAATTTGGCTTACAGTATTTAACGCAAGTTTCTGTATTTGTAATTTAGTAAAATAAATTGTTGTAAATCGTAAAACCCGCTAGTTCGTTTGTTACACACTTCATTCTCGAATGTTAATTTGTTGCTGCCTTCATTTTGCCTGCCAAGTATAACTTGCTTTCTTAAGGCTATGGCCAAACGAATGTGTCAGTCGGCAATTGCTTCTTAAAAATTACCACAAATTGTAAATAAAATAATTACCAATCTTTGCTTAATATTTTAGTGTAAAGTAGGATTGCTAATAAGATTTAAATGATGGAAAACAGTGGATTATTACAAGTGGGTACAACAATCAACATAAAAAGAACTGATGGTAAGTAAATTTGTTTTTTTTTTTAATTATATTTGTATCAATTAATCTGTTTTACATGAATCAGTAATTTAAAATCTAATTAGTCTCTTGTAATCATTATTACAATAGCTGTGATTATAGCATTGATTTTCATGTAAATACTGCGAAGACAAACATTCTCGTAGGTCAAAAAAACCGTTGTAATTACATGTCTGTAAAAAGTTTGAAGAGGAATTGTAATTTTATAAATAGACAGATGAATTATTTTTGTGATAGTATGTCGATTAAATAGTCCTCGAATTAAAAATAACATTAATTGTTTAATTGTTGGCATGTCACCAATATAATTGTTGTATTAATGTCTTTCAATCAGCGGATACAACATTTCCTATTGGGAGGATGTATTCGGTCATAATTCATATTTAAACGCAAATTCAATTTGTGGTAACGACTTTTCGAATTAAATCAGACTTTGTAATTCTAATATCATATGTTTAAATACAAATAATTTTATCATTCAGAGTTCACAAGAAGTCGTTACCGTTTGTTAAACATCGGCAAAATACGAATTGTCGTTAACAGATAAAATTCAAGTTAATTAATTTCCAAATTTGAATAAGCTAAGCCTCTAACAATGAATGAGTCACACATGAATGCAAAAAATAAGTATTAGTAATTTTTTATTGAACTTAACAGCAATTAGTAAACACTGTTTTCAATCCGTTTTCTCTTATGTTTCTAATTAAATTATTGTTATGGAATTATTCTTTAATTCATTCATTCATTAATTTGCATACATTATTATTAAGAATATTTACAAAGAAGAAAATCCAATTTTCTTACACAATTTAATAATGCAATTTAAAATTTGAGGACAGAATGACGCAAACATGTTGAATTTAAGCATGTGGGTACCTTATAAGGTCCGAACGGTATATAACAAGGTCGGCTTATAGTTACCTCTCAGGTAGATACAAATAATATGTCCATTAAATATTATCTAGTATTGCTCTTTCCTAAATGATCATAATGAGGGGGCGGTTATTATAAATAAATATTGCACAATCAATATTGTATTCTAATCAGAATTCATGCTTGCTCGGCTATTGCTTCAAATAGCGCGTATGAAATGAAACAGAATTAATTAATACATGGAATTTAAGTGATCCAGAGCAAACATCAATCGATGTATTAAAAACGGAAAAGAATGAAATACCTTTATTCTTATGGATAGCAATGATCAAGCTCTATGATCGACATTAATTGTTTGTTTTCCTTTTAGGACGGGTACATTCTGCTGTCGTTTCAACAATTAACTTCGATCTGCAAAGTGCCACAGTCGAATGGTGCGAACAAGGAGAGACGAAAGGAAAGGAAGTCGACTTGGCCGTAATCGAAGCATTAAATCCCGAAGTCGCTATAGTAAAACCCGGAGAACGCTACATACATGAGCCGCCGGCTAGTCTAAACCAGAGTCCTCTCAACAAATTACAAAGGGTAATATCTTATTTGTTTAGTAAAGATGTCCGGATATAATCACGCTGAAATATTTTCTTATTCAAATTTTTTAATGGAACCTAGTCAGAATTCTTATTACTTTCTTAATGGTTTAAATGCGTTTATAAGTTCGTACAATCTCATTGTGTTTAGTACCTGGCACTTATTTTGGCATAAATTTCTTAAGAAAAGAGAATACCGTATCGATTACTCTGCGTGTGACTTTTAAACGTGATATATGCGTTCTTGCAAGTGTAAGCCTCCTCCTTCCTGTCATTCTTGACTCCTATTCGTATTTAGCACGTTTTCATAAAAACTAATTCGCCGGTTTGTATTTAATGCTGCTCAAATAAAAGGATTCTTCTGGTTCATCCGAAGAAGAGACAAGCGGTGCTATTGCACGATCTGGACGCTTCAGTCAGAAATTTGATGAAAGTGACGACGATTTTAATAGTAATCAAATTTCACCTGACACAACAACATTATCGGTATACAAAGAACTTTAAAAAATTCAAATGCATTGAAAATATTTATGTTTGCAATATGTTAAGTAAAATGTTCATTCACATTTTCCGAATTCTGTTTCAGAATCCTACACGCAATTCCATAGTTAATGCTTATAGCAAACCAACGAATGGTAACAATTTTACGTAGTATCTCTTATCGTTTGAATATTATATGGATAATTTCAGGATCAATCCGATCCAATAAAGCATTCCGCGCGACCATCCACCAACATCCGCAGAATGAAAATGCTCATCCACCACCAACAAACATTAAAGAAGCGAATACAACTAACATCCGATCAAATTTGCCCACGTCGCAGGTACGCCACGCAGATCGTTTAAAACTATTCCTTTTAATATTCGCTTCTGTTTTAAAGAATGCAAGACGAACTAACGTGGTGAAAGAGGTGGAGAAACTGAAGAAAAATCGCGAAGAGAGGCGCCAGCGTCAGGCGGAAGAGAAGGCTGAAAAGGAAGCGTTCTTACAAATGGCTCCTGGTAATCCACACTGGGAACTTTTGAATATGATACTGTAAACGCTGGCTTCGATATTTGTTCTCTTTGTATAATCGTTTATCTTATTATAGAGAATATCGTCGTGGTTTAGATATTAAACCGCTCACCGATAATGATGCAATAGAGGACCATACGATCACAGTGTGTGTCCGCAAGAGGCCATTGAACAAACGCGAAGCAACTCGGAAAGAGGTAGACGTGATCACAATACCATCAAAGAATCAACTCATTGTGCACGAGCCGAAAAATAAAGTCGACTTAACTAAGTATTTAGAAAATCAATTATTCCGTTTCGATTACGCCTTCGACGAGACTTGTTCGAATACAATGGTTTATAAGTGAGTAACAATAATAAACTTTAATTAAAGCCATTTACATATCAAACTTATCGCTACATAGGTACAGCGCTCAACCATTAATCAAAACGATATTCGAAGGTGGATTTGCGACTTGCTTTGCTTATGGTCAAACGGGTTCCGGCAAAACGCATACCATGGGTGGTGATTTCAATGGGAAGAATCAAGACTGTCAGAAAGGCATTTACGCAATGGCCGCGGCCGATGTGTTTACACTCGCGAATTCGCCGAAATATAGACATTTAAATTTGTTCGTTTCCGTTAGTTTTTTCGAAATTTACTCTGGCAAAGTTTTCGACTTGTTAAATAATAAGCTGAAGCTGAGAATACTAGAAGACGGTAAGCAGCAAGTCCAAGTGGTAGGGTTAACAGAGAAAGTTGTTACCTCTACGGAAGAAGTCCTGAAGTTCATACAGAAAGGTAATCAGGCAAGAACATCGGGTCAAACATCGGCAAATACTAATTCGTCGCGCTCACATGCCGTGTTTCAAATTGTAATAAGGTCAAATAATTCTATGCATAAGATACACGGAAAGTTTTCACTTATCGATCTTGCTGGCAACGAAAGAGGCGCTGACACATCATCTGCAAATCGGCAAACAAGTAAGAAATAGCCGTAATATTTATAGGGTCTAACCAATTTTGCGTTATTATTTTAGGAATGGAAGGTGCAGAAATAAATAAATCTCTCTTGGCGCTAAAAGAATGCATACGCGCCTTAGGACGTAAAGGTGCTCACTTACCGTTTCGAGTTAGTAAACTTACTCAAGTACTAAGAGATTCATTTGTCGGTCCAAATTCGAAAACTTGTATGATAGCAATGATATCTCCGGGTGTATCGTCTTGCGAGCACTCGTTAAATACATTAAGATACGCCGATAGAGTTAAGGAGTTAGGAGCGGGAGATTTAGTAATAAACCAAGGTGACGATATATACAACAATGATAGGCAAGATGATGCGGATTTGGTTCAACTCAGATCGCTAAATGTAAAGCTACAATACTTTTTCCTGTAAATGTATTTATTAATTGTTGTACAATCTGTTTTATTTTCTAGGAAAATGATATGACACCCGAATTATTTAATTTTCATCAAGTCATTACAGAGTTACAAGTTGCAGAAGATAATATGTTGGATAATCATAAGCAAACAACTGAGCAACTGTTTCATATAAGCCAGAAAGCTGAACAAGTCCTGCGTATAACAGATGAAGTTACTTATGACCAAGAAGGTAATTAATTACAAGTGTTAAGAATGATTTAGAATTTTTCTGATTTAATTTATGTGTTTTAGCTTATTGTAAAGCTTGGGAAGAACTCGTGAATAATGCTATTTCCTTACTTTTAAAGTCAAAAGAAATTGTACAAGACTATAAAGCCAAGTTAGCTGCTGAAGAACAGTTAAGCCGCAAAACAACAAAACGAAAGTAATTTTTTTTAAATTCACTGTACAAACTTTATCATAGATTTACAATCAGTATGATCAGAAAATACTTAATGGTACAGCAGTATTAATCGTTAAAACATAAATGTAACAGTCAGCAGCTTCACTTTATTTATTTTTTGACTGAGTATTTTATACATCTTGTATTTGTTTCTTTGAATGAATTGCAAACTACCAATTTTAATGAGGATCCTTTTTAAATGTAATCGTGCTTACCTATATTTTATGTTTCAATTCTTTATATATATATTTGCATGTATAAACTATATTTTGTAATTTACGTTTTAAACATTCCCCGCAACTATGTTTCTATAAGATTATGAAAGCCCCTTTTAGAGATCATTTCAAAAGGTTTGTTATTTGTTGAAATTGAGAAGTGAAGTTAGGCTGTGCTAATATTTGCTATTACAAATGAACTACATTTTAGTTAACATTGTATTGAGATCTTTTCTAATGAATCTCATCTCATCAATGAATCTCATTCAACATGTGTGGTGTAGCTGCACATAAATATTTTTTAAAGCTGCTTTTTCTCACTTACATACGAATATTATCCAGTTTAGAGATGTAAACTTAATTTATATTAGTATTGTTCCTTTTTTAGATGCTTTAAATTATGAAAGAAAAACCATGTTGCCTACATATACTGTCTATGCCAATTTTCAATTGTAAATTACTATTTGTATATTATTTCTATAACAATGCACAATATTTAATTATAAAAAAATGAAAGAGAATTATTATCGATTCAATTGCGTTAAAAAGATTAACACCTTTTTAATATTTACAACTCCGAAATTACGTAACAGGCTTATTTATTAATTGCAATAAAATGCAGAACTGTTATTGTTTCGTTTTAATTTATTACCTAAAAACTACCCTTATTTTTTCCCACGATACACAGCCTTTTCATTAACATATATTAAGTTGATGAGAAACTTCCCACGGTTTTTAATTATTAGGTCGGTGCATAATTATCCGCCGTTTTTGAAAGCTATTTTTTAGGCAGTTCGCAACAAAAATTCATCGTAAACACCATTAACTTTTTAATGAAGGTCCACATTATCATCCATTTCAATTGCAGCCTCCTATTTGCTAGGTAGACTATGTGGTCCATTTCACGTGCACAAAGGAGCCAAAAATTTGCAACTTTGTATGCCCTCACATCTGTTACCAAATAAACAAAATATTCACACATATCACCATATATATAAATCGTTCGTTGAAAAACTGGTAAAGTGTACGAGTATTTTATTTGCTTGGTAACCGATATGAGGGCTTACAAAGTTGCAAATTTTTGGCTCTTTTGTGCACGTGAAATGGACCACATAGTCTACCTAGCAACTAGGAGGCTGCAATTGAAATGGATGATAATTTGGAATTTTATTAAAAAGTTAACGGTGCTTACGATTAATTTTTGTTGCGAACTGCCTAAAAAATAACTTTAAAAAACGGCGGATAATTATGCACCGACTTAATAGTATGTTGTAGGGTAGATACCCCGAATTAATATTGCAAAATACGAAAACGCAATTTGCTTTCGTTTTCGCGAAAAATCAATTAAACATTTTCAATTTTTTCATGCACGGCGTACATCCATTAGGATACGCCACTGCCATTCTGCGAGTACAAGCATCATGTCACAAATGCATGAAAAAATTGAAAATTTTGAATTAATTTTTCGCGAAAACGAAAGCAAATTGCGTTTTCGTATTTTGCAATATTAATTAGGGGCATCTACCCTACAACATACTCCCCTTGTAAAACATATTAATTAAAAACCGCGGGAAGTTCCTCCTCAATCTAATAAAAGGTTGAATTTTTATTATTTTATTGGAACAAATGGACATTCCACAGGAATTTTCAATAGCGACTTCAATTTACAATAACTTTATTGTATTAAAACAGAAATAAGTGTACATCTTAAAAATTGGTACTAAATTTAAAAATTTGTTTTTTATTGCATATTTTCAAATTTTGTACATTTTTCATAAAAATAAATGGAATGAATGAAAATATCACAGAACATTTATCCTTAAGAAATGTATACCACTTCATGTTTACATAAATCTCTTTACATCAAACATCAACCTACGTATTTCTCTATTAATAATAATTTATCAAATAATATTCTTCTTGAAATATTTAGGTTTCGTCTACCATTATAATTGTTACAGCACTGGTTGCAGAAGGAGATTGTTCGGATACATTTCTATTACAATTATTATGTCGATAGTTATAAGAATTCTCAACGTGTTGTTGTGATTCTATAGCATTCGTATTCGAACCAGTCTTATTTGTTAACGATTCTAATTCGTGAGCATCGGATGTTTGAGCTGGATTAGCATTATTTCGCTTAGAATCTGCCGTATCCTTCTTAGATTTAAAACAGAAAAATATATGAGAATAATAAAACTGGCCAAATTGCTTTTCCGGTCCAAAAATAGCCAAAGTCGCACCGAAATGAAAAGTAGCATACAACCAGCTAATTACCATTACCGTAACTAAAAAGATGCCAATTTGTATATAGGGCAATATTAATGATGGTAACATGAAGGCTCCTGCAGCTCCGGTCGTTAATGCAGCCATTGACGACGGACCTAACATTTTTTGCAGCGCCAATTTTGTTGCCATATGTCGAGTCTCTGAGAGAGAATCAGCACATATGCGGTAATGTACAGCATAATGTAAACAGAAATCTACAGATAAACCTATTGCCGTTGAGAGTGCTATTGATTCAAGAATATTCAGTTTCCATCCTAGTAATACTAACACAGCCACCGTTACTAATATGGAAAACGTTATTGTTGTTATAGCATATAAACTAATGAATACATTCAACGTGGATAATAATAATACAATTAATGCTAAAGCCATTGATATAAAAATAGCAATTAATGTACTTTGCGAAAGTATATGTTGCAAATCATATAAACTTAAGTCACTCACAAACCAACCATTTTTCATTGATTTCGGAGCATTGACCAGTTCTTTCGTCATCCAATTTTCAACTTGAGTTACAAAGTTTTGCATGTATTCATAAGACATGGAATGAGCAAATTTACTATTATATTCGATTACGATGACACTAATCGTTGGAAAGTCAGCTTTTGAAAATCTCGGTCCAGCTACTCCCGGTAGGAAATAATCTGAAGGCGTCTCGTATAAATTCGAAATTGCTTCCACAATGCATAAATTAAATACTGAACTTTTAAAGGGAAATTTTTGGGACTCACAACAAGGACTCCTGTCGATACGCGTTATAGGATTTATGCAACGGCGATCCATCC
Organism: Hololepta plana; assembly: GCA_963695495.1. Taxonomy (NCBI): domain Eukaryota; kingdom Metazoa; phylum Arthropoda; class Insecta; order Coleoptera; family Histeridae; genus Hololepta; species Hololepta plana. The sequence continues at coordinate 13,198,784 of OY968835.1, forward strand.
AAGCTATAAATGACTCGATAAAGCAATTTGACAATAACGGGCCCAATGTTGGCTGGTAAAATGATTGATTTCTTAAATTTTGACAAAAATTTAATAACCACTTCTGTGATTCGGGTTCTGATATATCAAACAACGGATCCAAAACAAGCGTTCCTAACGATTGCGGGTTCAAGTAATTCCCATTATCTTCTGGAAGCACACCCCATATAAACCGAAGAGGCAAGTTGTAATACCCATCATATTCCTTGTTCTAAAACGCAAAATTTAAAGTATTTTGACTTAGTGCATTATTATTATTACTTACTTCTAATACACGACTAAACCAAAACATATCCTTATATTTCAAGTCATATTGTTCGAACGGATGTTTAGTATGAAATAATTGAAATTCTGGTGTATTTGGCAAATTAAGTTTGGGTTTATAGAAGACAATTATCGCACTTCCACAAGCCAATAAAGAGAATAATGTAAACCATATATAACGAAACTTTACGATACTGTCCACAAGAAGATATTGCCTTCGTTCGCATATTTTACAAAAGTAATCGATTCTGATCCTAAATGTCGTCAATATTAAATTCCAGTAATTACAACATAAGCGGACTTTACAGTTTCGTAGACGCCCTTGTAATAAACTTAATTTAATTCTGCGGTAGCGTTCCCACAAAATAACAGAAGCGGGGAACCAAGTCATCATAAGGAAACAATTTGCTAATACCGCCATACTTGCAAAAACGCTACAAATTCAAAGCATTACTCTTTACATACGAGATTGCGATAATATAATTCTAACGCATTACCTGAAGCATCGCACTGCTGTAATCGAACTTATTGAAGAAGCTAAGAAGGCTGCCGAAGTTGTTGCAGACGTAACAAACATCGATGAATAGGCATGCCGAATCGTTCCGGCCATTACTTTCAATAAAGATATATCGTTCGTTTCCGATTTTGTTAGCTGCCATATCTTGCAGAATATAAATGTATCATCTGCACCAATACCTTCAACAAATATGTTTCCTTTTAGATTCAAGATAGAGTGAATTAATAAGACTTACCTATGGCAACTACAATAGCCAACAAATTCATAAACGGAAAAAATCTTAGCTCAAATACAAGTGTGTATAGAAAGTATGAGATACTTAATGAAAATATTATAACAATTATTGTCATTACTGTAAGGAATAGTGACTTTGTATAAAGCCACATACATAATAACACAAATACTCCACTCATGACCATAAACCATGTGTCCTTAATTAAATATTCATTGAACAATTCATATTTCAAACCCATTTCCATTGCAATTACAGATATGTTGTCATGATCCAATTCAAGATTTTCTAACTCATGATAATATGGCAAACCTGCTGTACTACATGCCAATGGAAAAAATATCATAGTTTCTTGCAAATTCATATTAGATGATTTCTACGAGAATAATGTCATTAAATATCTAGCTAATAATAGGATGTGTGCATTACATTTGAAGGCAGAAATGAAGTACTTGCTAAAAAATTCAATATGTTGAACACAGCATCATTATCTATACATTTTAAGGGAGCTTCACAGATTCTGTTTAAACTACAATCACCTGTTAGTTTAAACTCATAATAATACTGTGAACAATCTTTCAATAAATTCTTAGTATTTTCAATGTCTTCTTCCTACAAAAATAAGTTAAAATATTAAGAAATCTATCAAATTTACACTTACTGTTAATAACATACAAGAAGATTTTCTAGATAATAATGCAATATAATTTCCAAGAGACCATGGCTTGCAACAACGTTTTGATAGTGTAGTCATTACACATGATTTGTTGTAGTAAGACATTTGCCTAAATTTTTCTTCTAGTTTACAAAGCTTGAGCAATGAATTTATATTAAACAAATCACTACCATCTTTGGCTTTAACAACAATATGCATGTATTTATCATCAGGTGGACCACAAAAATATCCTTCTGTAAAAAATTTTCTGAATGCATTTATATCTGTTTTTGGTTTATTACCATTCAACATATTTTGCAATTGATTCCAATTACTATTACTATGGTTTTTGTTTTTACTCTCAACAACAAATATCTGCAAAGTGATTAAATGTGCATATTAGAGAAAGTGAATATCATCAAATTGCTACCTTTGGCTTTTTCTTAGTTTTCTTCTTGGTTTTTTTAACCCATGTTAGATTTTGCTCAACTATCCATTCGTTTGGATTTGAAACAAATGGACCAGATGGACGTGAAGCTTCTAACAAATTTTTCCAGGCAGTTTGTCTTTTGGCTATATAAGTACCACGAGTCTCAAATCCCTTAAATAAAAATTATGTATCATAAAGTTATGAAACCTAAAATATATACCATACCATTTGAGGGTCTGAGAAATTTGGATATATTTTTAAACTTAATGGTATTATCAAACATGAACCAGAAAAAACTGTTATACTCATGAGAATCATATAAGGATGATGTACCAATATGTTAGCAATCCAATTTAAAGACATTGTGGATAAGTTTAAATTAATCTTCTGCCTTCAGAGAAAACTGAAACAATCTAAAGGTATGTCATCATTTACCTTCTGCAATATCTTCCATTACAAAGATTGAAAATGTTTTAATCATCTACTAATGATATTCATGCTACTTTAATTGTTTACTGCTTACTTGATTCAATCCTCAAACTATTCTGCATGCATGAAACAATATAGATGATCCACAAATAAACATCTTTTTATTGATAAATATCAAATTTTTTTAAATTATACTCACACTAATCATAACAAAAAACCGCTGCTCAAGTCTTACATATCCTGTATATGTTTTGCTTTTAAAAATACTTGTCATACACGCAACCAAGCAAGCGCCAGTGAAATAAATTGGCCAGGCATGTTCCCAGAGATAGCTACTAATTAATTATTTTCATGAAAGTAATTACTATCTGTTTTAATATTAATTCCTTCTTAAAAGTATTTCATTTAGGCAGAATAAAACTAATCATATAACAAAGTTTCGTTTTTAATTTTTATTTAGTGCAAAATTATGACATATTTTTCAAAACAAAAAGTATTTATAAAAAAATAATTTTTAAATTTATATATTTCATAATATAAATGAATCATTAATTTAAATAATAAAATGTACAATATTGGATTCTTTTTTACTTAATTTAATGTTTTATAAAAGCTGCGTATTAATTATAAAATATATTACATGTTTAGTTGGACTTGATTAATGATATTAACTATTGTCCTATGATAATGCTGTAATTAGTATTACTAAATAAGATTCATTCTAATGCATTATTAGAAGTATGTTGTAATAAGTCCAATTAAACATATTCAATACATACAGTTTTTATACAAAATCTACAATGAACATTTAAGCATACATATACCCTCCAAGCTGGAAATTCATTTGAAAAATGATTTTATTTTTTTTTCTGAAAGGGAATTATTAAATAATATTCAACTTAATAGAAGCAACTTATTCTTGTTATATATCTGTGATAATACAGTCAATTGAAGAATTAAATAGAATTTGAGTGATTACTATATAATCGAATTAAATAATTTATGAATATACTATTTCGAAAGCAATAGAAGTACAACTTATTACATAATCTTATCTAATATCCAACAGTGCAATATTCTGTAAATACTTTTTATAAAAGAATCGTGCTGAGCGACAAAAACATTGATATATCTTACACATACAAAAAGCGAACTACTTAATTCTCTAAATAAAATATATTATTACTTATATTTTTATGTAGGTATGTATATATGTATATAAACATTTAATTTTAATTTACCAGTGTTTCTTTGATTTTAAATTTCACATAAGCAGAGGATAATATGCCGCGAAAGTATAAGTTTGAAACATAACAAGCAACAATCTTTAACAAATCAATCAACCAATAAACTAGCACCGCCTTCATATTACAATGACTATACATTTCTTAATTTAATTTCAGAAATTCAATCCCACAACCCTTAGAAATTCTATTTAAAAATATAATCTTTCTTATTTTACAAAGGAAATTATACTTTATTCATAAACATTTGCATGTCATACTTCATTTTCGTTATTTCGGTATCTACTAGAGTTTCAAAGTTAGATATAACTCCCTTGTCAACAATAAGGAAAATATTTTGCTTTGAAAAGCAATCGTAAGTTCAATATAAATTTATATAAGCAATTATTATTATTATTCGTGAAGCATATCAAATACTAAAGCTTAATTATTCGAATATTATCAAGTTGTAAAAAAAATCAGGCAGTGATCAAATTCAAAATTATACTAAAGTAAAAAAGAAAATTATTCATTATATTATCGAAATGTCACAAGATCTCGTATTAAACGAACGTTTTTATTTTATTGACTGTTATTCATTTATGCAATTTGTGAGTATTAAATATACATTCTAACAAGGAAATAATTTCATATTACTTGTTTTACGAATATGATTTTCTCATCATCGCATCTTATCGTCTCATCATGTAAAAATCTAATACTATAAAAATATATTAAATCATGTAGTTTCTTATTCTATGAAACTTAAATTATTAAATTTACATTAAACTGACATGGACGAAAAATGAATTCAGGTTTATGTAGACTATAAAAAAAAACAAAAAACAAAATATCACGGAGAAAAAGATCAATTAACTGAAATGATGATTTGAAAAAGTTTTTGCCATTTTCGCAATGCTGTAAAAATTAAACAGTCTTTTAAAAGAGAGCCTTTTTCTGCAGAAACACTTAACATTATTTGTTAACACTGATATAAGCCAAACAATTTATTTAAGTTTCCTTTTAACCAAAAAACTAAACGTATGTTGCTATTGCATTTGCATTGGCCCCTGCAGTTGTTGAAGAAGGCCCTATTTGTTTCATATTACTGGGTACATATTGACCAATAAATGAACCATCCTCCGTGAAACGACCTAAAAACACGAGAATTTCATGTCAAAACGTTAAATTATTTCATATAAATTTTAACAACCACCAAATTATTTAAGTATGTTATCAAAATCGAGTTTGCTAACGAGTGTTAATGAGTTTAATGTGATTATGAATTAAGCAAAAAAATCTAAAAAACAAAAATAAATTAAAATCTTACTCAAACTAAAGTTGCAAATGCTTGAGATGTAGTTTCTCCCTGTTTACGGTGCCGGCCGTACTGGCCAATGAATGAACCGTCCTCATTCATACCCTCTAAATGAAATAAATAAAATAACCCAACAAAGAAATTATGTGTAAAAAATAAATAAAATTCATGTCCAATGATATAAATTTTGTGCTTAATGAAAAAAAGCACATACCTGTATCACCTTCACCATATTCCGCCATCGAATCTGTATCGCTCTCCGGCGCTACTTTTAAATCACTACTCATGGACGCTCTACCATGTGATTTATTGTCGAGTCTACGATAATTATGGTTTCAATAGGTTTTTAAAGTGAATACAATTTGTTTGAAACATACGGTTGCGAGTATTCGTGGAATCCACCTTCATCTGGATAGTCTCTCCTGCCGTTCGCTTGTTCTCTTTCCTGAACCGCATACTTTCCACCCCTATTTCGTTTTACGATGCACACGATGATGAGAACGAGTAATAAGAATGCTATAGCCAACATCATTCCAATAAACCATCCTGCGGTCGCAACATTTTCTCTAGGTTGTATTATAGGTCCCTCGCCGCCAGATGTATCGATTTCTTGCATTTCACTTTCTGTGTTGTAGCTACCATCCACTGAGACCACGGTAAACTCATATATTTCGCCAGGTTCAAGTCCATTGACGTATAAGTAATCTTCGCTAAACTCTGGCGGTGTTTTTGTCGGCGTCGTATCACCTTTCTTTCTATATTTTGCAAAGAAATGAGAACCCGGTTTTTCAAGATTCGGTCTCCAGATTATCTTGATTTTGACAAAATTTCCCTCAACACCTTGGCCACTTGTTCCTATTCGCTCCCATTCGAATGACGGTGGATTAGGTCGAACGCTGCCAGGTCCTCTAGTTGTTGGTTCAATGAAGAATCTGTTAATTGAAAATTGTTTTAGTTGAAGCATTTTCGTCAAATTAGTATTTAAACTCACTTCTTAGATTCGCCAGCTTGTGTGGTAGCACTGATAAGTATGCGATATTTAACTCCAGAATCTAATCCACCTAACTTAGCATGTAATCTGTTAGGATCATCAATTTGTGGCTCTCTTGGCACTTCCGGTCCCACTGTAGTTCCATTAACAACAGCATAATATATTTTGTATCCCGTTAGTTTTCCATTAGGCTGATCTGGTTTTTTCCACATTAATAAGAAGGCAGATGATCCAAGAGGAAATGCTTCCAATGAAGACATCTGCTCAGGAACTGTATAAAAGTAATAACTAAATAAATTGTCCTAATCCAATAATTTTGAAATGTTTTACCTCCTTCAGGCGTGTCAAAGCTTAAAATTTCACTTGGTGGTCCATTATATTTACCATTGTATACATATACTTTCGCATAATTTTTAGTATTAGGGACAAAATTAGTGACGAGGGCTTTTGTTGCGTCACCTTGCACTTGAATTTCACGGTCATCTATTCTATTATAATCACTCCACGTTTTTATTTTATAGCCCTTAAAGTGTCCTCTCACGGATTCCAAGCTAACAGGATTCCAACTTAGTAAAGCAGTAGTTGGTGATTGTACTTGCAATAGGGTGAAGTTTGATGGTGCTTCCAGGGGCTGATCTTCTCCAGAATATCCTATAACTTCTATTGCTGCTACATTTGCTTCGCCAAGTTCATTCATTGCAACAACTTTGATGCGATACTGTTGAAATGACGGCTGATCTCTTATAACTAATTGACTTGTACGCCAATCTGTTATATCCACGACGTTATCTTGTTCACCGGCTATGTCCCTTCTCCAAAATACACGGTATTGAAAACGAGGTGCGTTGTGTTCGATTTCAGGCATTGGCTAGATAAAACACTAAGTTTAAGACAAATAAGTCTTGGTTTAAAATACACTTACCGTCCATCTTATAACTAAGTTATTAGGTTGATCTCCTTCCCCTACCACATTGTCTGGATTCTTATGTGGAACTTCGGGAAGTGTTGTGCATACATCAGAATGGGCAGATGGCGGCGAATGTCCTATTTTATTCCAAGCAATAATTCGGAATGTGTAATTTGCCCACGGACTCATCGGTACCTGTTACACATTGGTATTTAGTTTTAAAGTATACGGCATAAAACATCGAAACTCACTGTGTAAGAATGATCTGCCGCGGGTACACTATCGTATGCAACTTCCCAACTATCACCGGTAAATGTGGTATTATACTGTATGGTGTATCTTAAGATAGGTGCACGATTGTCGCCCATAGCTTGCCATTTAATGGTCGCGTCCTTGTTGTTGCAGGTAATGCTATCCATTTGAGGTGCATTTGGTACATCTGAAATTAAAAGAAAGTTAATTACTTATGTACTATTCTTTCAATTAAAATTATCTAAAGCCCATTTCAAACGGCCTTTCAACTTGAGCCAACTTTACCTTGAACAATTAGCGTTGCCTGAGCCGATTCTTCATCCAATTCTGTACGAGCAACGCAAGTATAAGTTCCGGAATCTAATTCGATCGTTTTCGTTATAGTAAGAGAATAATCGGATGATTTAAAAAATCTAGCGGTTTCGTCGAAGTCAATTTCTTCGCCATTATGCTGCCAAAGTATTTCGAGATTCAAAGACGGATCTGCAATCGCGTTACATCTAAAGGTCGCCGAAGTTCCTGCTGCCACCTCATAATCTTCAGGGCCGTCAGATATTATAGTATGTGCTAATAGAGAAAGAGAGGAATAGTTTTAGACTGATATTTTACCTCGATATGATCGAATGAAATACCTCGGACGGTGAAGATGGCAGAAGCGTTGGTTTTCCCTAACTTATTTTGCGCATAACAGGTATATTCGCCGGTGTCGTCAAATTGTACGCTTTTTATCTCTAAATCACCATTCGACAATACCGTATATCTGCCTCCAGTTAGTTCTTTATTATTGCGAATCCATTTTACTTCGGGTTTTGGTGCACCGAAGACTTTACAAGTTAAATTGATATTTTGGCCGTCGACGGCTGCTGTATCTTTTGGGGCTTCAGTAATTTCTGGCGCTAAAGCTATCACGTTGACGTAAACATCTTTATAGACGTAACCCAACGAGTTAGTGGCGTTACAACCATAATTACCAGTGTCATTTTTCACTAATCTTTCAATTACAATACTGTTTGTGTTTATTTTTCTTCTTGGATTTGTCGGCGCTTCTCCTATAGGTTTACCGTTGTGAATCCATTTGATGTCCGGCTTCGGTACGCCAGAAGCGGTACATCTAAATTCAACCGTCTCGCCTTCAGCAGCATTGATTATTTCTGGTTCTTCAATAAAGTAAGGTATTGCCAGCAAGCTTAGATTTATGGAATAGGATTGGGCCGTTCCGACGCCATTACTAACATCGCAGGTGTAAATGCCTTCGTCTTCGAAATCAACCAATTTAATTAATAACGATTTACCATAATTTCCTTGCGTTATTCGATCGGATTGTTTAATAATCTTCCCATTTTTAGACCAAATTGTTTGCGGCAACGGCGTACCACCAAATATGCAAAACAATTCAACGTTTTTGCCTCTGTAGGCGACTTCATTCTTACGCGTGACGTACTGTAGTACCGGCTCGTGTTTATTTTGAGATGGTGAACCGGACAGCTTCAGAACATTCAATATAACCCTGTTGCCCAATTTGTATTCGAGCTTTGTCGACGATGCAGCTGCACAAGCGTACGTGAAGAAGTCGCTCGCATCTTGACGCGTCAAATTTGAGAACCATAAATTTCCTTCGGGATCCAGCGTCATACGCGAATTGTTTATACTTTTAAATCCGTCGGCTGTGTATTGAATGACCCAATAAACCTTAGGTTTCGGCCAGCCATCAGGTGGCTGGCAGCTTAACTTGAACGGTTCGCCTTCGTTACCAGTCACTGGCAACGGTGGTTGATTCTTAAATGAATTTAACTCAGCTTTTCTCATGAAAACGGAATTCGATGTCGCGATGCCGAATTCATTTTCCGCGAAGCACTGATATTGACCGATGTCTACATCTTGGGGCTTAGCTATTGTTAATGTGCCGCGTCCTGGCTGTTGCGAAATACGGTCATCGTATGCCTGCCAATTAAACGGCTTTCCATTCTTTATCCACGAATACCTGTGTAAAGGCGATTGATGGAAAATTCAAGTCTAAGTCTATATGAAGAGCAATTTATTAAACATACTTTGGGGCAGGGTCGCCAACAGCTTCGCATTCAATGAAGAACGGTTTGTCGTTTTCATTAACACCTACTTGAAACAACACCTCGTCTGTTGGTGGCTGTTTAACTATTCTAGGAGGCGAATGAACTGTAACAAATATTCCGTTTATGATCACCCCTGTATTATTTCCTTTATAGATGAGATCTTACTTTCTCTTCCACTTATTGGAAGGAAATGTCCCGCACATAGTAATGCTGCTATCGTTAATGTAATCATATTGCTAATATATTTTCATAAAATCTGAAATAATAAAGATATTGGATTAACTGCAAATGACATTAATAGAAAACGATAATTGATACTAAATTAACAGATTATTTCATTTATGGAAACAAAACTCCGAAATTGACCTTTTATAATGTGCTGATTAGTTAATTCATTAATAATAATCAAAACGTTCAGTTACTTTTGCAGTTAATATTACTGATTAAGTAACTCGAATATTGATAAAACGTTTCAAAGACTTTATTGTAAATTCCAAGTAAATAAAAAGAAACGTGAGATCCAACGTGTTTTTAAATATTATCTACAGATGGGGGATATATTAACAGACAACTGATACATTTAATAATTGCAAATATTTAAATATCAGTTATCTACTTCAAATAATTCCTTACCAAGAATTTCAAGACAGAATTTTTCATGATTTCGCAACGTATATTTAATAAGGGATTTATGCACATTGTACACATATTTAAAATAATAACCTTTTAATTACCTTAAACTTACATATATATATATATATATATATATATATATATATATATCATATGAATTTAGAAAATTCATTTAACTTAGAAATGAATCAATAATTTAAAGCTCATAAAAACGGAAGCTTAAATTATTTTCTTGTAAGGTCAATGTCCGTCTTAGATGTGTACTGATCAAACAAAACAAATATAATGAGGCTTATTATTTCTCTGTTATGACTGATTAAGAATGTATTAAAGTACTATAAGGCTTCCATCCACCAATTACATACACATAACATAATCTTTATTCGTTAATTTTATATTGATGTGATGATGTTCATACCCTGATATATATGTACATTATGTAATTATGAATTTGATGAGAAACGTGCTGATATATAAATAAATTTAGAGCAAATTGCCATTAACGAAAAAATAACCCACTTTTAAAATTATCAATTTGCACATGTATATTATTATTTCCTATTTAGTAAGCGCATGGTCCATTTATGGGATTACGTGTGATGAATACAAAAACATTAAGTAATGCAATTAATCTTGAGGTTTGACTAATTTTCTTGGTATTAAATTACAACAAACTCGAATGAATGTCTAGTTCCAACAAAACGTATATCATCATATATCGACAGATACTTTAAGATTAAAACTAGCAATATAACCAAAAATAACTGATGACATCACATTATCATTGCAAATATTTTTAAAAAAATCCGAGAAATAATTTTGTAATAAATGTATTTTGTATGACATCATTGAACGCGATAATAATAATTCTATGGTTATGACTAAACGAAAGAATGATTAAGGTTCACTTAACTGATTAATTAAGGAAATATGTAAATATTATTGCAAAATTAATATATGTTTATAACTACAGTATCAATATTAAAATCTTCATCACTGGGTTACTCGTAACTGAATTTCGGACATAAATTAAGTTCATTTACTCCTTTAGCTGATAAATTCATAGAGCAAAAAAAGTCAATAAATAGTTGTAGGCTTTGCATATAAGTTTAAAATGTAACCCAACGACACGATACCTTGTTATGATATATGAACTATGAAAAGTTTTAACATTACGAGCCTCCCTGCCTGAGTAGGAGTTCAATTTATCTATATGTTATCGATAATGTATCAATTATTAATTACTTACGGGATAAACAACAATATCAGTAGATTATTTATCCATATTAGAATTAAAACACTACACTACAAACATATAGGTGCGGTCGTTTTGATCTTATTTGCTAGTCTAATGTCAAATCAAGTAGGGAATGACTTTATCGTCCACTAAAAACCAAATTATTTAGGCGACTAAATACGTTCATTCATTATAAATAATGTATGGCTACAATTTTATATTAGTATAGAAAAACCACAAAAAGAAGAAATTAGTCACTGAGTAAAACGCTAATATTAAAAAAGCTGATATTTGTGGGCGTGGTGTAATAAACATTATTGGATGCCATCTATGTATGAAGACACCATTTTATGCTTTGCCATCTATGCAAAAGAAAGACAAATATTCAAATATAATCTTGAATTAAAATATGTAATTATTAATTATATGTAGTATATTTAAATAATGTATAACATTCCACATTAAGTATTTAACTCTACATATTTGGTAAACATTAACTATATCACCTACAATTTATTTTATATGTCCTTCCTTAATGCAGCCACTGTATTCAGTACATCTACTTTAAAAGCACGTAGTCTCATTATTTAATTTTAATGATATATCTGAATAATAAAAATGAAAGAAAATTTTTAAATTTCTTTAATATCGATATTCAAATCACCATGTTAATGCGCGCATTTTTGGTTTAATACGCACGCTCGCTAATACGAGTTATACGACATTTGTGGAAACTCTGTGATTGACATTTGGTATAGCCACATTTTCTAAGAAAAGGGTATCAAATTTAATTAAAAAATGTTTCGCACATCTCTAATTAAGGCTCATTCTGCCTTTAAACAAATACTAAATGTGAATCAGAAATCAGTGGTTGCAACTAGATTCATGTCCAAGCATAACACAGAAACTGATGAACAGTTTGATAACAGGTAAAATTACGTAATTATTATTAATTTTCTTATATTGTTGTTACGTTAGTTATTGATTCTACACCAATATATTAGAGGCATTCTCATGGATAATGTTTTAGTAGTATTAATAAAATTTTAACAAGTTAAATCATAGATATCACATTATGTGACAATATGTACTTTTAGGTATGAAACCTATTTCAATCGACAAGATATTGATGGCTGGGAAATTCGTAAAGGCATGAATGACTTATGTGGTATGGATTTGGTACCAGAGCCAAAAATTATTGTTGCTGCATTAAAAGCATGCAGAAGAGTAAATGATTATGCATTAGCAGTAAGATTCATTGAAGCAGTCAAAGATAAATGTGGCCCAAATGTGAATAAAATTTATCCATATATTATACAAGAAATTAGACCAACCTTAACTGAACTTGGCATTAACACACCAGAAGAACTTGGTTATGATAAGCCAGAACTAGCTCTGGAATCTGTTTATGATATGTAACTTAATTTCTATTTCTTTATAGTAATGTGTAATAAAAATATTTAAAAGTAACATTAACAAAATAAAGTTATAAAATCAAAATGATGAATTGTTATTGAGGATATACCAATGTGAATAAAGCAATATACAATGAATAATTTTATTTAATAGTGTACAGTATTTAAAAATGTTATATGCAAGTTTACAGCATCTTAATCAATAATTAATGCCAAATGATAATTGAATAAAAATAATGTTTCCTTAAAATAATTTTTTTTGTAGTGATGTGTACAATTGGTGCCTTTAATCATATATTTCCTTGAGGTAATTCAACTGGCATATACAACAGGATGTTTCAAATAAAAATTGTGAAAAATTTACACCCAATATTCAAAACTGTAAACACACCACATAAGACTACAAATTTATTTTATATAAAATTGACAATTAAAATAATTAGGATAGGAATAACTAACAATCATAATTATGAAGATAAACTCCTCACCATAATGTGATTCAATGCCAAGTCTTGTATTCACCTTTGAAAGAACATAAAGTTTAGTTAATTTTATCATTCCTGCTAATTTTCCTATATAAAACTATTCATACAGAATGTTAGCCAATATATTCAAATTATTTTATTTGATAACAAATTTTTTATTAATTCCTTCCAGAGAAAATTAGTTTCCTTCATCTATTAATACTATTAATTATTACAAAATTATGAATTATAATATAAAATGGTACGTAAATTATTCATTCATAAATTTAGGTAAATTATGAAAATAGAGTAGATTCATTCACAATCTTAATTGTCCTACACTAATTTCATGAAAATTGAATTAGTATTTGATGAAAAGGCGGTAACAAATTATATATTTATATATATACTAATTTTTTTAATTAAATAGCGATAAATTAAATGTAGGTACAAAGTTTTTATGCCTTTGGCACAGACTAAGTGTAGAATTCGAAAAATTGTCGGTTCCCAAAAAACAAACCAAGAGAGAATGCTAATTTTAATGAGAAAATAATGTTATGTTTCCATAAAATCAAATGGTCAAACTAATGTTAATATTCTGTAATATGTATAATTATTATCATTCTTTCCACTGTTGCATTTCTATAATTATAATGATTCTAAATTAACAAGACACTGAAACAAATACCTAACTCTTTAAATAGATTTAACGAAGATTTGATTTCCAAGAGACAACAAAATCATAGCATTTCCATTAAATTAATATTATATATTTTCCCGGTATTAAAAATAATTCATTATCTGGAACTAATTTTGTACTCGTTCATTAAATTTGTTGAATTGATACAATATGGTGTATCCAAAACTGAATGACCGTGTCTCGCAAATATATTAATATTGTTAGAGCTTAGCAACTGAAGTACTATAGAATTAGTACTATTTAAAAACGGTCATTTTCTGGGGATGCACCCTATTATATAAACTCATTGCACTTTCTGCCTCAACACAATATTAATTCAATGAAAAGTAAATTAAACATAAGTCATATATTCCTTTTTGGTAATTGATAAAATCATGGCACAAACCATTTAGGAACCGTAAACAAATACAACACAGAACGTCCATAGTATTGTCTCATATTACAAGTTAAATATAATTAATTTTTTCATACAGAGTACTTGTTTTATTAGAGAACACCTCTGATACTGTGGTGCCATTTCAATAACTGATAGATACACTGCCTTGAGATACCATAAAACGTTAATTATTTAAATAAAATCATAATCCAATATTTATTTATGCTATTGAAATGTTTTCCTTTTATTTATGGGCACATAATTGACAAGCATAGCATGATTGAAATAAAAATATTTGGTGGTCCCTATTAGTACAATCTCTGTATAATGTGAATCCCTCACTAAACTTATATAAAATTAAAAAGCAGTTCCTACATATCAAAATTATGAATTGAAAATATTATTTACAAATTACCACAGTCCTTACAAAATATGTCCAAATAATACAATTTTTTTACTTGCGACTATACAAAGATTATTTTTGTTAACTTTTCGTTTTTAATTAATAACTTTTCCATTTCCTAAGCCACATATTAATTATTTATATATATAGTTAACAAAAGCACTGTTTCATTTACATTTATTTATTACGATAAAGTACAGCTACATGTAATTAATATAGCATAACAAAAGTAATTGTTTTACACACAAAATTATAACTTTCATTTTTGTACTTCCTAAAAACCTTCAAGTGGTTCTCAGGATATGAAAAAGTTTCTTAAATTACTTAAAAGTTTTACTAATGCTACTGTGCTTTCTTTATGTGTTTTTAAACCCGTTCTAAAACTGCTTATTTGTTAATTATATGCTAAATATAACTATGCAACTAAAAATATTAAAGTATATTAAAAAAAAATCGTAAAATATTTATCTAACTGTACACAATTACAACAATTAAGAGACGTGTATATATATATATATAGATATATATATCTTCATGAGAAAATTGATGGTGCTACTTATAAAATTATTTACAATAAAACTATCATGATAATGGCCATGGAAGTATCCTTCTTTTTCACAGAAAATATTTAGTATTGTATGTAAAAGAAAAGTTCAAAACATAGCTTATATCATATATTCTTTAATGAACACTTCTTTTGCCATTCAATTGAAATTACAATTTATACAAATTGAAGTTTTGCTTATATCATGAGTAGGTGTTTAACGGAATTGCTATATTGCTAATTAGCTAACTGAATTATATATCAATTGTAAAATAAAAGATAATCAATTTGAACTTGAAACGATATGCTTTAGTTGCACCTATTGAAAGGGCTAAATAACTAAAATTTGTGCCTAAAGAAACAAATTGACATAAAAAATATATAAAAACTAACATATAACATAAAGCTCCAACTAAAATTCACAGAACCATACATTTATTCATCAAATTGACTAAAAATAAAATATAATTCTTAAATATACTTTCAATTACTTGCGGCTTATCCGTCATGATTTTGAATTATTTAAAAATATCTTCGATGTAGATAGCACAGCGATCTCCAATTAATGTTCTTTAACAATTGTCCTTTTATATGTACATCTTTAATAATTGTTTTAGTATATAATCTTCGCTTAAATATATTTAAAATATTACGTTACTTATTCACCAATTATGGTTTCCTCTGTCTTTACATCAGCTATGCCTGCCATAGCTTTTGTTAACACTGTAGCATCCTTTAAGGACAGAACTTGTAGAACTTGGGGTGCATCATTGCCTGAGCTCTGTATCATCATTGAATGTGTTGTTAGGCCGCCTGGAGTTACGGTTAACGTTTCCATACTTTCTGACGAGTTTGGTTCAACTTTTGGTACTTGAACGACTGGTGTAACACAAACTGTACCATCACTGTTTGTATGAAGATGCTGAATATTTGCGACCATTGTTTGATACATCGAAGCCGACACCGGGACCGTAATGACACCACTTACTGAAACGGGGTAACCTGAACAAATTTGAAATTGTACAGTTCCATGCAATTCAACAGAAACATGAAAATTGTAATGATTGAAAATTAAACCAAATCTTTGGTCAATATTATCTCCTTACCGTGTCCATCCTCCCCTGTTAATATTATTTGCCCCTCAGAATTGAGTGTTGCTTCAGTAACAGAATTGAGATCAACCACTTCCCCTTGTGCACCACTCTCCGAAATAGTTTGTATCGTATGCACAGGAGTTCCATCTGCTTGAGATTGTATCTAAAGTGATGATTTGTCATTAAATATTGAAGAGCAGTTGATTAATAATCTTACTGTAGCCATTCCCTGTACATGAGCTGTTGTCCCATCTGGAAGTGTTATTATTGGATTATTCGGATCAACTTGAACAATGCTGACGGTACCATCGGGATTCGTTATGGTATGTAAAACTGCTGGTGTATACTGGGTGGTAATCTAGAAAGTGTGTACATATTTAACTTTAAAGAACATGCCATTAGATCCTTTTTGAAAACCTAACATTTTCTGAAGGACCATAATGAAGTATTATACTAACTTAAGTATTTAATTAAAATGAAAGAACAAAACCAAGCTAGAGCACACCCAGTCCAAATTATACTTATAATGGTATAAAGAAATATTCAAATGAGAAAAATAACATAAGGTAAATTTAAAAAAATAAACTCCTCACGAAAGTCATAATTTACTTGCATTTCGAAAACGTAACTCTATGATAGGAAGAAATCCAAATACTACAGAGGATTTATACTTTGCAATGCAGTTGCGTTTTCAAAACAAAACGGCAATTATGTCATTTAGAGATGTTCAGCTTTATTGAAAAGTGAAATGAAAATGCAACGAAATCGATTAAATAAAAAAATTAAATTAAAAAAAAAAACGTGACAACATCAATATGTGTAGTGCAATGGCTACGAACATCAACATCTGAATTATAGCCGGCAGGATCAAGGCAAACCTGCGACGAAGATCCCGACATGCCTTCGGGAGAAGCTATAATCTGGGGTGATCCGTTAGCTTGGATCTGTATCTTATGAGTAGGGACCATGCTCGATGAGTGCATTTTAAGAACGCCCACCGAGCTACTGACATTTACATTTGCTGTAGCCGCAGCATTTGCTTTTTCATCTTCCTCGTTAAACGCTGGTAATAAATCTTCACGTCCGTGAAATTTATAACAGTTTATTACAATTTGTCGTAAGGCATGTGTCCATGAAATCTAGAAAATAAGTTGAAAACATAGTAAACATTAAAAAGGAAAGCAAAACTACTCAAACATGTTTCAAAATTCTATAAAATACTTTTTGCTTTTCTTCTTCGCTTCGCGCGTCCATGCGTACATTTGCCCACGGTAATCGTTTTGGCCACCACGGCGGTCTCGTTGATTCTCTACCCCATCCAGGTTTTCCTCTACCAGTAGAATATTTTAACATAAGGGGTATAAATGCCCTTAATTGAGCTTGTGTCATCTTTTCTACAGGTGTTGGTATTCCATCAATTATCAATGGTGGCAATTCAAACAATGTTGGATCATCCTGAACTGGTGGAGGTGCTTGATGTGCCAGTGCGTTCTCCAATTCTTCCATAATCATAGTCCTGAGATTTTTGATGACATCTTCCAGGGGCTTTGCACCAAATACTTTGTAACTTGTGTTAGGTTTTCCGGGTGTTGCTACTAAGACGATAGCTTGCTGTCCAACTCTGGTTGCAAATTCGTCAATGGTTTGCCT
The DNA here is from genome assembly GCA_963695495.1 of Hololepta plana. Lineage (NCBI taxonomy): Eukaryota > Metazoa > Arthropoda > Insecta > Coleoptera > Histeridae > Hololepta > Hololepta plana. The sequence goes on from OY968835.1 coordinate 13,216,626, forward strand.
CAGCTTTCGTAACAGCCTATTCTGATGTCTCTTCCTTACTGATGGATTTGTCTCGAATGAATGTGGCCTTTTCCTTTTCTTTGATGATACTATGGCAGCAGCAGCGGCAACTCCAACTGGTCCAGCAGCAGCTAATTGTGCAGTAACTTCATCTTCCATAGCAGCAGTCATTAAATCGGCCCCTTCATCATAAGGTGAACCAGCCGAACTGGGACAATTGTCATCGTCGTCATCCGAGGCCCCTGACAGGCCGCCAGGCGAACCAACAACCATGGTTATTTGATCTGATACACTTGACTGATTGCCGTTAGGAGTGTTCATTATAAGCATTTACACCCACAAAGGATGTAGGTTCACCTTTGACTGTGAAACAAACACACATGTTAATGGTATGCAAAACATATGTTTACCAACAATTCATAACAACACTATCATTGCCATATAGGATTAATCCACATATATGAATATTGTAACACAATGCATCTCCAAAACTAATTTTTGTCTTGGTCTGCCAATTATGATAACTTCTAACACTAAACACATTATATATCAATGTGACTGGTAACTTCATTTTTTTTTTAACTTCTTTGAATCATCTTCATACTATATTTTTGATAAACTTATTACTGTTGCAATTATGCTGCTTATACCATGTCTTCTTCACTTGAAATAAAAAGCAAACGTTAGTTGACATTTGTTATACGCTTTCATTTAATTTAATTCAAGCATGCAATAAATATATATGTACGGCGGGTATAAAATCAATAATTGATGTCAAAAATCCCCTTGCCCCGTAACTAATTTTTAAAGGGTAACTACGATAACCCATTATTAACAGGAACTGATTGGATTTGAATTGCGAATGTGATTAATAACTATTTGGATGAGTAACTTGTAATATTTATGTTTACCACGTCATGTAAACGAGTAAACAAACGTTAATTGGGAAGCGAGAACCCGCTGTTTCCCGCCTCGCGGTGACCATGTTGACATGGCTTCCAAGTGCGAGTCGCTTGGTGCTGAAATAAGAGCCCCATTATTTCCTCGCTTCGGGGAACTTTGTAAATATATCAATTGATAAAAAAGTAACAAAATCATGTTGGTTAGAGTGAATCGCGCGTTCTCTAAGAGCTGAGCAGGCCCAGTTAAAATTATTAGTACGGCTGCGTACGCACCTGCGTGTATGTAATGCATTTAATACAAAAACATGTCTGGCTTAGTAGTTTCCTTATTTTTAAGACAATTAGTGCAATTTTCACATTCACAGGCCACTAATTAACATATTCCGATAATTAAAAGTGCAACAGTTACTACACCAAAACATTATATGTCACATTCTCGTATATCGATCGATGTCAGTCATTGTAGGTAATGTCGGACATTATTTCTGGCTCAGCCATATTATAGGCGTCTGCGCATTTCTATGACAGTGTATTAAGAAACTTGACGTACCTGTTGTTTGTAAGCCCTCGAAACGATAGAGAAAAAATATTTTTGCAACAACTCAAGCAATTTTTCGTTTATTAAACAACGTCTCAAATAACACTTGTACATGGCTTCCAAAATAATTCACATTCCAAATCTGAAAATTTTGGGCATACCGCCCTCTGTAATTGTAGAGTCATAAAATTGTTTCATTTCCCGTTTCAGCATATTCAATTCACCACGATCACCAACTTTTATCATCAAAAAGAACTGTCTATTGAAATTGCTTCTCTCCGGTTCGTTTCCCACTTTAACCACTTTTTCCCTTAGTAATTCCTTGACTTGGCATTAGTTAACCAGCGATTAAAATTGTGGTAATTAGTTTCGGACAGGCAATGATCACCTTGATTTACGTTTATGAAGTTTATATTTTAGCAATATTTCACGGCGCTCATGTGTTGTACATAAGACGTTATGCATTTTTTGTTAGTAAACTTACTTTTCTGTTTAAGCAGTTGGTTTAATTATATTAGTAATCTTGATTTGGGTATAGAATAGGTTAGGGTTGCGATATATACAAATAAGACTCATCATGTGATAAATATATTAATATTTAATTAAAACTATGCAATTCGTTAAGATATGGTGAAGTCTAGGTATGAATTTTACATACAACAAATCAGTGGCGTTTCGTTATAATTGTCTGATATGATTTGATTTAAATTGATAATATCTAACTAATTTTATTGATCTAATTTGGAAACTTTTGATAGATATACATTGAATTTCATTTTATTTATCAGCAACAATATTCAATTGTTCAGAATAGTTCCAGTGAAATCATACTGTTCCTTAAGATCAAAGTAATTAACAAACTATTTGCAAATTTAACGTAACGTCACTGTGAACAGACAATCAACATTTTTCTTTTTAATTATTATTTCATTTGATAAATGAACGATGCTTATTTAACTGCTCTACACATGTTTGCTTAAATTTGAATACATTATTATTTAATTACTACATATTTTTTGTTCATCTACATTTTTTTTCTCATTAACTTACAATTAATTATTTGTTTTTATTGGAAGACTCAGTTTTAGCATAGTGTAGTTAGTTATTCTTACAATTGGAAATATTTCACATACAATAAGACTAATATCAAAACTAAATTAATAGTATAAGAAATGAGAATAAAGTAATCAGATGATTAAAACTAAATCAATCGTCACACTAATTTTAATTAGTTTTCATTCGCTTCCATATCAAACACACTATACTAACATAAGTTTGCTTGGTATTCTTTACCTTTCTTTTCGTTTTCTCAATATACATAATTGTCTTTATCAGTCATACCACACAATTACCTATACGTAACTTATACTAAAATAGTTTGGTACCTGTTAACAATCATTATTTATTACACATTAAATTGTCTCAATTTGAAATATCAAAACTCTTACTTGAAAATGGAACTAGCGAATAAAATGAAATAAATGAAAGGAAGCTATTCATTGCAGATTTCAACGATCGAATCTGTATAATAATTTCCTTCAACGGTTATTTTCCCAAATTTATTTACAGCATTCATTTAATTCATTATTCTATTTTTCTATTTATATAATAAATATATATAAAATATAATAAAAATGTGAAATCATAACGTAAAATAATTAGTTGTTCATCATGATTTACCAATAAATGTATTTAACTAGATTAAGTTTTATGATTTTAATGTATTTATTTTTTTGAATAATATGTATAATATATATATTTATTTATATATATGTATAGTCGTAAATAGCTTATAAAAAGCTTTCATCGTTATCATCATCAAATCTATATCTGAGCAAAAATGTGTTATTTTATGAAATATCGTTATTCTAAATTGTTAATATACTATAGAAATAATCAATTAAGTGCATTTCACTTTTATTAATTAATTTCAATAATTTCATTTAAGTTTGATTTAATTCAATTTTTACGTAAAGTCTTCTCCTTCTTGTTCTAAATCGTTTTTTTTTGTTTCAGCTTGAAACACATGTTTTACAATTTCTTTTTTACAATTCCATGCTACAAACTCAATTTAATAATATTCATTTCAAATTTCATTTCAGAAGACATTCATCGCCGTTTTGAAACTAAAATCTTTAGCTGTGCTTTCAGTTAATTAATCAGTGTGAATAATTATAACAATATTAATTGCAAACTCTTTGTATGTGCCTTTATCAAATAACATTTAGATTGAAAACAATACAAAATGTTATTGTTTGTAATTGATAATTAAATAATTGTAATGAATATTGTGGATTTATTTTCTTTTGTTTTCAACTGTTTATGATATAAATCATCTGATAACAAGGCACTATTATTTAAGATACTGTATTAAGAATAAAATTAATTAATGAAGTAACGATGAGAATATTTCGTAAAGTTACTTATTAATTTTGTTTTTAATGAATCCTCTAAATGTTTCTCAGCGAGTTTCTAGCTTGGAATTTCTTTTGCGCTTTATTTGAAATGAATTATCATTATGTCGAATTTGTATAGATTTTAATAATTTAATACTAACAAATTACTTATTCACATTTTTAATTAACTGTACAATGCTCTAAAGAAAGATGAAGAAGAAGTTATTCATTATTAAATGATATATCCAAATATGAATTAAATGAATATGTTCTTTATTGTCTTTAAGTGTCTAAAATTATTTATATTCAATTCATTTACTTATTACACTATTAAACGATAATTGTATACGTCTGCGACTTTCTAGAAGGAAAAAGAATTTTTGCTAATATCAATTCTGATAAATATCCAAGAAGTCATTAATTAATTAATTAAACTCCAGAAAGTCTCAGTTGTTGTTTTTTTTTGTATTAAATATATTTTTTCTTTTTAGTTTATGTATTATGTACAAATACACCGAAAAATTACATCCATGTTATATAAATTATATAAAAAATTTAACTATTTTTTTTTCAAATTTCTTCCGTTTTTGTTTTAAAAATTACTTCACCTTAAGATTTATTTTTTAATATCATAGCGAAGATCCATCATTACAAATTTTATTATTATTATTCTTGCCTATACTCTTTCACATTCTTTAAATCAAAATGATTTCATATTCGAATGTTAAAGATTTCGTTTCTTCCATTATATCTCTTCATCATTATAAGATATTATTTTATAAAAGGGAAAATACCACCATTTAAAATTTATGTTAATATGTTTCGCTTACAATCATGATAATAGAAAAACTGTTCAACTATTTACTTTATTTTAAATATTATTGTTAGCATTGTAAATGTATGAGCCAAATATGGACACAAAGTATGAAAAAGATATGTCACACCATAAATGTTTTGTTATTTGTATTAGAATTAATTAGTTTATACGGAAATTAATTAATGACCAATAATTTATGGTACTATAGTTACCAGACGCATTTCGTTTTTCTACAATTAGTTGAATTAATTTTCATTATCATTTTACTTTATGATCTTTACATTGACTTACTTAAATACATTCTTATCAATTTTATTTTCATTCAAAATTTTATAATTTATTTATTCGGCAATCGAATGATTTTACTTTTTTTAAATTTTACTTAAACATTTAATCACGACATATACGCAAACAGAGAATGCGTTAAGCTTATTAGGAGAATACTCAGACTTATTGTCAGCGTAGACGCTTTCCCGCAAATATGTATTTCTATTTCCTAAAAACGGAAATAAAACAAATTACAGTTGGATTTTCCATTCAACATTTCCTATTTTTCAGTTATTCGTATATTTTTATATTACCCTCAATCTGAAAAGTAGTGCAACTTGTTTTTAATCAAAGTACAGGTTTCAAATTTTGAATCCAAACTTTTTTTTAAATTCTGTGCCAATTTGCATTTCTATATAGTAAAAGTAGCTCATATGCCAAACATTCGCGTTTTTTGATTAATCTTTCAATCAATTGAAAGGGTCCCCGCTTCTCTACTTTTGCATTTTCGTACAATACAAATTGCAACAAACTCATTTTGGAACTCCTAAAGTGATTAATTATGGAAATAATCATTAGAGATCGAGGTGGAAAGCGATTTAAACATTAATATTTCGAACGACATTTAAGGCAAGAAGCATTTCTTTCCGAAAACCAATTGACATTGGACAGGATTTATTCTTAGAAATCAGTTGACATTGGAAGGAATTTCTTCTCAGAAATCGATCGACCTTAGAAAGAATTTTTCCCCGAATTTGAAGGCGCTCGCACATTCAATGCAAAAGTAATTCGTTATCTGTAAACGATAGTTAAAATCGAAAAGGAATGAATTGATTCCAAGAAGCAGATAATATTTTACCCCTCAATATATAAAAGAAGTTATTCTTGGAAAGCGATAAGGCTTTAGCATTGACACTTGAAAGAATTTCTTCGCAGAAATCAGTTGACATTGAAAAGAATTTCTTCTCAGAAACCGATTGACATTGAAAACAATTGCTTAAATATGAACTATACGTTGTGATTCATTCATTTTGTGGGTTTTAATTAAATTAATTTTTGCATTTTTGCGCTAATTGCAATAATAAACCCATTTTGGAGCTCTTAAAGTGATTCCCTATGGAATTAAACATTAGAGATCGATTAATAAGAGTTTAATTGTGAATTATATATCGAGATTCAATCATAGCGTAGGAATTGGTAAGCATGTTACGCTACTTTTCCGACTGAGAGTATTATTTTTATCAATCATTCAAATGTCAAAGAATATTAATAATACTTACTTCTGGATGATAATTAATACATTTTGGAGGCCTTCGTCTATATAAACTGTCCTTAGGTTTGTGCAGACAGCCACCGTTACCATTATCATAAACAATCTCCTGAGGGCTTATACTTAATTGTTTACTACCACATGGACATAACGTATCGACGACTAATAATATTAAATTACTGTGCGGTATTTTTTGAACGCTGAAAGGTCTAAAACAACACGACAGTGAGACGTACGTTTGAAATGGAAGAAGAGAATGCAACCGTCACCTCTCGCATCTGCTAACGTGACAATTCGTCAATTTCCCTTTAAGTGGATTACTTTGTCCGCTCGTATTCAATCTTTCCGGCTGCAATATGTACAAGTCGACTTTCTTATCGCACGGCCTAATACCGTATTGGCCCATATCGACGCCATCCAACGGATCCGACTCCAGAGACGGTGCTACGAACGTCGGATAATTCGTATACGACGGCGGCGCCATCATCGGATCTTTGCCTTCGACCAAATCGTCGAAGCCATCGTAATCGTCGCCGTAGTTTGGTTCTGAAAGCGCAGGTTAATGCGTTAGAGACATCGGACAAACAAATTGATTCGCCAGAATACCGTCATTTTGGGAGTACGATATCGCTGTACCGTAAGTCGTGTCAATAAGTACAATGAAGGCCGACAGAAATTTGAATATCCATCGAAAGAAGTGCCTCATCGGATCCAGTGGCTAATAAATAATGTTTTCATGTGAATTCCGCGAATTTAAATGAGCTTTAGATACGTACAAAAATTTTATGGGCGTCGCCGCTAAAGTGCGACCTGCTGTTCAAACAGGCGCCTTGGTAATCGTATACGGGGACCTTCTTGTAAATCCTATCTTGCACTAACGAGTCCATAATCGTGCCGTCAATTTGGCCGAAAAATCGCCCGGTGTGCTCGTTGTTCTCCGATATGATTATAAAGCCGTTGTTGTCCAGTATGTAACAGTCCAGTTCTTCGTTAGCGCAATGCTTTTGGCATTGCGATGGACCGGTACACTGATGGTGCGTGATTAATAATAAATAAAAAATGATTGATTGCAAAAAAGCACAATTTCATTCGGGCTGCGAAATCGATCAATGCGACTTACGGCTGACGTAATGTTTATGAAGTGCGAGGCCAAGATCGAGTGCTGATACTGTAAACCGACGACGGCGGCCGGCGCCCTGTGGCTCTTGTGCTCGACGAAAACGGCGTGAGTCGCGGTAATCAACGGCTTGCCCGTGTTGCCGACATCGAACGGCACGGAGAACACGAAGCTCTCCGGCTCGATGGCGTGCTGATCGACGGCCCTCTTGTACCACGTCTCGTCCATCGCTCGCGTGTTCGACTCGCTGAAATGCCTGCGAATAGACGAGAGCGATCGGAATTAGTCGCCGTTCGGTGCGTCGCGATCGAGCGTTTTAATTACGGTTGATTCGGGTCCGGCGGCATGTGATCGGTCCAACGCAATAAGCCGCTTCTGGTCGCAATGAACGACAGCGTCAGACCGAACATCTGGAATCCTTGGCTGCAAAAGCGATTGGGATATTAGCAGGCGGCTGACGAGCGCTTTTTAGTTGGCATTTGTCTTAAGTAAATGTAAGGGAACGTCGCCACCGTGAAACGAAACAGTTATCAGAGCAATTAATGTTTGTTGGTCCTTTGGATGCTCCTCCAGTTGTAGGCGGGAGGCTTCGATTGCTGATCGAGACTAAATTAATAATCACATCGCACCCTCTGCGCGATCGCATCAAATTTCGATTGTTTCAATTTGTTTAGAGTGCGATGTGCCAGATAAGAGAGACACGATCGTTAGCATCGACGATGAACCTACCAATACTTACTAAGATCCCAGAGAGCATACGTTAGTTTATAATAAATGTTTACACAAGTTGTTAAATAACAATTAGTCAGTTTTTAATTGATATGGAAATTCTCAAGTTCAATGATCAATTAAGTTCTACGTAAACCAAGTTGGAGACGCTAATTATTGAAAATTTCCATTCGGTAATCTTGGAAGCAATCTGTAACATAGACAATTTGAATGCGAACCGAATTCGATTGCATTGAAATTGTTTGTAGCGGTACGATACTAAGTTGTTGAAAGTTAAACAAAAATCAGTAAGGAGTGATGGGGATTTCGTAAGTAGTACAATGAAATCAAACAAAATCCTAGGGCGCATTTGGTAAACTATTTGTGCGTAAATTAAAATGATTATTTCCGTTATTTACTTTACCTTTGCAATAAAACCAAAAGTGTTGCAATCGGGCTAATGTGCAGAGACACAATAATTAATAAAGTACTCAAAATATTCACAATTGTGTAAGTAATTATAAAAGAGCGAATTCAATTTAAACGTGATTGTGCAATTGATTCTCATAGCCATGCATTCTGATCGGCTTGCCGTCGCGTATGTACGTTGATCTCGACGAAAATAATAATTCGTAACTCGTTATCTTTCAACTGAAACTTACTGTTCGTCCTCGACATGGCTCGGGTGCGGATTATGCCTAGTTATTTCTTCGGTCACCATCGCGTCCAACACCAGCGACTGCAGCAAGGTCTTATCACCTTAAAGCGATTCGATTAGCGATATCATTTGTCGACCGCGACGTCCATCGGGGACCGATTACTCACAGAAGTACGCGTCCTTGTCTTGTTTCGACGACGCGTGATGGTGCTCGCGCTGCAGCGGCGACCTCGGCCGCAGGCTCATCCACTTCCAGCCGGGGCGCCTGCTGCGCGACAGGAAGTGCAGGACCCGTTCTTCCGCCGTCCTGAACCACTGCTCGCCGGACGTTCCGCTCGTGTATTCGCAGTACACCCTAGAAACCGATCGTTCACGCGTTACCGAAACATTTCGATTGCCCCCCGTCAATTACCAATCCGGATGGACCTTCCAATTGCTGTCTTTGAAGTATTCCTCAACTGAAACGAATCGCGAGCCACGTCAGATTATTGCCTCCTCACTTCTCTCGATTGTTACCGTTCTTTTGACTGTGCTTGATCTCCTGTTCCGCCAACAGTTCGTACATCCCGTAACCTTCCGGCATCGCTACGCCTAACGAGAACGGCGTGCCTTCGATGGGGTTATAGAAGTATTTGTGCCTCCTTGTCGTCACGCGGCGCTAAATAAACGTTTGTTCAAATTGCGAGCAAATTACTTCGGATTGTCGCTCACCATGTTGTCGTAGTGGATTTTCACGCTCAGGTCGGTCTCGCCTTCCTTCTGGTCGATCATATCGTGTCGCAGCTGCAATTTATTCCTGCAATTATTGCGATATCGAACGCGCGGAATTCATGCGCTTACGTCTAGCAACAGGGAGTGATTCTCCCTGGGCCCGTTCTCGTTCTCGATCAGCTCGACTTCGGTCAAGTCGACGGCCGAATACGTCGGCTGCAACGTGTCCTCGTACGCTTCGTTCGTTTGCTGAAAGAAACGATTCGAGCGTGAATTAAACGTCTCCCGATTCTGCGAACGCGCTTACCAAAGGCCTCAAGTCGTGGTGATAAAGCACGTGGCCGTTATTGTTCACGATGAAGGAGTAGCCGTTCACCCCCAACTGCAAAATTAGTAATTATTTAGCGCGCGGCCCGTCATGTAAGCCAACGTTAATCTAATCTGATCACCTTGTATGGCGGAACCAATTTCTTAATTTGATCTATCGAAACATCGGTGCCAACGATTCCCAAAACGTTGGCCACTCTCACCTGAAAACAGAATCGATTGTTAGCGTGAACGGCGTGTTGTTACGAGCGGCTGCGCGAAAATTGATAATCCGCACCGAATGATTTCGTCGATCGAATACCGGCGTCGTGACCGACGTCATCAACTGACCCAATTTATCGTTGGAAAAACTGTCGGCCTGCAAATAGGGAACGCAACATATACGCTGGTAGGAAGCGAGATTTGATCGGAGGATCAACTTACGCGTCCGCCGACGTACGCGTTCGTCCAATGGATCGGATGATCGTTCTGATACATGACCATCGGACGCGCCATCACCTCGACGAAGTGCAACACTTTCGCCTTGACTTCGCCGTACTCGGCGATCCTGCTGTAATAACCTGCGGACAATTCGGATAGCGGTCACGTCGCCGATCGCAATCAGACGCACGTACCCTTATTCGCGCAGGCCATCCAGTGCATGTCGGCCGCGCTACCCGTGTCTTTGCCGATCAAATACGTGAACATGCGGACCGGCCGGTGCGGCCAATTGTACGTTTTGAACACGTCCCGGTAGCTCGACGGCGGTCCGTCGGTGATCAGCATCAGCGCTTGATTGCACTGGCACCCCTGCCCGGTGCGGTTGTACTGCAAACAATCGAATACTGCACAAACTTTCGACTCGTCATCGACGCAATCCGGTACCTTATGCAAGATTTCGAAGCCGGCGACCAGGGCCGACGTGAAGTTGGCGATGTTCTCGGCCTTGAACGCGCCCAGCGAGTCCTTCAGCCACAGTATGTTCTCGTTGTTCGCCTGAAATACGTCGGGATGAGCGATGGGAGCGGAACGATTGACGCGACCGTCGTACCTGGACGAGCATGTCCTTGAAGCACGGCACCGTCTCTTCCGTCGCGTCGGAGAATTTGTACACGTTCACGTAGTCGTCGTCGGACAACGTGTCCAGTATGGCCTCGACGGTGGCGCGGGCCAGGCCGGCCAGTTTCCCCGTCATCGAGCCGGAATTGTCGACCAATATGACGATGTCCTTCGGCGACGTCGCCGCGTTCACGTACCACGCGGACGAGCGGAAGTCGTAGACGTTGCGGGCGATTCGAGGCCGCTGCCACATCGACGACATCTCCTCCGGCGGCCAAGCGATAGCTGTTTGTTAAGAATTTGCGATAATGATCTTGCTGGTCTTAATCAAGATTAAGGGGCGAAACGCGCGCCGTACCGGGGTATCGACGTAAGAATCCCGTCGAACTGCCGAAATACTGCCAGGACAACGACGGATCGCCTTCGTAATTGTTCACGAACAGCGGATCCAAATGCTCCGACCATTGCACCCCGTTCGTAACTTCTTGCTCTAATTAACATCGATTCAGGTTGGTTATTCATTTCAATTGGAGCCGATTGAGGTAGTTACCATTTTCGTTGACGTGAGGCGGCAGCAAGATGGAACTCAAGCTCGTGTTGACTGGCAAGTGATCGAAATGCGGATTCGGCGTCAGTATCATTTCTCTGGTGCCATCGGCCGGCCTGCCATCCGGTCCAAACACGTTCAGTTTCTTTGCGTTGTAATAGCGAAACGCTTGGCCGTTGTCGCTTTGCGGCGTCAGTGCCGCTTGCTCGGCGGAGTCCATGATGCGCTTGAAACGATTCAGTCGTGTTAAACGCGTCGATTTCTTGTTTTGATTTGCGCTAATAGATTTCAATAAACATACCATCACGGCGCTCATTTTGAAGTCCATCATATTCTTCACTTCGGCGGCCATTTCTCTGATTAATATTAAACCATCTTTCCTAACGACGTCTATATCAACTTCGTGATATTTCTGAAATTCGAACGAGATTTTTATTTATTAGACGGTCATTTCGTATCAATCAATTAAAGTTTGCTAAGGTTAGAAGTAAATGAAAAAGTTCGCTTCGTTCGGTTTGTGAAATTGGATTAATTTTTCAAGAAGTGCGTGTTTATTAAATCCGGCCGCTATTATTATTATTTTTTTTTTGAGATTCTTCAAACGATAAGCACGCATGTATTCGTAATTATAGTCTTTATCGTATCGAACGATCTACGAAAAATAGAAATAATTTCATAATTAATACAGAAAATGAAACGTGGTTATACGCATTAATGATTTAACAATTTGGATTCGTTCACAAAAATCGTTCAACTTAACAGATTTGATTAACACGTTGCGTTGAAATATCTCTAACTAAGCGCTTAAATAATATCTACAGATATAAAGAATTTCAATTAAATTTCGTTTTTCTTATTCTCCTGACGTAATTAGTTTAATATTCGACAGGACGGAGGTTCATTTAATTTGAAGTGACATTTATTGCTATTAGATAATTTTTCGGAAAATAATTCTCATTCTAAAAACGTCTATAACGAACGGGAAACAACGTTTTGTTTTAATCATTTTAAAAAAGAACGGAACGAGGAAACGATTAAATTTAATTAGATTTCGAAGAGACGTTGATAAAATTTTCATCGGTCCTTTGTATTACACATCTGATATAATTTAATTAATGTGGATTTCGATGAGCGAAAAATAAACGGACATAGTTACGTTAACGTCGATTATGTTCGAGGGACACGATCGCGACGTATTTATTAAGGCAATTTTAATTTAAAGTGCAAAAATCCAGCTGCCATTCAATTCGAACCTCTTCCAGTTTTATTGCGGCACATTGTCCTTTAAGTGTTTCTTACCCTTTGTAGCTCGTTCATTCTAGTCAATTGTCTACCGTACGCCCACAAATCCACACCAAACTTCAGCGCCCAATTTTTCACCCTGAAACAAACATTTATTTCAATTAAATTAACGATAATAAAATAATAGAATGGATTAATTTGATGGAGATTACAAAAAGTTGTAGTAAACATCGATTAAGGCGGTTGGCATTTTGGTGGATGCGCCGGGCAAACCGTAAGACGCGATGAGATTTTGTTTTAATCGTTCAAAATTGATTTTGTTAAGGTGCTATTTATTAATTTGCAGAGTCTAAATTTATCGAAACTCTTTGTTATCCGAAGTTAGGCTTAAAATAATGGCAACTTGAAGTGGTTGAATGTAATTAAATTCCGTGGTGGTTGAAAATGAATAACATATTTAGTAAATAGGGGTGAATTGTATTAATAATTTTTGATGAGTGTAACAGCATCTGTAATTAATGATTGTTGACACTTCTACAGCAGAGAGTATTATACGGAAATTTCGTATTGATCATCAGCATGGAAATTTGTTTAACGTTACATTTTATCTCTAGATTAAACACTTTTGCCAACATATTTGTTTGTTGCTAAACGATTTTTACATTGTTAACAATCAAATTAGGACGAAGAAAACAAATTGCTTTCAGTCTTTAAACGCATTTTAAAGTTATAAGAGGATTCATTTCGTTTAATCTCATAATATACCGTAGAAAATCACAGGGTGTTCGCAAAATACTGACGTACCTTAGACAACATTTTCAAATGGGAAGAATGTTCGTCGTATATTACATAAATATTTATTTACTTTACGTTATAGACAGCAAATATCGCGCGAGGAATTCGTACTATTTTATAATAATAAATGAACGGAAGCTTCAAGTTTAGTCAACATGAAACTCATAATATTATACACATACACACGAATTTCGAAATAACAGATGTAGTGGTGATATTACATTTTTGCGTTTAGACAAATGCATATATATACGTACATTTATATACGATATGTCTCTTTAGTTATCTTCCAACCTCCATTCTTTATTCCGCTACTTCATTTCTCTTACACCGTTTTCGCCCGTTTTACATTTTGGGCCAATATAAACGTCTTTCCAACGTCAATTTGTACAAATTCATTTTGACTGAACTACTTAAAGAAAAAACGAACGAACGAACGAAAGAATTGGTATTCCTCGAAATATATCGGTCGCCGAAGGAGCAATTTTCGCTTGCGTTAATTTTGTTTAATAATAAATTGTTTTCACAGAGGGTTACGAGGGGGAAAAATCTTAATTAGCTGAATTTATATAAGCGTCATTTCAATTTTTTTTCTTTTTTCTATTTGTCACGTTGACAATATAATAATACCCGAACAATGAATTAGTGCTTTTAGGTGCGTTACGATTTAAAATCAAGGGATATAACCCTACATTGCTGAGCGAAAAGATAGAACTTACGGTGGATACGATCGATACACGGTACCTCTACTATTACAACTACCCGCTACTGTATAACATACCCCTTTTTCTGTCTTATGGCCATCTCGCACCCCTGACCCGAAACCGTTCCTCTCCTCGTCCTCCTTATTGCATTTGATGATTGAATTTTCGTTCTTTTACTTTTATTCCATCTTTTCAATGGTCATTCATTTGATACGTTTAATTGTTATTCGGTCCTTTCGCTTAATTGTGGCATAAACATTTATTTGCGAAAGAAAAATGACGTCGTGTTTTTTTAATCGTTATTTGACTCGACCTAAATAGGTAACGGAATTGAATTTCGGTTTCTACTGTTCAACGAACGGCATGTTACATATGAAGGGTGCGGTTTGTTCATGTTACGAAGCTAATTGTTCCATTACATCAAGTACATTATCTACTTCATTTACGCTTATTTGTTAATTAATTTTGCGCGCGTAAAAAGCGAGTGATTCAATTGACAGTCAAATGATTGTTTATTTTTGATTTGGTGCAGTGCTAATTATGCGGATTTACTGCTTTAAGGTGCCAATATGAACAAGAACCAGTACCACAAAATCATTTTACTGTATTCTTATTAGGAGTCGATTGATTGCGTAATATTAAAAAAAAGAAATACGTTATGCCCGTAGTTGTACCGATGGTGGTGCATGAAATAATCGGAAAAACACGATAATAAAAATAGATAAAAGGCCAGGTAAAGGATTGAAAGTGTGTCAGTACAAATGAAACATATGTCGATATGTAATCCCTCTGCTGCTGTATATACATCATTAATGAACATTGCACAACCAGATATTGACAACGATTTTATTCTGTCTTTTTTCAGGATTATTATTATCATCGTCGTTTTAATATTTCATATAATGTCAAGAGATTTTAATCAAAAAGTCAATAGAGATTGATACCGAAAAAAGAGGACCACGAAAATGTTTAACGTCTTTCTGAATGATTTTTTTATGAGTTTCCATGTGGTTGAATATTAGTGAACTATAAACAAAAATACGAAAATAACATAAAACAAGCGAAATGATGTTAGTTAGTAATCCTCTGACAGAAGATTAGGGAAAACGAAAATTTTCCAAGCGTAAAATAGAAAATGTCCTCCTCGTGTCAGTGAACCATACCACATCATTAACTAGAATGACGTTCCCGTTTCTTGTAACTCATTAAGCGAACGTTACGACAAATCAGTTTAATATTAACATAATCAGTACGATATAAATTGTTATTTAAAAGAATAGATGCAATAAAGTAGCTTTTGCTTAATTAATTCCAAACGTAGGATGAACAAATTAATGTACAATTAAAAACATGTTATTCATACGCATAAATAAACGTGCTATTAACAAAAATAAATGCCAATGAGCAACAGTTCCTCAGATTTAATTTTAATTATCTCATTGTTTCTTATGTTATTTAAACGATGCACTTTGGGTAACGCACAGCGCATTAAAAGGCCTTTGAAAATATAATCGCAAATTTTGCGACAATCGTGTCATTTCAATTACGATATAATAGAATTGTCCGTAATAATGATTAATTGATAAACACGTACGTTTGTGTAAATGCAGTAAGCTCCAATTGATACTAAATGCCGTTCGGAATATTATCCTGTTGATGTCCACCTTTTAAGGACATGCGGACATTTTTTCTGTTCTTTTGTACATTGAAGGTGACAATAATAAATAAGCGGGGCCTTTAATTTGATTGTGTCGTAAATGAAGGCGATTCATTCTGTAATCCAATAGTAACTAATTAAATATTTACATTGTTTGTATTCTGATTTGCCTCGATTAACGTTAAGAGTGCCAAAATAGCTATTAATAAGTTTAATGTCATAATCATATTGAAAAAGTTATTAATTTCGAAAAGGGAACGTGTTAAACGCTTAGTTACGATGTCGAAAAGTGAAAGAACGAAAAAAGATTGTAAATTCGTGATTGGAATTAGATGGGTCGATCCAAGTTTCTTTCGATAATTTTCTCATATAAAAACTCTTGGAAAGTGTTTCCTCAATATTTTCTTTATATATATATTAGGATCCAAAGTATATTGCAAAAGTGAAATATAATTTTTGATTGTGCTATATCGGCTGCACATGTTGTACAATGGCGACGAGCTTTCTGACGTTATGTATTATATTATGTAGAGGAAATGTGCAAAAAGAAACTGAGGGAGAAAAGAGACGAGTAACAGAAGGAATATGTGCGAAAACATAGATAATAACTATAAATCTTTTTTTATGAGTTTCTATTTATATGTATGTATGTATTGCCCTCTGATCTTCAAATAAAAAGATATCGCAGAAAAGGCAAGAAACGAAATAAAAACTGTCAATACCCAATCCATGCTTTACTTTCAGTTTCAATTAACTTAATTTATATTCAATTATATGTAAATATATGGGAATTTATGAATCGATTTTTATAATCATCTAGATCTTTTTAAGCCTCATCTTTTCACGTTAAATCTCCTGCCATTTCTCTCTTTTGTTCAACACTGCATTATATTTTAATTATAACATATTTAAATGAGACGTTTCTCTTGAAATATTCCCACATTTTCATTTTGCAAATCAACTTTCGGAAAGTGCTACTGCAAAAAAAAATAAGGAAACGATTTCGTATTAATTAATAACATTTCGAAAGAGATTTATGATATTAATCAAATAACTTCCCGTTGAAGATCGGAAATAAATTAAATAGTAGTTTTTCAATTTCGATTTGTAACAGATTCTTATATTTGTTTGAATATGTAACTAATTAAATACGCTTTTACGTTTGTGTATGTATCATATACTATTTTACGTTTGTGTACATAGGTTCTATGAATCTGAAACTTATTCCATAACAGTTTTACAGAAACCGGAAGTTGCGAGCTTTCAAACAGTGATGTGGTTGGGTGGCTGAGGTTTTGGAAAACAAAATTTATTAAACTTTTGCTCTTATTTTAACGAAAAATTAACCTCTTTTATGCTTCTCTTTGTGCAAATATTTGTATTTCTCCTAATAAAGCTAATTTCTTTTATTTTACAAACAAATTCCATTAAACGGATTTTAAACAGACTGTTTAATGTTCTTTTTTATTAAAAGCAAAGGGTTAGGAAAGTATGATCGTGCCACATATACTTGTTGATATTGGATTATTCAGATATTATTTGCAAAACTAAACAATTCTTTCCTATACGCAAATTGAAGTAATTATCAGCAATTACCAACAAAATTTAATCATCGACAGAATTTTGTTACGCTTAAAACGAACCGTTTCGCCTCCTTGTTAATCGAGAGATACTTTTGATCGATTAAAACATGTAAGATTTTATTTCGCTCTTTCGCTTTTATGTGGGTAAAATGGAGAAACTTAAAGATGCAGAAAACGTGAAGGGAAAAGAAAATATAAAGGAGCTTATTGATTTCTTGTTATTTTTTTTCCCTCTTCTTCGTGCTTCTCCTTCATCAGATAATAAAGTAAATGTTTGTCCGCTAGTTGATCTATTAGATTAACATTTGTCTCTTTCGGATGCTATTCGCCGTCGTTTGGCAATTGGCATCAAAGGAACGTGTCCAAACGTTGCACGTAATGAGCAAGGAATGACAGGGACACGTGCTTCGTCCATTTGCATGGCATTAGACAGGTGGAATTGACACGAATAAAAGCGCTCGTAACTTCGCCGATCGGCGAATCGCTAAAGGAAGAGCTTAATCAATCGAATTGGGTGTCTATAAATAATGTTCGATCAAATTCGCCGTGTAGGCAAAGGTTAAGCCGTCAGGTCATCGTGCATGTGACGCCATACGATTGATTCGCATTGGCATCAGCAGCGTCCTGCCTCGTGTGCATTCGCTTTGATTATTCAATAATTTCGCGATCTGCGATGGACACGGTCAGGGCCCATATCGACGTGTTCAGGTGAATGCAACGCAGTCAGGAAATGTACTCACTCGTTGTGCGGTATGTCTTCGACTTGTTCCAAAGAGGCCGGCAGCATTTGTATCGAAATGACGAGGAAGAGCAGCAGTCCCGTGAAGGAGTCGCAGGTCCTCCTTTTGGAAACGATCAGGGCACGCACCATGTTCACTCGGCTTGAATTTGTGAGAGCACTAACCGGTCGGAAGGCGAACGGAGAAAATTGGAACAGAAACGGAAAACAATTTTAATCGAACGAACCCAAGCGCACCAATTGAATTTTCTTTTCGCTTTTCCTCTCTCGGTCTTCTTACTCCCTGTGCACCGACACACTGCTACTACTACTACGGAAACTACTACTATGCATGATTTCTTTTATGCGGTCGAAACGGAATCCGACCCATTATCAATAGACTTATCGAGAATCAGAATTTGAGCACGATGCCGCACGACTTAACGATCCGCTTCGATTCGTTCGTATTCACATTATTTATTTGATGCAACTGAATTTACTTATTTATTTTTATTTCTTCTTATCATGTGTATGTATGTATATTGTCTTGTATATCTATATATTTTGCACCGGTCTCGGAAAAGCTGTAGTAGTACACACCCCGAGTCGGCCTAATCTATTTTGGGAGTTGTAGCACTCGCGCCGACGCCAACCTTTTACTCCGACGATTTTCCCAGTCCGGTTTTCATCCAGATTTTCTACCCTTTACTTACTATTATTTCATTGGACAACATTTACGATCGCGGCAACCTTCCATTGCTCGAATCTACTGGGCGCTAACGTTAAACTTTACTACTTTCTTCCTCTTATTCTTCTTCCTTGCGTTTTATTCCACGATTTTTCCTCTTCTTCCTACCGCCACGTCCTTCTTCGTCCTCCTTTTTTTCCCTCTTCTTCCCTTGCTCTTCACCCTCGAACTTCTAAAACGTTGAATTTCCTTCGTTTCCACATATATAGAGATTTATGAGAATCATTTGTTAATTTCCCTCTTATATATTTTCTTTATATATTGCGATTACATAAATTTTCAAAGCACTTATATTTACTACACGTTCGTTACGTACTTGTACGTGTATGTTTATTTGTTTCTGCGTTCTCTCTCTCTCTTTCTCTGTGTTTGCGCGTGTGTGTGTGTGTGAACTTGTAATAATCAATTAACGTGTGTTTCTTATTTAATTCCCTTTCATATGGTATATTATTGCATGTTTGTGTGCGTACGGTTGGTACGTTCAACGTGAGATAGTACGACTAAAAAAGGAAATCCACCATATACGATATTATTATTTGTAATGGTGGATGACGTGAAAAAGGAGCGCTTTGTGCGCCGCGACGCGCAACGTATATATTGATTTACCAACTGGATGTACAACCCTTAGCAAAATGCCCCGACGAGCGCCGAGCCGCACGCCGCACGCCGCACTTTTGAGCGTGCATCTACTTTCCGCCACCTTTTTTAAGGTTATAGTTGATTATTAAACTGCATTCGCCATTAATCCGTTCGAAATCCCATTTCATCGCCCCGCTCGCTTTTAATCGTCGACGATGATTAATATTTTTCGTAAACTTTTTCGGTTCGCTTCTATTTCGTTCCGAACTTATTTTTGTAACTACCTACTTGTTGAGTTTACTATATATTGCAATATTTTATTTTCGTTCCGTCTAACGCCGGTTTATTCGCTCGTTGCTCTCGACCGAACGCATCTCTTGACAATGCGATTCGAATTAATTAATCACGGATTTTAATTGATTTTTGGTGTAATCCGATTGCGAGATTATAAGAAAAGCACGAAGAATTAAGTGGCTAAACGAGCTGTATGCGGCCGGTTGAAATTAAAAATGAATCATCTCCTTACGAATAACGTAATTACCCCGGCAGAGCGAAGAGAAGTTTAAAGTACGGTTTATTTGTACATAGGCGTATTATTCTCCGACCATTTTCTAATACATCACCGGATTATCATTTACGAGTAACCGAACGGCGCTCGGTTCGAAAATTAAAACTGTTACGCAACTTAAAATCGAAGGAAAGTCTTAACACGAAACGATAATCTGTAAGAAACTTGTATAGATACAGTTAGGTATGTGTATTCAGATGAAGTTGATTGGCCCGTACATAAAAGTAAGATGGTACGCGAAGAACATAAGAGAACGCAACAGAAAAATGTTTTTTTTTTGTAAACGAAAGCAACGTAGAATTCGTTACGGTTAAGGAAACGTTGTTATTGTTGCGATTCATCATGACGAAACGGCATCAAGAAAGGGCGACCGCTTCAAATCGAACGTTTTCGTAAATGCGTCTCAGAGTCTCGCTCTTTGCGTGCGTTGCATTCTTGTGACCGTAGTAGGTGGCAAACGCATAATTAGAGCTTATGAGATGAAGGTGAGCGGTGCCGTTCCTCTGCCTCTTCTATTGGGCGTAATGTAACGTCAAAGTTCGACGTAATATCGTTGCTTGGGATCCCCTCTAAGTATTCCGTAGTTGTTTAATACCGCTAGACTCCGGTGTACATTGCTTTTACCTGTTTCTGCAGCGAGTTAGTTGAAGAGAGATCACTGTGGCGAAAGGCGCGTAAACTCTACACGTTCACCGTATTAATGTCGAAGTCGAGGAGCGATTTAACGTGGATTGTTTTCCGTTGAGAAAAGAAGAGGCGACAAGTGAGGCGGAGAGAGATTTCTATGCGGGACAAAGAAAGTAAAGGAAACAAATAAGAGACAATACCTCGTGTAAAACACCTGTTTGTGCCTTTAGTGTATCGTCTGATTATTATTATTATTGTTCGTCGGCGTGTTCAGAAGTGATCGCTCATTGTGATCAACTTTTGGCCCAGGCCTGACAACGTAGGAGTCACGGTCTGTCAGACTTATACTTCGGAAAGGCGGAAGAGCGATGCTTTGTATCGTGGAAACAACTTTTGATGTCACTTGTTACATGTAAGCCATTCATTTTCTGTCTAATTGAATACACCCGCTTCTTCATCTTCCGTCTTCTTTTTCGTCATTGTCGTCGTCGTCGCTTGTTGTTGTTGTTCTTGTTGCTGCTTCTTGACTTATCTTGCCATTCAACTGAATTTCAATTAAATCGTGATCATTTCTATCGTTCGTCGCTAATGAAACTTTCGGGATTTAAAGATGAGGAAACGATTGAAAGTCTCTAATCACGTACTTGCATATTAATAAAGGGGAAACATGTACTCAAAGGTTTATTATTAATTATAAGGTTCATTATAATATTATAACGACAAGAGCAATAATAATAACGTTTCCTATTTAATGTTTCCTAAAACATTAATATGCACTATTCGTTTTTGTCGATTTCGTCGAATTTATGATCAAACGAAAGTAACTTTTATTCGCATTTGCAAATTGAAATTTTACAAATGTTAATGTTAACATTACGTGTTAATGAACTGCCAATGGAACACCTTGAATGTTATAATAAATATATAACATGGTTAATCTAGGTAATTACGTGTGGATTTTTTTACACATAACTTTTATTATAACAGAAGAACCGAATAGAAATTTGATTCGTTGATGTTAAAACGAGCTGTAACCTACTTATTTTTTATAAAATTCTTTTCTTAACATGAAAATTATTAATTTATTTAAGTGAGTCATCGTTAAATTTATCGAATTTTATTAGCATTTCATTAATTAAACGATCGACAGATCTAGTTAAGGAAACTTCTGTTATACATATAAATCTACATTTGAATAAACAAACATGAGACGCGTTGAAAAGTTCATCGAAAATTATTAACTAAATAAATAAAACCATCTATTGAAATTACACGTCAAATTAAACACTTTATTTTCACGAAACTTTCTAATTGATGTTTAAGAAAGACATTTTCGTGCGTTTCCAATAATTAAAAATTATAGGCGTACTCGTCAATTGGGGTACGAACATTTCAAAGTGTACGAGAATAATCTGGTATTCTGTACATGGTAATATTGATGTGAAAGTGGAAAATTCAATCTAATTTTCTATTAGGAATCGATTATTATTTTAGTAGCCTCTTAGAAAGTAATGGACAAATAAAGTAACACAACTCAGGGAAAAAGGTTAATATCGCAAAGAACGTTTTAATTATTATTTTTTCGCAGATTAATAATTGAAAAATAAACACGTTTCATAAGCGATCCCGTTTATTTCTCATGATTGGTATCGATTAGCATTGAAATATTAAACGATTTGCGTAGGTCTTAAATTATTACGTAGGATTGTTAGCAAATGTATAACAAACAACGAAAACTACAACAAACAATCAGTCAGCAGATGTTAATAATTATTTAACTAATTTTATTTAATAATAAAAAAATTACTTTCATATGTGAAAACTGTACACTCCTTATTATTAAATAATTTCACACGAATTTCTCAAGAACATCCTTTTTGGGCTTGCTTATTTACGATAGCTGTAATTTCTTCTTGAATACAACTTTCTATAGCACTAATCGCGAAAAAAAAAAGAGAGAATGAGTTGCTTAAGCGAAATATATATTACAATTATAAGATATAGAGAATATGACTTGATGATGACAAACAAAGAAATAAGAAAAGAAATAAAATTCTCTTGTTGGATGAAGCCAATTAGTCTGCGAATGGTATTTCCATTTTATATAGGTGCAGTCAGAAAATACTTTCAAAAGTATCATCGTAAATTCATACGTACATATATATACAAAGTGTCCCAGTTTAATCGTTCAACTACATACATAACGTGAAAATTTCAACAGAAAAAGAAGAAATTAATTAATTGGGCCAAAGTCTGCACTCCATAAAGTAGCAGAATAAATTAAACTACAGCGCATTTCGTTTTTGCCAATCAAAATCTTACTTATCGATGAAGATTAAAGAAAAGAAGAACGAGATAACGTTACGCGGTGTGTGTTTGAGTAAATAACGCAAAAGTTTCTAATGGTTAGGTAAATAAGATTTATTAAATGATCGACTGATGTGTTAGAAAGTCATCATCATTTCATAATTAATTAAACGCACCAACAAATATTTTTCCTTCTATTTTATTGTCGTCCGTTCAGTTGACATTTCGAACGCACAGCATATTCTAAGTCGCCTCTTTAATTATATTATTTTATTTCGCTTTAACGACGTGCAATGAAAATTAAGAATGGAGAAAGGTCCAGGAGACCGAGTATCGTCGATAAGAGAATATTTATATAAAAGGAGAAGAACTCACAATGAAGTCCATTGATATTTTACAAAATCGAGGTCAATAATGGGAAGAGAAATCACTTGATTTCGGACCGGCGAAAATGATTATCAAACGAACTGTTTTAATTGAAACTTTGTACTTTAAGGAACGAACATCCTTATATAACCAGCTGAAAATGAAGCAAGATCTTATGCAAATGCAGTAGGAATTGGATCGCATTGTGTAATAGAAACCTTAATGAAGAGTTATTATTATTGTATTAATATAGACGAAATAATATTAAAATTTCTCGCTCTCTCTTTCTCGCTCCTTAAAGGTTTTACGTTTCATTATAAAACTCTTGTAAATGGAAGGAATAGAAAAAATAGTAATAATAGAAACAATAAACTCATTTACATAAGAGATAGAATAAAACAATCGTGCACATGTCGAAATGTGTGTCTTCTTCTCGGCGTTTAATGTTATTCCTCTTCTTTCATTATTATTTCTTACATCAAATAAACCGTGTTTCCTTTTTATTTTCGTTTCTCCTTGTTCAGTTATGGCCAGATTAATATTGTAAATCTCTTACCGACTTTTTTCTTCTCCGTTTTCTATTTATCCAGTTGTTTTCACTACGAAAACGGTAAATACGATATGAAATAAAGGAAAGGAAAGAATTAAAGGAACAAAAAAGTAACGGAATTTAATTTCTTTACGCTCGCATCTCTGCTTTTGCATTCAGATTAAGGAAATAACAGCAATAATAACAACAAAAAATTAATAAAACATCCTCGGCCATTAATGGAAACTAATAAGCTATTAATTATTAGAGACAGTTGTTAGAGATTCGTTCGTTTCGGTCTTTCGCAAACTTTTCCTTTGCATTCCAATCGTTTTATAATGTTTTAAATAGAATCGTTGTGACATAAAGGAAAGGTGATTTCAATGCACGCGAATTAAACTTGATTCTCGATACATTGAAAAACATCATTTTGACATTTAAATCTAGCTGACCTCGGCAATAGACGCGAATTAATTTTGCTATCTTAACGAATTAAGGAGAGAGACAAAAACGTTAATGAATTGTAAATATGTTTCGTACGTATGTTAAAAAAGCTGCCTTGACGGCCGTAAGAAAAACGTTAGCTAGAGGTTCCGAAGAATGCGGAGTCCGTTCAATTGAAACATCTTAATTTGTTTATAAGCTATCAGCAATCTACTCGGCGAACGGAAAGAATGTATTGAAACATGAAAAGGATTGAAGCAAAAAAGTAGTTTCTAGTTAAAAGAAAGTAAACAAGTTTGAATATTTTCTGAGCAGAAAAAGTTTGCAGAGAAAGTTGGCAATTTTGTTTTAATAAAAAGGGTTGTTTTCTCTGAATTTTGCTTTTAATTGCTTAATGCCATAATATATTATGAATGTGTAATATTATTATTCGATAAACTTGAATAACAACGGGGAAGTGGTTTAAAAGAGAAATAAACATCGATTTGAATTAATTTAAGCAATTTATGTGGTTCAAACTAATTACGCGAATGTGATATATACAATAAATACGTTTATTTCGAATTTCACTCGTTTAATAACTCACTTTCCTGGACAATATCTTACAGGGCCCGGAGAAAGTAAAAAAATGCGAAATGTAAATTGAAATTAATTCCGATTATTTAAGACGATCTGAAAACATTTGCAAAGATTTCCAAAAGTTCGTATTCGTTCGTAATAGTTATATTTAGAAGAAAGTTGTTAAATGTAAAAGAGAGCATTAGCAATTTACGAAAGTATTTGAAGGTACCCAAAGAATTTTATAATAACAATAATTTATGGAATTTTAACTTTTCCATCTCGATGGAATTTTACACGTTATAGAAATTGCGTTCAATTATTTCACATTATAATTTTCATAATCCTTCTTGTGGTTATTACAACATTTGCAACAATAAAACAAAACGAATGGTGAAAATGAAGAAGCAGAGGCGCACCATCAAATCATGTTTTACATAAACCTTAAGTTCGTTTCCCTTTAGAAGTGTTCGCTTATTATTAGGACCGTTAGAAACTAGACTAACCAGATTTGAATAATCTTGATGTTAATGCACATTTTAAAACTATAGTCAATCGACGTTAAGGTGAAAGTTTTTCTTCTACGGTTTTGTTCCGTATGAAAGAAAACAAGAATTTACTACGACGAAGAAAATCTAATTATTTATTACTTAAGTAAATAATAATCGTATTTATAAATTAAGGAGTTAATAAGGATTATTTTAAATATATAGCATCGACCTTTCAATGCAACCTTGTAATAGAAAGTGACGTTTATTTTTACACTACACACATCACAATGGCACATTATATGTTAAAATATAATTGGAATTTAGCTAATAAAGAAAACAATCATTAATTGTCCTTGCATTTTAATGTTACATTTTCAAAGGTTGTTGCTGTTACCGTTTAGCAAACTGGCGTTACATCTCGAATATTATAAGTTTTAAGGCACAAAATGTTGCAATTAGGCGGTCGCCATTATTCGATTATTGCGTGCAATTCGATAATATTTTCATATCTCCTTTAATATACGTAGAATTCAATGAAAAATAGAATAAAGGAATTTTTCGTATTTTCCCATGGTTTAACTATATAATTAAATATAATTAAATTGCCCCACAATGTATCTTAATGAAAATAAAAACGGTTAATGATCGTATAAATAAAATGGAATGCAAATAGAAACTAACAAGATGGATTAAAATTCCAAAGATGAATGGCTTACATATAATAAATAATATAGTATGCAATAAAAATACTTAATGCACAACATTAGATGATATTTATTGTTAACGTTAATAATATTTTAAATTTAATTAACATTACTTAATGGTGAAAATAACGATACGTCATAAATCCGTGGAACAATATCGATAAACTAATTTCGATTTATCGCTTAAAAGTTGTTGTTCCGGTACAGAAAAACTGTTGTATAAATCAATTAGTTGACGAATGTGTATTCGATAATGAAATGGAATTGAAACATTTACATCTTGTACATGATAATGAAATAATTAAAGCAACAACACGTTGGCACAATTTTTTGTTTTCGAAAACTAGGTAATCAACGTGACCTAAAACTGACAAAATGAACGTATTTTATTTGACTAATAAATTTATTAATTAGCATTCAGCAGACGTTCGTTTAGCAATTTATTGTGTTTTCTACTGAATGGAAAAAAATAGGAGACGACAAGAAAAGAGGCTTAAAATCAAAGTTAGAGAAGAACGAAGCAAATTCACCGAAAGAATAGAACAAATAAAACTAAAACGTTGTTAAATGCCTGTTGGACTTTCTTTCTTTTGCAACTAAATGAATAAACGGCGAATCGTTGAACTCAAATTACACAGGAAAAAGCGTATACATTTTAACAAGCGAAGAGTAAACGTTCAAGTTGCCAAGTTTTAAGAATAAAACGAAACAAACAGAAACCAAAAAGAAATCTAAGAAAACTGATGACATTTCCTAATCAAAATATTTCGATTACAATAAGAACCATCTAAATCCAAATTGAATTCTAATTGCGAGCAAATAATCTCTTCACTAAATTAATACGTGAATAACAATAATTTAATTCTTTCGATTGAAGCGTGCATTAAAATCTCCGTGTGCGATCCACATATGTACCCGAAGAAACAAAAAAAAATGTTGTAGACCTTGCCACGTTTTCCATTTTAAATAAGATTACGTACTTGTTTAACATTCAGCCAGTCAGTCAAAATAAGATTACGTTATTTTATTTGGATCAAATTCTTCGTTGATACTTATGAATAAAAAGCCAGGTGTATGAAATCTTTTATTTTCTTATATACAACACAAGACAACAATATTTAACACCAATCATAAGAATAGTTAGGTGATTAATACGATTACAATAAACCTTTTGCATTTCAACTAAATTGTTTAATTTAATTTCACGTTAATTAAGATAAAAATTAATTGGAGCAAATCTCGAAACGATAACAATTTATTTAATGAAATTAATTGATTGTGGTTACGTTTAAAGCTAATCGTCGTTTAAACAGTTTTTACGGTTATTATAATATTTTTAACTGTTACTTTGATTATGCATAACTGCAGTTTTTGGCGTTTAAATGTATAAATAAATAATTTTGAAGTAATCCATAAGGCATTAAATCGAAACGTACATATTTTCATATCTTATTTTTATTACATTAACGGTACTATCCAATCAATAGAGATTGTAGGCCTATAAAAGAAATTAACACGTTCTTTATAAATTGTTCTTGATTTTATGCGAATCAAATTGTGTCGTTTAAGATTAATCTTGTAAAAGTTCTCAACATTTATTTCTCATTAGAAGCGAACAAAAGTAGATGACATTATTGTTTTATATAGATTACAAATAAAGCATGTTATCGTACTTTCACTGAATAAATGAGTTGATTGTTCATTAATAGCGGATTTTAAAGTTTTATAAGAGAAAATTGTCCGAGAAAAATTTTACTTTTTGTCCAATTCTATTGTTCTAACATTCCCTGCCTTGTCTTATTTCATTCATATTAAACATTTATGTTATTTAGCAACATATAAATGTACTAAATATGTGGGAAGTTTTACTATTATTATTATTTTTTCTAATTTTTAAATCACAAACATGTTCTTTAATAACGATATAATTGCAATAGCATCCATTTAAACGCAATAAGGTGATTAATTAATAACGTTTTCCGCGTACCGATATTGATATTATGAGCCTTCGTTTAATTTCCTTTGACATATTTGCTGAAATGAGATATTGTAATGTGAAAGAGAAACAGGTAATTTTGAAAAAGGAACGTATAAAAAGTGCATTGGCATCGTCACAGTAGATGTGCTGTATCTATCGATGTGTAGAAATTAATTCCCTATTATTATTACATGTTTACAAACTTCCTACTATGCGTTTCAGTTTAAACAATAGAAAAAGAAATATGCAACTCTTACTAACTGTAATTATAACAATAAATAAATGGAATTGGAAATGTAATACGAAAACAATATTAATATTAAGTTAACGTACGTAAGAAGTCTATTAATTTTGTAATAAGTTAATGAACTCCTCAGATTTCCAAGCTCAACACGCAGCGTCCATTAAATCACTTCAACCATTAGTTGCACATTTCTCTTTTTCACGAATTCCTATAGCAATTTAACGTTACACTCGAAATGAATCTTTTATGCAAACATCGGTAGAAAATATGTGTCACTTTAGTTAAAACATACTTTATTGAAAGTTATTCAAAAAGAAAATTTTCTTCACTTATGACGATGATTTCACTGCTTGAGGCTACTTAAAAAGTTATCGCTCGCCATGCACTCGCGTTACCCCATTTAATAAACGAAAATGATTACTTAACGTTAACATGCGAAACAATTCTCTCTCGAAATTCGCTAACGTGATGAAACATTTACTCTTGATCATTTTTAGAATCGTTTGTAATGGGAAATAATCAAACACATCACACAATACAACAAGCACCGGTCGAAATCGAACAGCAACAATGGGCACATTCGTTTCCGAGGAGTCCACCGATCAAGGTGTTTCCGCACAAGGTTTTGCCAGAACGGGGATTACATCAAAAACTAAGGCAAACCAATAACGGCGAAATCTTAAGCAGCGGCGGTACTTTAACTGGACGTCATCAGCAGAAGGTCCTGCACGAGATTGACGAGAAAAGAAACGTATTCGACTTTGATCCGTAACCATTTCTCCAGCTAAAAATTGACATTCATTCTAGGCAATATTTAGATCGAGTAGCATATCATTAAACAGGCCAAATGAATATCAAAGCGAAATACCGACGAGTACTAACAATAGCAGAGTTTATAAACACGATTATGAGCAACGCACAAGAGACGCGCTGCAATATCGCAGGGAACAAGTACGTTGGTCGATCTGATCGAAAAATCATTCGTTTTCAATACGTATTATCTTCCATTTCAGATGAAAAGATTCGGCTCGGAACCTGACCTAAGGAATCAAATAACCAGTAACAATGATAATAGTAATCAGGACAAATTTCGTGCTAGAAAGAAGTACAAAGCGCCGCAGCCTCCGACAACAGTAAGTGTTCGATCCACGAAATATTTGTTCGTAGAAAATTGCTTTCCCTCGCAATTCATGTCGCACTTGCTAATTTAATTATGAGCAACGATAATAAATGAAATTGTATCATTAGAAATTAAAAAAATATTAGGGCTCTAACGAATTTAGAAAGCGTTAATGGTGAATTTTATTACGTTGAAACGTACTCGTTTATACAGTATTAAAAAAAACTACATAATACGGACGTGAGAAAGAATGGCAAATTGTTCTTCCATCGGTTTCCCTACATTCTCCAAACTATTCACCTCTACTTGTTCTCGGTTATTTTATAACAATAAACTCGTTTATTGTTATCGTTTGCGTCTTCGTGCGCCGTCTTTAATGTACAATATTATATTAACAGGTTGATAAAAGAGATGATTGGGATTGTAATGATGGCAAGGAGGAAACGCGGAAGACGCGGTTATTTAAGACACGAGCCGAAACTAAAAAGAAATATTCTAGTCCAATAAATAATCGTAAACATTTAAACATGGATTTCTCCATAGCGAAAATAATGAAAAACAAAATGCCCCATAGATCAAGCGATAACATTTACAATCTTGGTCGTGATTCAGTTGATAAGAACGATCAAACGAGTCAAATTCGTATGATGCCGATCATACCGAATTTCCAAGCCGAATTATTGGAAGTAGCAAAACGTATGCGGAACAACAACAATAATAACAGAATTGTCGAAGTCGATGATAACAGGAATATAAATGACAATTACAAGAACGACGACGATTTTAAACCGAATAAAGAGAAACTGAAAACATTGGATCATAATATCAATAAGAAAGAAAATATGAGACAGAAATGGAAACGAATGGAGACCGAAGAGAATTTCCGATTGTCCTTACCAACTGACGGATCGCGTGGACAAGCGTCCGGCAAAGAATCGACGCCTGAGCCATCGCCACCGCGAAATATTCAGAAGGATAAGAATTTGCCAACGAAAACGTTCTACTTTGGAATGGACAAACCTGCAAAAGAATTTCAATATGCAAGCGAAAACGATTGCTTCTTAACGACAACAATTAACGGCAACAACAACAACAACAATAACAATGCGTTATTGCAAAACTCATCGGTATCGGACCTATCGAGTGAGTTGGATATCGACGACGGCAATTTATCAGCGAACGGCATCGCGCTTCGGTTGCGACCGATTTTGCCAAAGAAACAGTTGGAGATACCGCGATTCTCGCCAGCGGCCGCTTGGAAATTGTTGTCATCGATGGAACACAACGCAACATCTGGCACAATACAAAGCGACGACAGTCCAGCGTTCATAGAGGATCGCATCGAGAAATTGTCGAGGCCGCCACCGCCTCCAACCGTGCAAATTGGTCCGCGCTCTAGTCACGACAAATCTGGAGATTCCGGCATATCCGGTGACGCTGGACCACCTGGATTTGGCGACGATAATACGGATCCAGTGATTATGAATTCGCATAACATGCAGGTAATCGGAATCGATCGTAATTAATGAAGAAAATATAATATAATATAAGAAAATTGTTTTGTAGGAGGTTGAAAGGCAGAACGGTGTCTCGTGGACGCCACAACAGGATTTAGGCGACGACGATTCGAGTTTAGACGATGTAACGCAGCCCATTTATAATTCGGCCCACAGATTCTCGCCAAGGCCTCATGTGTTTAGCTTGTCGCTGCCTAGAGATAATCAAATATCGTTATTCATGGCAGAGAGGAACAATTCGCAAAGATCGGGCTTGCAGAAGATTAAGCGATCTGTATCGGGCGTGCTCGGCACGTTAGGCAACAAAAAGGATGTGTTCCAGATGAGCATGGCACAAGAATCGAATGAAAATTGGTTTTTCAGCAAGTCCGCACCAAACTCGTTAAATAACGGGTTCAATTCGTTGGAGTTCCGACGATCGCAAAAATCGGATGAACAAGAAACGTTTTTAGTACCAAAAAATAATCAAACAAATTCCGGAAGACTGATGTACCTACCAAATTTAGATTGCAATAAAAACCAAAGGCAAAGCAGATCGGAAATTAGAAGTAATCGCAAAGATCGTTCTAAGAGCGCCGAAAGAATTGTGCACGGCAACAAGATCACGCTGCTATCAAAATCATGTGAAAATATCACAATAGACAGAAGGTCATCATCAGAACCGGAAGATTTGCAAGATCCGCCAAAATTGAACGAAGATCATTGGAAGATAAGCAAACCGAAACGCTTCACGTTTCAAAGTACAGTGAGACAAATCGAACGTAAGAGATTAGCTGAGAAGTTGTCGAGAGAAGCCGAAAAGAAGGAAAAGCAAAGATTAAGAGAACTGGAGGCGATGCAGAGGGTCGAAGAAGAATTTCAACGAAAAAGGGCGAGGTGAGCGGCACTTATTTATTTAATTACATTGACGATTGTACAAACGATTTTGTTCAAACTTTCAGAGAGAAAGCATCGATTCGTCAGCAACTACGTCTCTTTTCAATGGACGACACGTGCTCCAGCTTGCCGCCAAATCTGGAGACGAAGAAATTTGTTCCTGTACGTATTCAGTATTGAGTTAATGAGAACAGTCTATTAATATTGTCATAATCAGATTAGATCAGAGCCTGATGGAGCGGTTTCCTCGTCAACATCATCACCAACGCATCTTAATGAAAATAAAGGTCTTAATGGTAGCAGAAAGGTGACCGATTCAAAATTGCTAGCATACGCTTCGAGTTCGGAAGGTTCCGAGGATAACAAGTTGAAAGCTCCCGTCACACAAGTCTTGTCCGAATTTAAACAACCATCTCGCGAATATAAGGAGTACAGAGGCAATGTGAGGTACCTGAATGATTTGAACGAAGCCAAAACGACCGTACATCCTCAAGTTACGTGTAAAATGCCAAAAGCAACAAATCATCAAGGTATGTTGAATGTTTCTCACAATTTTCCACTGAACTAATTAATTCTCTTGCATTTATTAGGTTCGAATAATCTAGGAACTAGTTCAAATTATCGCAAAGATTTTGCTCATGGAGTTAAGAAAGCCGGAAGTAGCATATATTCAGATGATTCGCAACCGAATAAGAGACATCCGACAAAGTTATATAACTCATCTTCGCCCGTAACTAGGTATTTCACTATTTCATTGATTGATATATGAAATATATGATGTATTTTTCTTTTCAGATTTTAACAAATTCTAACCCAAAAAGTGTTAACATATTGTATATGTGTTACTAATTAGGAATAATTTAAAAGAAGGAAATCAATACATTTGTAATCATGTACATTTATTATGATTAATTAATATATACTTATTAATATTTCTTTTTGTAAATTGGTCCTACATATAAAACATTCAAATTTCAGTATTACTATTCGCATTAATGTTGGTTCTGCCCTCTATTTTTGAATTATTATACTAAAGGAAAGTCCTTGAAAATGTGGTTTTGGAAGTTGACATTCAATCGATTTTATATCAACAAATTGTTTTGTTGAATATTGGGCGTATAATACAAATAAGTTAATTTAATTAATGATAAGTTATAAGAAATCGTTAGAAATATAAATAAATCACAATTGCATAATGAGAATAACAATAATTCATTAATAATTTCGTGGTAAATAACACATACAATAAGACACTGAATGTTAATTTATGTTGATGAAAAATTGGTAAAATGTCTAAGAACAAACTAAATTTAACGCTACCACCGGGTTCTATAGATCAGACACCTACAGTAACACCTACTGGGGCACCTTTTCCTGACACATCAGTAACGTATGTAGCTAATAGCAATAACAGATCTAAATGCTTTAAAATCATGTACAATGTTAATTTCAGGTCAAATACATTGGTAAGAGGTAACAGTATAGATAACTTGACTGCTAGACTAGAAGAATTGGATATGGATGATACACAAAGGAGACGCATTGAAGTATTTCTGTGCCAAAAGGAGAAAATCAGTGGAGATTTGGGTGATGATGATTTTGAAAAATTAGGTGAATTAGGTTCTGGCAATGGTGGTGTTGTAATGAAAGTAAAGCATAAATCTAGTGGTTTAATAATGGCACGCAAGCTGATACATTTAGAAGTTAAGCCAGCAATCAAGAAACAAATCATACGTGAACTGAAAGTATTACACGAATGTAATTTTGCACACATTGTTGGGTTTTATGGGGCATTCTATAGCGATGGTGAAATAAGTATTTGTATGGAATATATGGATGCTGGTTCATTAGACTTGATATTGAAGAAAGCAGGACTAATACCCGAAAACATATTGGGTAAAATAACCTCAGCTGTATTAAAGGGATTAAGTTACTTGAGAGATAAACATGCTATCATGCATAGAGATGTGAAACCAAGCAACATACTTGTGAATAGCAGTGGTGAAATTAAAATATGTGATTTTGGTGTATCAGGTCAACTAATTGACTCAATGGCTAATTCTTTTGTTGGAACTAGAAGTTATATGTCGGTCAGTAATTTTGTTTTTATTTGTGCAGTATTAAGTCTAAAAAATTGTTTTAGCCTGAAAGGTTACAAGGTACACACTATTCTGTACAGAGTGACATATGGTCATTAGGATTATCTTTAGTTGAAATGGCTATTGGAATGTATCCCATACCACCTCCAGATGCTAGAACATTAGCTTCAATATTTGGACCCCACCAAGACTCAGATTCACCAGGACACACTAATGGACCACGACCAATGGCAATTTTTGAATTACTGGATTATATTGTAAATGAACCACCACCTAAATTACCAGCTGGCATATTCAGTGATGAATTCAAAGATTTTGTTGATCGCTGCTTAAAGAAAAATCCAGATGAAAGAGCAGACTTGAAAACTTTAATGGTATTTTGAATTTAATCATAAACAACTTTAACAATCTTTCACTTTTTATGTCTCAATGTAATTTTCTGCTTTTAGAATCACGACTGGATAAGGAAGGCCGATTCAGAATATGTGGATATCGCCGGTTGGGTTTGTAGAACAATGAACTTACAGCCAAATTCATCAAATCAAAAAGCATAATGAATTCAAAACTGCTTTATAACTATTAGAAAAAAATATATGTACATAAAGTACTATATAATGTGATTACAGAATAATTCACTTTTACATGTACATTTTAAAGTATTATAAAATTTCGTTTAACTTTTAATCATTTTTAGATAATTATATGATAGATCATTATAGAATGTATTCAAAGAATTTGGTATCATTTAAGAATAGATGAATTGAAGAAACTTGAACTATAAATATATAAACATAATAATTTGTGATAACATCATTATAAAATTTTACCATTTCCTTGTAATTCTATACACAAAACAAATGTTAGTTTTGTAACAGATTTTCCAAATATAATTAATGTTGTATATGAACGATTTATTATTCATTACAATGCTCATTTTTGTTATCAGTGTATAATATTACTAGTTACATTGTCTTTATATATCTTCAAAAATTTATTCCATGTGGTAAATATAATGCAAATATTTTAAATAGTAATTGCAAATATTAATATATATCTCTATAATTCTGATCAATTAACAGTTATGTAATATTGAGGTTTGTAAATAATCTTATGATATGGTATATACATATATATATATATATGTATATATATATATATATATATATATATATATATATATATATATGGCACGGAGTAGCTTTCGATCGTCCCCACAAATGCTGCAAGTTTCAGCCGATTCGGAGAGTTGAAGAAAAATGAGAAAAATCCAAAGGGGTTCGTCTTGCTTTTTTGGGAAAAAATAAATAAAGCTAACATTCAAACCTTAACTCTGATTAGTTCAGCTTTTCACTCATAGAGGGCAGCACGTGCCCAAGTTATGCAGGATTCAGACCTTCACTCTAATTGATTCTGATTCTAGTTTTTTTCCCGCCAAAATATCAGGATCGACGACCTCCTCGGTCCTCATGTTCTCCTAATACTTCTCCAGTTAAAAGTCCGAGAAATTTGCGAGCATTCGTCGAGAATTTTTCCCGCCAAAAATCAGGATCGACGACCTCCTCGGTCCTCATGTTCTCCTAATACTTCTCGAGTTAAAAGTCCGAGAAATTCGCGAGCATTCGTCGAGAATTTTTCCCGCCAAATATCAGGATCGACGACCTCCTCGGTCCTCATGTTCTCCTAATACTTCTCGAGTTAAAAGTCCGAGAAATTCGCGAGCATTCGTCGAGAATTTTTCCCGCCAAAAATAAGGATCGACGACCTCCTCGGTCCTCATGTTCTCCTAATACTTCTCGAGTTAAAAGTCCGAGAAATTCGCGAGCATTCGTCGAAAATTTTTCCCGCCAAAATTTCAGGATCGACGACCTCCTCGGTCCTCATGTTCTCCTAATACTTCTCGAGTTAAAAGTCCGAGAAATTCGCGAGCATTCGTCGAGAATTTTTCCCGCCAAAAATCAGGATCGACGACCTCCTCGGTCCTCATGTTCTCCTAATACTTCTCGAGTTAAAAGTCCGAGAAATTCGCGAGCATTCGTCGAGAATTTTTCCCGCCAAAAATCAGGATCGACGACCTCCTCGGTCCTCATGTTCTCCTAATATTTCTCGAATTAAAAGTCCGAGAAATTTGAGAAACTCGATTTTTTTTTCTTTCTTTTTTTTTGCATGGCGTATTCGAATCTGAGGAGATGTTTAATTGATGGAGATTTGTAAATTAAAGATTTTGGTTGTATTTTTAAATTGTTTATTTAAGTATATTTGAATGTTGTAATAATATTAAAATAAACATAATTACAGTAATTTTTATGTTTTTATAAAAACAAGGTATATAATACCTTACAATTTAATTCTTCCCTTGTTTTCATAACAATTAAAGATTTAACAATTAGCATTGAATCTTCTTTAATTCTTATGAAAACAAACTATATTCTACATACAATTCTTAATTTTACCTTGCTTTCCTAAGAATATTTGAAGATTTAACAATTAATGTTAAATCTTCCTCAATTCTTATGAAAACAAAGTATAGAATACATTACAATCTTACTTTTCACTTGTTTTCATAACAATTAAAGAAGGTTTAACAATTTACATTGAATCTTCTTTAATTCTTATGAAGACAAAGTATATTCCACATACAATTCTTAATTTTACCTTGCTTTCATAAATACAGTTGAGGATTTAACAAGAAGTGTTAAATCTCTTAACTTTTATAAAAACAAAGTAATTCTAATTTGTTTCATAAATCTAGTTTTGTTCTGCTCCAATGTTGAATTTACCGATTTGCCTTTATTAACTGGTAACAGAGCAGCCATTTCTGCTACTCAATCGTTGGTGTTGAATTATATTTTGTGTCCTACCATTGACCCATAATTATTGCTAAAACATAAATAATTGTTATATATATATATATTAGTACATGTGAGAATCATAAATGGACATTGCATACAATATCGTAGTTTCTCCATCGATAGATGGCTTCGAGAGCTTTAAAGATTATTTATTATCAAAAAATGTGCACCTACCTTGGTAGGTAAATGGTAAATCATGCTGTTTTCCATGTTTGTTTGGTTCCTTCATTCTCAATACATGAACCATTCCTTCTACTCCTGACGTTTATTAGAGAATATAATTCCAAATTATGTTCCATTTTACATCACTGAAATCAAAAGAAATATAAATCAAATGATTGCAATGTATTAATGTGCATATGGATAAAAAATATAACAATATTTACGTATTCGATGTTAATTTGCAAATAATTGCTAAGAGAATGTTTTCAATTGAAGAATAGAAATAGAATAACACACTTGAATTGACTAAATAAATATAATCAATTAGCAACTATAATTGCCTAAATTAACATCTAGATTAATTAATTATCATACCTGGCTTATAACTGAGATTCCATCGAGGTGATTCTCTTAAATCGTGTAACAGTTTGTGTGGGAATTTCTTCTCTCCCAGGAATGCGCATGGAAGCATCTCGCAATAACTTCAGAAGAATGTGATGAAGAGATTCCAATGAGGGTAGCTAAAATTATAAACAGATCAATCGGCACACACTTGATCCATAAACGACACGTAACTGCGAGATGAATAAGTAAATATAGAAAAATTTGTTTGTACACACTTCGCGTATTATCAGATATAATATAATGTATATTATCTTTGGTGGTTGTGAGGATGGCGTAGTGACTGCGTGTTGTTAGGCAACAGTGCGTACAACGTGTTTAGTGTCTTTTGGCCTGCCGGGTTTGTTTACCATTTCGCTATTATATTGTCGCACTTGCGTGTACAGTTTCTTTTCTTCGGTAGTGTTGTAGGTATGTACTAGTGTGCGAAATATTAAATTAATCCGAAATAATCGTGCACTATTCGCAATCTATTTCATTAGAAAATTACATGAAAACGAATTGAAACGGTCTCGTCGGCGTTCTCGATAGTTTATTTTTTGCGAAATTCGTCCAAGTACATTGTTTATGTGCATGTGTTATTGTCAATTGGAAAAGTGCTACATCTTAATTCTTTGTTTTCCAGGAGTATTTCAACATGGGCCGGTACGCCAGGGAACCCGAAATTGCCGCAAAGTCGTGCAAGGCAAGGGGATCGAATTTGAGGGTGCATTTTAAGGTAAACAATTGCAATCGCGAAATTGAACTACATAACCTAATTGTCAGACGTTCAAAATGTACTTCGTCTTCGACAAAGTGATAAATACATTGGAAATATAGGATTGTTACGTGTA
Organism: Hololepta plana; assembly: GCA_963695495.1. Taxonomy (NCBI): domain Eukaryota; kingdom Metazoa; phylum Arthropoda; class Insecta; order Coleoptera; family Histeridae; genus Hololepta; species Hololepta plana. The sequence goes on from OY968835.1 coordinate 13,254,622, forward strand.
AATATTAGTGTGGCACACGTAATAATCCAATGGTCCATCAGTATGTAGATGGGAAGTGCTTGTGTTGACGACGAGTAAACGCATATCGTAATATTATACTTCTGTTGCAGAACACGTGCGAAACGGCGAATGCGATAAGGAAGATGCCGCTGAAGCGTGCCCTTGCGTATTTGAAAAACGTCATCGACCAAAAGGAGTGTGTACCATTTAGACGATTTAATGGTGGCGTGGGCAGATGTGCTCAAGCAAAACAATTCGGCACAACACAGGGCCGCTGGCCCAAGAAATCCGCAGAGTTTCTGTTACAACTTCTGAGAAACGCCGAAAGCAACGCCGACTACAGTGGTCTCGATGTTGACAGATTAATTATCGGTCACATACAGGTGTGCAGCACTTGATTTTGAGTGTTTGAAGTACTCAAGTAACATAATTTAACAATTTGAGTGCCAGGTACAATTTAACTTGTAATTTATGAGTTATCTCATAGATTCAGTGAATACAATTTATCTTCTTAGACCGGCATCCTGAAGAGTACTGCGGCAGTCAATGTGTTAAATTGGTCTAGCGCTTGCTGAAGAGATCAATTTCAATTTAACATTAAGCTTAATTTAAGATATTCTATTAAGAAACTTCTTGTTTTAGGTGAATCGAGCAGCCTGTTTGAGACGCCGGACATACCGTGCACATGGCAGGATAAATCCCTACATGTCGTCGCCATGCCACATCGAATTGTGGCTGACAGAGGGCAAAAGTGCCCCCGAGGCGCCGAAGAAGGGCGAAAGGAAGGGGGCTGGGGAGAAGTCTAAGCGTTCGAAAGCAGTGGCGACGACGTCCCGTTAACTGACACAAAATTGTAATTATTCGAGAGTTTAAGTGAATAAACTGAACCTTTGTATTTAAACGACATTTTTATTGCAGCATCTCACAATCGAAAAGTAGATATTAGATTTTTCCATGTGCCACCAACTACTCGATAATCTTGGTCAATTATTGGCCGAATCGCACGCGTTTCTTTATGTAATAACTCCCGTATTGCGCCATCTTCTTGCGATGCACCTTCCTGTGCTTGGACAAATGGTCCGACCGCGCGAACGCCTTCTCGCACAGTTCGCACTTGTACGGCTTGACGCCCGAATGCGACCGTTTGTGTCGCGCCAGCTCGTCGGATCGCGAGAATTTCCAATTGCAATTTGGCCAGGTGCACGCGAACGGCTTCTCGCCGGAGTGTCGCCGCAGGTGCGCCTTCAAGTGCGACGACTTGGCGTAGATCTTCGCGCAATTGGGCAGCGGACAGGCGAAGAATTTCTCGTCGTCGCACGACTTTTTGTTCGTGTAGTCGTGATTCAATAGCGCACGATGTCTTCTATTCGTTTGCACGAAGTTTTCGTCTAATTTCGATTTCACGTGATCGCTCGCCGCGTAATTGCTCTCGAACAGCAGCGACCGCCGCCGTCTGTTGTTTTCGTTGTTGATGTACGGCAGAATGTTTATCAATTGCGAACTGTCGTCTTCCGGACGCAATTTATTTGTGTCGACGTCGTCGACGACGCTACTATTCAAAATGTGATCGATATCTTGATCCAGGAGTTTGTCGAGGTCGATGATGTCGTCGTCGCCGTAATAATTGTCGATATCGGTTTGTAGTAGCGACGACGTCGTCGACGTCGCGTTGTTTTCGTCCAGGAAAAAGTTGAAATCCACGTCGGTTAAGGCGGCATTCAGCTCACCGAACTCCTGACCGTTCGACGACAATAGCGTGTCGTTCTTATCGATTAAGTTTATGTAATAATCCAATTCCAGACCGTCTCGATCGCCATCGAACTGTTCCCCAATGCTAATGCAGTTTAATGCGGCGAAATCGTTCAAGTTGTTGTTAGCGTCGTAAGTAACGGGAAGTTCGGTTGATTCCTCAGTATTCGTCGCATTATTCAAATCTTCTGCAAATATTTTGCACTCGGATACGTTCTGATGGTACAATCCAGGAGACATCTAAAAGTCGACACGTATTGCAATTGCAAGTTCTTTTTCTTTTGTAATTCTAAGTATAAATTGGCTCACCTTCGAGGCGATGGTCGATGTGTTTCGTATAATATCCCCTTCGTATAAAAGAACGAATTAAAGGCACAATAGAGTGTTATTGAATGTTTCGCGTGTTGAGCGATTCCTCGTACTGTAGAGAACGATATTTTGATACAATGCTATCTTCGAGAGTTAAGTGCTCAACATGCGCATGTTACTTATACGCGAGGGAATCATTTAATTTTGTTTAAATTAACGTCATGTTATATTTGGTGTCAACCATTGCCTAGCACAAACGCAATCTTCCGTATTCGATTTCATCCCTTGAGATAAAACGACCGACTGTTATCGCCTCGCCTCGGAGTACAGGGAACCCGAAAATTTTTCCGCACGCAATTCTTTAGTGTCGCAAGAGACGACCGATTCGCAAAACTAATTAATATCTAATGTCATCTATTTCGCACATAAATCGTTCCCGGGATTTAAGCAATCATTCTACAAAACGTCTGTATCATTATTAATGCCGCACGTAGACTTTAATTCAGTTGAAAACGATTATCAAAGAAACGTTTTATTTGGTATTTCTGGTCGTCAGTGTTGTAGGTTCAGGAAATGGAGATAATAATTCGACAATGTCGCGATATAGACTTGCGTGTGTATTTTATTTTCCAACACTGGCTCGTACTGTTGTCAATGCTAACAAAGTGTTTTGTGATAAAGCAATGAAATTAATTAATTAATTTATTAACGGCGCATTGAGTGTCGTGTTAAAAAAAGGCACCAAAATGTCTTTAATTCATGAATAGACACCGAAACCAAAGAGGAACCGCGAAACGACCAACGAGGCAGGGGACGGACGTGTATTTTTTAAAATATTTAATTGATTATTAACGTTCGATGTCGAGGCTTATTTGTTTACGTTCAATGTAAATGTTTGCTAAATGAAAACATTAAAAAAGAATAACAAGTCCCATTATCTTCTCACTTCTCTCGCACACGCTCCTCCTTGTTTGATTAGACTCGAATTTTAAATAAACTTTGCGTTAATCGGAATTATTTTTAATTAACAGTTATAATCGTATAAACAATTTTTTTTAATTGAAGAGAATTTCTTATAAAAAGAAGAAATATAAAGATCTGAAATCTAAGTAGAGCGCGTTCAATTATTTATGCACGTGTTCCCGTCAAGTCCCCAGGGACTCGACAGTTACACATTTTTAATATCACGTCATTTAATAGTTATGGATTTATTTGTTTTAATGGATATTTCATCGTTTTACAGAACGCACTTGAGCTTGTTAAATTCGTTATATCCGTGAGTAGAATTGGAATAATTTCGAACAATATTTGCCTTTGTAACGTGCTATCGGAATCCAATTTCCTACTGAAAAAGGAACAACAAAAGAATACAACAAATACAATTAAGTGGATGCGAAATAAACAAAAAAAATGAACTGTTATGGCATTCAATGGATAATTGAATTCCGTATTGATTACATGTCATTATTTACGTTAAATCCATGCACAGATCGTTTCTGCTATCTAACAGTTTCCTCTGTTCCGCGCTTATTCGTCACAGTATCTGACCATCGCGAACCCATTAAACCCCCCACGAAACCGTTTGCACAGGTTTACTGACATCAATCGGAAATCACTGGATTTTGGTATTCATTATTCACGTAATTTTTGTCGAGTACAGGTGTGCAAGTGCGTCAATGACATACTTCGCGTTCAGGTACGAGTTGTGGTTCTTTTAACCCTTTCATTATCTTAACGCCTCAAAAAAGAATCAATACCGTCGATCGTGTGGATCCCGTCTACTTCGCGATTCCCTCCTCAAACGAAACGAATACGAAACAATAGCGAAACATCGAAAACAAAGTGAACGGATCTAAAGGGTGGCGGCAGCATTCCGTATCGATCGATAAAAAACTCCAATCAAAGACGCCAACGAAGAAACGAACGACGCCGACGTGTCGAAACTTTCGCAGAGCGAACGAACAATCGAAAAATCGGCGAAACAACGAACACGCACAGAGTCCGCCATCCGGTTCCGGTTCATTCAGCGCGTTTCCGGCGTGACAACGCCCGACGGGTCGCCGATCGACGTTCATCCGTGGAACGGACACAGCAGTTTTACGTAAATTGTCGCTTTCTGTTTCAGAATGTTGCCATTATCATCATCGACGACGTTCTTCTTCTTCTTCTTCTTCGCATTCATCGTCTGCTCGTTCGCGTCCGACAGTCACGAAACGAGTTATTACGCGAACGCGGACAATCCCGAAGATTATTTCGTTCGATTGGGGAACGACGGAGTTCGCGAGTTGCCGGAACCGCGCGAACCCGCCGTTTACCATAACGACGACGACGGCGAATCGAAACGGAATCGCACGACGACAACGCGACCCGACGACGGGACGACGTCGCGGAAGCAGCTCGCCGATTTGGAAAACGTAACGTTCGCGCCCGATCGAATTAATATCACACGACCGTCGACGACGGTGTTGCAAATAAACGATTTCGTACGATTCAAACGCGGGTCGGCGACGAAGAACGAAACGAACGGGAGCAATCGTAACGGCGGCGGCAACGAACGCGATGGCATTTTCGACGGCGACCGAAGCGGCAAGATGTTGTTGGCGCCGGACGACGCGGTCTTCATCAGCGGGAACCGGGAGCCGCGACGCGCGACGAAGAATCAATGGTTCAAGCGGCCGCAGCACGCGATCGACGAAGAAGACGATGTCGTCTCGTCGTCGGCGACGGAAAATCTGCGGGCGCCCCGCGTCCACTTCGTGACGCAGCAACGCCGATCGGAACCGTCGTCGACGCGACAATTCCATTACGATCGCAATCCGAAAGAGCTGCCGCTCGACCCTTTGGCGATGAGTCGCGACTTTTACGTGCGACAATCGCGACATTACCACCCGTATCCGTCATATTCGTCCTCCTCCTCTTCGTCGTCGTCGAATTATTTCAATCGCGATCCGTACTTCGGATACGACGATTACAGGCGCTACGAGCAAAAGTACGAGCCGCCGATCGATAGGGACGACGGATACAAGAAGCCGCGGCGTATAATTTATTACGCAACTTTGCCGGAAATCGTGCGCGACCCGGCGCACGTCCAAGATCGGTTCGCGTATCGAGACCGATACGTGACGTCGAGGCCGTTGAGCGTCGCGCCAGATGCGTATCGTTATCGCGCGGGTTACGCGCAATCGCCTAAAACCCGTTTCGAAGGTGGCTCCTCGGCGTCGTCGGCGTCTTCGGCGTCGTCCTCGTCGTCGTCTTATCCCGTGAAAGTTTCGACGGACGTTCACGTCGGGGAGGTCGAGAAGGGTCCGGAGCGGAGGATTTATTCGCGCGGCGACCGAACGTACGCGTACAAGACGCCGCCGTCGACTTATCCTGAAAATAAGTACGATCGCGTTTGAATGGGGTTTCGCGATTGAAGCGCTATTATTATTAATTATTGTTGGTTGCACCCGAATCAATGGCAATGAATGACGCCTTAATCTGCTGATAATAATCCATATTCCACACACACTTTCGTATTGTTATTATTATTATTAATAGATAATGTTGTATCGAGTAATAAACAATAATATTATTAATTAATTATTTACGAATCAATGAATCATAGCTGTAGCATTATTTATACGAATTTGTATCGCAAAACGGTTCGTCGCGGGTAACTTTAACGTAAACATTGTTGTTAGCGAACGAAGGAGAATAAAATCGAATTGGAAATTTTCATTGAAAATGCGCGTTTCGTTGTGTCGTCGCCGCATGAAAAACGGGGATGTTGTTTCGAGAAGGAGGAAGAAGCGGAGATGATGATGATGATGATAATAAAATGGAACGGTTTAATTGACGGTTTGCATGAATGATTTATGAATTGAAACAATAGTAATTGCGAATAGCAGTCCACGATATGTTTCAAGGAAGCTATAATTTGTGGAAGGGTTCCTGTGTCTCGTTTATGCCCGAATGCAACACTTATATAATGATGATTGATTATGTTTCATAATATTTTTCACACCTGCCTTTGCGAAACGTACGCTTGACGGTTTTTCTTTTACGTCGTTTTGAAAACATTTTTTGTTTGTTTGTGAACGGCATCGAAACGGGAGAAAAGCGACGGCGAAGAAGGGCTAACGTAATAAAATTCCATTAAACCTTCCTTCTTTCTGCGCCTTAACTAAGCAAACATTATTCTTTTACGTTTTATAGTTACACGAAAATGTACTAACAATTCGCGTTCGTTTAATGAGTTCATTGAATCGAAGAGAGAGACCCCGACCGAAGCTCGCTCATCACCGTCCATCGGATCCCATTACGTTGTTTAATAAACAAAAAACAAACGGCGTTCTCTTCAAGAAGACACTGATAATGCGACATCTTAATGGCGACCGTAAAATAAGCGGTTATCATTGGCATATATTTCAATTAGAGCACCCTCTTAATTACGGAGGAGAGAAAGGAGATGGCGAGGAGAAGAAATGATGTGATAGCGCCTCGCCCTTCGCGCAAATGGATTACCTATGTTACCCAGAAATTTTGCATAGATTAAAATTGCACATCTTACTCGACGAACATCTTAATACGTTTGATACAAAGTCGCTCGCGTTTAATGCAAATTGCGTCTCGACGAGTCTCCTTTTAAACAAATTTCTTATTTCGTTTTTAATTAGCCCACACATGTTAAAATTTCTTAAGACTCTGCTAATGCGGATTGTAAATATTTTCCAACGTAACGTTTTCGCTGCGCCTTGTTGAAAAATTTGCGAAGTTTCGCAAAGAACACGTAAATAAAAGAAAGGCCTTTTAAGCAACTTTAATTAATCTAATCCCGTCTTCAGCAGGTGACGTTACAAAAGAAAGTAGTTGATTAAGAAATTTCGCATTACATCAAAGTATCAACATCACTTCTTTCTCCATTAAATTCTTTGTGTTTACCCATCATTTTTCTCATGCTCGTAATTTTTTTTTTAACGTGTTTAACATCTCAAGTTAATTATTAAACATTATCCAAACGTGATTTTAATTAATAAATTAAAAATACCTTTTGCCATTGTTGAACGTTTTATAATTAAACTTGCGAAAACAAATTTTTAGGTCCTATAATTGCGGCAATTAGAATGGTTGGAAATTGTAATGTGTGTCATCAAATTTTAGGAGTAAATTTCCCCGTCAATTTTTCCGACGTCTTTTTCCTCTCTTCGAGTCTGGCGTTCGCAAAGAAGGTCGGATTCATCCAAAAGGGCGCATTCATAAAACTAATTGTCTTTGATTATCTCACGTCTACGTATTTTATACAAAGTCGTATCGCATAAAAGCTTATAAATAAGTCTAAGTCATTAATTAAGGTAAATTTCTTACAGGTGAGCTGAATCAATTAAAATGGATTATATGACGCATTTTGTTATTAATTAATTTCTCAGTAATCGTGATATGCGAAATTCGTAATTGTTTAATTGTTGAATAAACAATGAATTGAAAGCAAGTCGCTGCTTTAGCCAATATATTAATTAATGTAACTTAATTATTTTGCTGGAACTTCCGTTATTTAATCACTCGATCTCTTCAATAAGCTCCTATAAATGGCGATAGATTTGTTATTAAAACAAGTTTATTACGAGTCTTTTAAATGGTAGGACAACTTGAAAAAAAACTGTGCGCGATGCGAGTTATACGAATGCCCAGTTTATCGTATAGATGGCGCACGAAGTCTACAAACGTAATAAATCCGAGTCGATTTAAATGAGCAATCATCATCGTTCATTATCTGCAGATTGTCGCGTAATTAGATATAAAATTGTATTTTAAAGTAGCGGAATAACGAGAATTCGACTTTTTTGTCGTGTTTCGTTTGAAATAAAATCATTTCATCTCGCATCCGTCGCTCGCTAACATTATTTCTAATTAGAAGCCTTTATTATTCACTTCGGCTTATTCCTGATGGAAACCATAATTAACTTAACGTTCACAAATCGCGTAAACGAATGGAACGCGTTATTGTGGAACTTAACGATCGGTGACCAGACGTTGTCAGCTGTCGATTGTAAAGTATTTTTAAACTGAAACTCGAGTATTTTTTCTCCACACTTTCGCCCTTGTCGTCCTCACCATTATCGTTCCCATTGAATCGGAAATAGAATGTCTAATAGCGGTAATTTGCACGTTTAATAACGCTGATTGATCGTCGATTGAAAATGCTGAAGAGGCGCGCGGAAAGTAATCGCAAAGTTCGCAATTTCGTTTCGATGCCTTTGCCGAAATTAAAGACTTGCTTGAAGCAATTAAATGGCACATTTCTCGCGAACGAGAGAGCGTAACAACAGATGTTTCGCGGAAGAAGAAAATAGCGGGCACTGTTATATATCAACGTTTTATATTTAGACGTTTTAGAGATGGTTGCGCGGTAAATATAGTGTGTCACACAAAATAAAGGATTTATAAAATATGAAACGGATTCACAAGTGTGCGGCGAGGAAATGCGAGCAATAAAGCGGGGAAACGGACGACGAGGAGCGAAAGAACCCTAATATTTCAAATGGCATTTTTCCATCCAACGCTAGTAAGTATGTCACTCTTGAAATCTACACGTCCTGTCATAGGAGGTGGCAAACTTACCACGAAGGGACAATTTTGATGGTGATTCACCGTCGAGGGGCCGCGACGCCTATGGGATTTTCATTCCGCAATCAACTATATAACCCCGCAAAAGTGCGTATTGCCGTTGCAAAACTGCCAGTGAAGAATACGTAACGCGAACGAGCGATATTCCGGGCGAGAATTTCGAGATTTGCCCCCCGGGTTAAAAGATCCGGAGACCGGAAATGACGGCTTTCTGCATTGTGCGCACGTGCAGGAAACCGGAACCCGGACTTAAATATATTGTCTCCTTATCGAAGGTTCCGTTGCGTTAGAGCAACAACAAACATTCGCAGAATGCGCTAAATGTGTGGCACATCAAAAGAACGTGCGAATGAACACGAAGTATAATTCGTTTGCGAATTTAATCTCGACGAAAACAATTTGCTGCTCGTTTTTTTTGGTGCTTGATAAATGAATAACGTAATTAGATTAAAAGGATCTCCATAGATTTGTCCACCGTCAGCAAATTGGATAGTGTAAAAATAACGTAATGCGCAGCGAGGAGGAGGAAATCGCTTTAAAAAGTATAATTTTAAAGCTTCCGGTACAAGTTGGGGATTACGGCGGCGTCGGTTTTGGGGCAACAAGTTTTCGGAGCACTTTGACATTCGCCGCGCAGCATTATAAACGGGGGCCGGATTAAATTAGCGTTTCACATCCCGGGGAAAAAAAAGATGTAAAGAAGGACAAACAAACGTCTCATCCCTTACACGTTTTTTCTTTCGCCCCACGTTTACGCAAGAAACATAATCTTTTCCTTTCTTCTCCCCCTTTATCTCCTTTCATTCGTACATCCCATGTAAGTTCCTGTCCCCTTTTTCCCTACCGCCGCCAACGTATTCCCTTTTTGCGTCGACAATAAGATATCGTTTTAAACAGACGCAATCGCTTATCGATTAATTCCGTAATTTTCTTTCGTCAAGTCGGTAATTTTTAATTAGTCGCCCTTAAATTTAAAGCAAAGAGCGAATGAAAGGGCGAGAGAAAAGGGACGAAAAATAAAAAAAAAAGGATTAATTTTCCGTAGAATCAATGTTATAGATCACGGTTTGTCACAAGCCGTTCGTACGTGCGGGGCATTCCGAAGTTTTTTCCCCGGCTACGTGGGTGGATTTCCCGCGACGGTCATCCATCTTGAGGGACACACCCGACCGCTTAGCGCTGGTTCCTCTTTCTTATCGCGCCGTCCGGTAGCATTCTTATCGCGCCGCACAAAAGCCCAGCTCCCGCTGGCGAAACTTTTGTCCGGCGAAGAAACACGCGCTCGCGGAGTGGATTTAGAGGAATTTGTGCGCCGTAGATTGTGGGCAGCAAGAACTAGACGGACGAATTGCCGAAAAGCGAGTCGTAAATTGCCGATAATCGATCGTTCATTTAATTTCTCGCACTGGACGCCCCCCGAGAGAAGTCTCTTATTGTCTTCCTCTCCTCCCCGGCTCGGAATTAATTTTATAAATGGAGCTGCCGCTCTCTCGGCCTTTTTTCATTTTATTTTATTTTTTCCCTAATTGAGGCGCGCCGCGCTCGGTTTAATTTTTGATGGGCGCCGTCCGCCAGTGAACGAGGAGGGCCACGTAGATCGCTCTCGAAGTAGTGCTGAGTAACGTCTGCGTCGGACGGCGGCGTCTCGAGTCCCGGGCGTCACATTAAGTGGCCGGTTGTTAGTTTGACCGTGAGCTATTCGGTTCCCAGTCGAGCCGCCTCGAGCATCGAGCGTCGAGCATCTCGAGCCCGGATCTCCGGAGGCTTTCTTCCTTAGCCCGCCCGCTCTTCCCTTTTTGTCCGTTACTCTTAAGGGAACCGATTAATTATAGCCGTACGTTGTTGTTCTTCTTCTTCTTCTTCTCTACCTTGTGCCACACAATCGTCCCCCGGCCGTTCCGTTCGCATTTCTCTCGCTGCTCTTAACGTCGCGCATTTTATCACGAGAAATGGAGCGTCGTCGCTCTTTTTTTTTTTTTTTTCGATAAAAAGACGCGCTTCTTTTCCGAGTCTTCTAAACGCGATGGCAAATTCAATTAGAATGAACGTTTCGATGTGCATTTAGCAGATAAAATTTTTATATATTCGCCTCTTTGCGAAACGGAAGTGGGGATGTGCTTACGTAGAAGAAATATATCTGGTGTGCAGTTCGTAATTCTCAAAAGTCCTCTAGTTTTGGGACAGAATACGTGAGACCACTGCTACGTACCTTATTATCCGTCCGGCCTCCCCCAACAGTTAGATTCCCGTCCGAAATATCTTTTAGAATGATCGAAAGAATAAAGTAAAAGAACGCAAAAAGAGAAGCAGAACTGTGGTAACATTAAGAAACGTCCAACCTATTCGCCGTCGAATTAAGCGTTTAAATAAATAACGTGAATTAAATAACGAGACAAAAGGAGGGACGACAAAACGGCGTTAAATTTTTAATTAATTTCACGTCTGCCACGGGCAGCGAGGTAACGTTCGTTCCGAGACTATCGTCGTTTAACCCGGTCAAGGGTGAGAGTTACGATAGCGTCCGAAGATGTGTCATAACTCTGCAGACCGGCACCAAAGGGACACTAACTCGAGGCTTGATTCATGCTCTTCGAACCGTCCATAACTCCAGACCAGTTATGTCTTAAGTTAGGAGCATGTGATAAATACAAATACCAACATCCATATCGCCCTCTTGGGCTTATCCCTCGGCGTGCATCTACACGTACCCGCATTCCTGTGTATTATAACCGCGATAGCCGGCGCTTTGCGAATCGTATCGTTTCGTTTCATAATTGCGCACGTTCGGAAAACGGAACGCGAGAAAAAAAAAATTCGCACCCCTTTCGCATTAAATTTTTTTAGCTTGGCGACGTAACAAGAAACGGTCTTCGTTCGCTCATCGTGTAAACGCCGGTCCCGAAATAGTAGTCGCCACCATCTGGCCTTTATCAATGTTATTAGTGTCGCATTTATACGCGCACGCACGCATCATTATTGCTCGTCTGCGGATCGTCCACTTAAGCCAAATTACGAACGTATCGACTTAATTGATTCCTATATTTACATTTAATAACCTCGACTGAAAATAACGCACACAGCGTTCAAATATTATTAATAATATAAAATGCGTTCGGTCGCCTCAATTGAATTGCCCGCATTAAACTCGCGACAAAATGCGTTTCGAATGCGCATTTTACCATAACAGTCGCGCGCTTCTTATCAGTGGTTGAGGTCGAAACTTGCAATCTTAAATCTTTTTTTTTTAATATTTTTGTATTCGATTCATTTCGAAAAAAATGGGCCACGTCTAAACGAGTTTGAGGCGAACGCGAGGTAAACGAGAGAGAGAGAGAGAAAAAAAGGGACGAAAGATAAAGGGGTTGGCGAGGAATTAAATTGTTTTGACAGTTAGTCTTAAATGTTTGCCGAGTATGAGGAAAATGCCGGCAGATAATAATTTCGCTCTTCGGGGTGGACGACACAAGGGTATTACTAACAATACGTTATTTCATTATCCACTTAATACCCAACGACTGTTGTTGTTATTCCATACGTGTGTGCAATAACAACCCTTTTTCCTGCTCGGATACAATCGAATTATATTGATTGAACGACAGACGATTCATTAGGTGTCATTCTTTTTAAGGGATGAAATGCGCGCTCGGTTAGTAATAACGGGCGAAAGGTTTCGAATTTATTCCTGTCATCTTAATCCCCCCAAACATAATCAAAAGTTCCAAACACTTCGATCCATATGAATAACTTTTACTTTCTTGCGCCTTTATAAACGCATCGGCAACAACGACTGTAATTGATAGCTATAAAAATAAACGTGGATGGAGTAGATTGCGAGTCGTTGCGCGCTGTTAAATTAATGCTAAAAGATTATCCTAAAGACGATGTATAAAAATAAATGCTTATTATTATTTTTTTCGGGGCGAGCATCAGTCGCGTCAAGTAGCGTTTGTGTGTAGAGGTCATTTCAGATGTTGCATCAAGAACTTAATTGATCCGGGAGAGTAGAGGAGGGTAACTTTTATTTTTCGATCCTGGCTTTCGTCAACTTCTGATCGCTGCTGCCAGCCACTTTCGCGCTCCTTTTATCCCTCGAGATACACGTATCGTAGGATCCGAACGCGAGGGCAATTAAAAAAACAAAAACAAACGAAGAAAAAAAAAAGACCAAAAAACGAAACCTCGACGGCGAGCGAGCGCGGAAAAAGCGATCGAGCTAATTTCTTTTAAATCATATCGCTATTAATACGCGATTTCTAATGGAATAAATTGCGAGCGAGTTTGCATTGTGCACGGCGTTATAATTAAACCGATTTATTTATCGGCCTCGTTATAAACGGTCGTCGCCGTGGTACAAATTGCGCTTCAACTCGAATTGCTGGGGCGCTATAAAATACGGCTAATTAACGTATCGCGGGCCGTTTACCATTTCTGTCTTCGCCCGGCAATCCATCGGAAACTTCTCGTAATGTAATTCCTTATTGTGTTTCCGTTGTCATCAACGGTTTTTAATTATGCAACGCGCTCTCTACGTGTTTCACCTGGCCGAAGAAGACAGGCGCGAAATAATAAACGGTCCCCGGCTTAAAATCAAGTTCCCTTTAATTAAGGCCTTTTAGTGAATAATTTATACGAAAGTGCGGAAAAATGCGGAGGGAATAAATAACAGTCCTCGCTCCTAGATCGCTATCGATTGTACGAACGAAATATATATTTCTTATTATCATCGGCGTTCCGTAATTTAATTTGATTCCTTTTTTTGCGCCCACTCTCTCTCTCTCTCTCTCTCTCTCGCCGTCGCATTACGTTATATTCGCTCGCCGCGATAATTACGCGATGATAATAATAGATAAATACGTTGTATAGCAGAAGCAGCGAAAGCAGAGATAAACAAACGGTCGGCACAATAACGATTACAGCGTTTGCTCAAACGGCGCCCGTACATTAGCTTCAATAAGAGCGGAATGTCGTGTCTTCCGGTATGATTGCAATTAAACTTGAACGAGACTTGTTAAGGGTTGGAATCGAGGCGAGGGGCCCGTTGTTATTTCGTTTATATATATGTACCCGTTGGTCACATTCATTAACAACCGGGGGCCCGTGACAAATGATAATCGGCAGAGCAATTGGTCACTCCGAGCCCTGTCACTTTTACCTATTCTCTCTCGCCGTCCCGCACCGACCGAGTCTATTATTTAACCGGGCGGCCAAACGTGACGTTGTTGCACGGCGTGTTTATTTAATTGCGATCCGATTGATTGATGCCGTTTATGCAAATCGATGATCCCGGTCGTACGCCAATCGTCGGTCAGCGTTCGTCGACGCGGGACCGTGAAATGGGAAATTTCCTCGACGCCGTTCGCTTTTCTTCTTCGCGAGAAGAGGGACAAAAAAGGGCGAGCGAGCGAAGAGAAAAGTGTGTGAGAGAGAGAGAGAGCGCGCCACTGGAAAATAATGGAAAGCAATCGAACGGCGATTGTTAATTGCGGCCCCACCTTCCTGATTTATATAACGTTTCTATAACGCACACAATCTCACGTGAACGTGGAACAAACAGTCATCGGCTCTCTCACGTCCAAGTGAGTATTACCGGGGGCCCCCCTCGAAAGCCCCCCGTCGTCGCTCGTCGAATCGTGACTCGCCTCCGATCGTGACATCTAACTACTCCGCAGCAGCAAAAACGAAAAAAAATTAAAAGCAAAAAAAAAACGACGAAGAAACGAAAAATAACAAAAACCGTTTAAAATGGGTATCTCGACGAGCCTCTCTCTACGCCTATGCATAGCGCATACGACGATAAACTCGCCGGTTCGCCGGACTCGCAGCTATAACTATACGTGCACGTATCCATCTCGCCGTATCCACAAGATAAAATATCTATCCATCGAACCGCATGCAGCAATATACGTACGTCTTTCGTTCTTTCTCTCTTTCGCTTCCTGCTCTCGCCACTCCACTCCTCGGCGTGCGAGAGTCTAGGAAAATTCAAACACCGATTGCCGGTATATTTACAGCTTCCGACATTCAGCGCTCGCTCCACGTCCGTGCGGGAGAGAGCGAGCGATGTGTGTCCAATACGCGAAGCAATTATCTGCGATTGCTCTAAAAAAAATACGCACGCCACACCAGTCACCGGTCGGTTACGTACCGGCTCTTAAATGACAGGTCGCACAGAGAATTTCCCTCGATGCCGGAAAGTCGACGGCACGTTATTATGGCCGATGATTCGACTCATTTTCTGCGTCTTCTCTCTCTCTCTCTCTCTCTCTCCTTTCTCCCTTTAAACCGTCGCATTCTTCAGTTCTTCAGTTTGGCGCAACATTTTCGCATATTTTCGCATATTATCGCTCATTATTATCCATTCATTTCTTGCGTTTGTTTAATCGCCTCTCTTCCACGGAAAAATCGATATCGATGATAATGCCCGATATTAAATCGATTTCGAGGACAATCCGATAGGCATTACGATTGCGAGCGATGTTCTACAGGTAGGTCGAACATTTTGTCATCTAATTGTTATTTGCAGTCAATTTCGAATTAATAACATTGCAAGCGAAGGAAATACAGCGAGAGAGGAATTAAAAAGTAAACGTTCAGTTAAACGTAATGCTAATTGGTTTTTCGTATCTGCACGTCGGCATATTTCCTCAGATAAACGTCATTAAGTGCGTAACGATAATCGCGTCGGATGTAAAAGAACGGTTCTTATTTTCGTAATGCCGCTAATAATAAAATAACGTTTAATAAAAAGCAAGAGACGGAATATTATATCACAATTTACGTGATGTAACCGAATTAGAAAATGTTCTGCGTCTGCCGCGTTATTACCTGTAATCGTTTCCGTTACAATTTCCTTAAAATAATAATAATAATATCACGTCCAGTGGTGCACAATGATTGAAATTAATCTAATTAATTTAATATCGTACCGTGAGACAAATAGCGAATAATTCCGGTCATAATAATCGCGCAATTTTCTCTTGCGCCCGACTCATACGTTTTCTCGCAATTAACGTACAATTCGATTTTAACGAAATTATTAGCAAAAGAACGAAGGGGGAATTTTTAGATCCATCTTTCAACCCTACACGCACATCTAAATGGGGCAAAAGCCGGACCGTAATGAATTGGTAGAGGAAGAATTCAGGAAAAAATTTAATCATTGACGTGCCCGGAAAATAATTTGTAAATGAGCGAGGTCACATATATACATAAGCACAGGAAACCGAACCTTTGAACTTAACGTTAGTATTAATCTAAATCCCCCTAGCGAAAAAAAAAAAAAAAAAGCAGCGGCAGTCGTCCTCCTGCGTCGTTCCTCTGTCTCCACTAGCTTAAATAAACATTGCCATTCCATTGAGTTCGTCCTTTTCAAAACGGTCTTTAAGAGGAATTAAAAAAGGAAAAAATACAGCGAGAGAGAGAGAGAGAGAGGAAGAAAATCAAAATGAACGACCCTAAAACACGCGCTCTAATATCGAAAAATCCTTTTCGTATGCAACGCAAATCAAAGCGAAATGAAAAGAAGGAACGGAATTCGGCAATGGACTCGAATTTACAATCGCAGAAGGTCGCCGTTAATTCGATCATTAACTGTTGCGAAGGCAATTAAAACAGAGGCAATTAACACGAAGACGTTCATTCCTCCGACTCGCTCTATTCGTTATCCGATCGTATTAACGATCTCCCGCTAGACAGCTAGACGTTGGAACAATCTCGTTGCGTCTATTCGGTCGGACGCCACTGGATCCGATTCCGATTTTGCCTATGCAAAACGACGGGAATTACTTATAAGCGTAATTTTCTGAGATGCCAGCGGCGTGACAGATGCCCGGCAGGAGGAGCAGTGACACGGCGACGTAGCTCTGAAACCCCGTCCACATTCCATGCGGAACGCGAAATAAACTTCGCGTGACGGCTACGTAAGAGAATATGAGCGAGATTCTCCTGCCCAACGTTAACCTATCTAATGCGGAATCCTAATAAACGGAATCGTAGCGCACGACGTTGTACAACCGCGAAGGAATTTTTCGCGTTTCAACTAAAACTTTGTTGAGATCCTTAAAAAAAATCAAGACGAAATCGAAAAGGACAAACGTCGCTACGAGATGACGCGTGCGTTCGAAAATATGTCGTTTTCGACTACGTTTTATTAATTACGAACGATTTATTTAATTCAATAAGGTAGACAGTCGAAGGAGCCGCCGGTTAATCAATCATCGTACAATCAGGGAACGTACGTACAACTTATTCCGTCGACCCCGTCGCTCGCGCACTATTTTACATGCCAATTATTAGACGAGCACACAACAATTTTCGCAATCTATTTATCCACTTAATATTCAATTACAGTTTCAATTTAATCCCGCAAGACGAGCGACTCCGCCGTGTATTTGACAAAAACGTTTTCGGGGGGGACGTTAAGCGGAGAGGGTAAACGTCGACGTCGGCGAGCTATTTTTTGAAGTGTCCTCCCTCGCCCCCGGGACCGGGCAATTGGGGGGCGACATCAGAGAGAAACGTTGTCTTTGGGGTCGCGTGCTCGCAAATCGACCGTAAAATTTTGTCAAATGCCGTTCGTTCGTTCGTTCGTTCGTTCGTTCGCTCGCTCGCTCGCTCCTTTTCAAATCCTCCGACGCGTTGTTTCCGTCCGATCGCCGAACGACGAACGTTCGATGGAATGCACGACCCAGAATCAATTTCGATCGCATTAATAACATCGACTTGCGTTTTTCTCTCTTAAAGGACGCCGTCGTCATTGAACATGCCCTATTGCCTTCCGCGGTCTTATTAATTCGCAAAGGCAATTCATTCATTTAGCATACGTGACTGTAAGTAGTAGCATTATAATGAACGGTGAGAATTAAGATACAGGTAACAAACGAAAAAATGATGTTTGTGTGCACGCGGAATAATAGGTAATAATGACTCATGGCCGATGAGCCGCAATCTAACAATAACATTATTATTATTTAGCGTTATTAATCGAAGGTTCCACTACGATTATTATTAATCCTGTTGCTCCTTTCGCCATCATTTCATCCTGTTCATAAATTTTCATACGACCATTACATTCGTGATCGTACTTGACGCAACTGCGAAACAAGACGAAATAAACAACGCGTGCAGTAACGTACAACTAGCGAGAAATGGTAATTCTCTTAATTCTAATTAAAATTTCTAATGGACTTCAAAACGATTGAGCCGGAATAATAGTATTTCACGCGATTTAATTGCATGCATAAGACGGAATTTTTACCCATCGGAACGAATTCGTGTCGATTAATCAACGAACGAATCGATGTACGTATTGTTAAAAAAAATCATCGATGATCGAAACGCGGCGAGGGAGAGAGAGACGATTTGTGCATGTTAAATTGTCGCGACGATGTCGATCGGGGCGAGAGATGACCGATAGGAAAGTGGACGAGGAGCGGTTACGACGATCAAGATGCGAACGCGATTCGTATTTATGTATCGATGCCGGATGCCGGTCGACTGCCAACTAACTGTCTCTTGGAAAACCTCGATGGCCATTTCATCTCGCCACGCACCGTGGACGAATGCCGCGTGGAGACGTTTTTACGCGACGTGACGAAGCACTTTCCCCAGTTGATTTACGCCCGAGTGTTTTTTATTGCGACGTTTATATCGCGATGAAGTTGATTAAATGATTTACGGAAATTTCGCTCGCAATCGAAATTGCGATCAGTTTGCGCCGACGACGGATTCAGCGGAAACAACGACCGCAGTTTAAGGTGACGACGCGATGGTCGTCTTCGGTTAATGATTGGAGAGGTTTTCCAAGTAATTTCGATTCGGTGCGAAAATCCAGTGCAAGTTCGGAAAGAAGTTTGGAAGTTTTGAAAAAGGAAACTTTTCAATTTAATAATCGAGATTAATATAATCCTAATTTGCATATAAATTTACGGCCACAAGATGGTCGTTGACTAATTTAGCATCTTTAAAAAGCCCCTCGCTAAAAATACGGCGCGCCTCTGATGGGAAGATTAAAAGAAGAAAAAAATCCGTCTTAAGACAACTTACGTAAAGACTCAATTCGTGGGGCTCGCGCGTCCCCATTATACCGAGGAGCACCTATTTATCTTTTTATGTGCAATTACTGGTTTCATAAATGACTAATTACCTTGCCACAACTGTTTACAAAAGAAGAGACGAGAGAGAGAAAGAGAGAAAAAAGTTCCGCTCCTCATCCAACCCCTTAAAGGCGATTTATATTTAGGCTTTTCAATGTAAATTTGCATCTTAGACATTGCGCCTTCCGCCGAATTTCTCGTCATTTTCCTTTTGTTCTCATCTTTCAATTACTACGTTTTTTTTTAATTCAAATGATCCTTAATGACCGCTTGAACGCTAACAGGTGAGGCATCGCGCTTTTTATTAGAGCACATTAATTATCATATTTTAATTCTACTATAAGCATTTTCTCGTGGTCGCGAATCGGTTTCTTCGTACGATGTTTTGAAGGAAATGCGAAATAAATTTTATAAAAGTGTTTTGATTCGAGCCGAAGCTATCGAAATGCAATAATTATGTATGTAAACGCAACGAAATATGTTATGGGTAAAATAAATTACGGAAATTATGGCAGATATTAATAATCTCTGTCAAAATTTAGTTAAAAGTAGTAGCAAAAATATGAATAATAATAATAACAGGATCGTAAAGAACGTGTTTTCATCGTACGGTATACGAAAGAGGGAACTTATCGCGTTTATGACGTTTAAATTGAATTAACGAAAGGAACATTTATTAAAAGTGGTCGTGTAATATATATATTCTTTTTCGTGCCTTTTGAGTGAGTGTTTACAATAAACAATAGTGCCAACGAATAAAAAAAAAAAGAAATGCCCATACTCTTCCATGTGCAATAAACGATGATTTCTAATTTTCGAATGTAGTTTCCCATGGTGAATTTCGAGACGGAAAAAAAGAGTCCGTTCACGTTCGAGATTAAATAACTTTGGGCGAATCGAAAAACGTAAAAAAAATAATAGAAAGAATTAGGAAAACGAAGAACAAATCTACGATTTCACTTTTTTCTCGGCCGACGTCTAACGTATACTTTTTGCGCCTTCGCATAGATGAGCTAAGGTGTATTAGAGGAGGCAATCTGGTTTTTATCTACGGCTTCGGGGTAAATTGACCGGTAACAGTGGCCATCGACATCGACCTAATCTGGTGACAGCGACCGTAAAAATCAAAAGACATTCTTCTGCCTTCTCGTTTTCCTTTTCCTTTTTTTTTATTCTCTCTTCGGATTCCGTTTTTATTCGTCGAAATAAATAAATACTTAATTTCGTTATTTAATGTGTATTAAATTACAAGCGCTGGCACTATTCTCAAGCCACGTATTCTCCTATAACGTCAGTCCTCAGGTGGAAAAATAATCGAAAGGAATAAGAAAGAAAGAGTGCGTAATCAAAATTAAGTAAATTCGCCCAATTGTTCGCTTATTAACACACCCTATATATCATTCTTATTATTATTAAAATTGTACGCAAGAAAAAATGTTTAATAACAATGATGATTGGATTCAACTGC
Organism: Hololepta plana; assembly: GCA_963695495.1. Lineage (NCBI taxonomy): Eukaryota > Metazoa > Arthropoda > Insecta > Coleoptera > Histeridae > Hololepta > Hololepta plana. The sequence continues at coordinate 13,274,848 of OY968835.1, forward strand.
AAGGTCTATCCAGTTTTAATTCTCCATTATTATTTATCGCAATAATTTCAAATAAAGGACAACGATTCTTTTAATGCGACTCGCTTTTAAAGGCGCGTTAATTCCCACGGAAACAAACGTTAACTAATTATTATTCGGTCGTTCATTTGGATCTCATCCATTAATATTGCCCCGATACGTGAACTTGTTGATTTTGTTACGGTCCTATTTGAACGATCCAACGATCTGAATCGTTTTATCGTGAACATCGCAGCATTCGCTTATGAATATATAAAAATCCATAGAGATTCTTCAATGCGATGTTTATAATAAATGAGAAATTGATTGTACCAACTATTAAATTGAAAATGCTTAAACGGTTCTATTTTTCTCCCCGTCAGTTAACGAGATATTCAATTATTTAATGCATACAAATTGCTGCTTATTGAACGAACGGCATACAATTTCGAACGTAACTTTTAATTAATTAACTAAAAAGACGAAGGAAATGTAAAATGAAGTAAGTAAGAAAAAATCGCGAGTGGTATCGATGAAGGAGCCTCATCTCGAGCGAGGGAACCTGACTTTCGATTATAAAATTCGTAAGAGTCTTTTAAAAATACATTAGGAATGGGCGATTTATTTTATTTTAATTCGCATTCTCTCTCTTTTTTCACGTGCATGTAGAATCAAATGAGATCTCAACTAACCTCGATGGACGTACTATTTCTTTGAAAAAGTAAGAGGCAACTGCTCACACACACACACACACGCGCGCACACAATGAAAAGACAAATACGAAGCAAAAAATTCTTCTCGCTACTTTAGATTGCATCACGTTTTATTATCGATATGAAAATGACAGCATCATTTGCAAATAATCGCTAATACCATTATTAATTACAATCTCTGAGGAGGACATTGCGAATAATCGTTTAACGTTTCAACGTGGAACAGCGAGTTGTTAATTAAATAAAAACCGTTTGCGATCGCAGCGATTCGCGGCGGAAATTTAGGGCGGCTTCCATCCGCAGTGTTTTATCTCTCTATTTCGCTTTCGTTTGCATGATCAAACTTGCCGATTGCCATCAGGAGGGACACATTTTTGCCCTGTCAACGTTCGAGGTTGTTGCGATGTGGCCGATAGCAATCGGCGTCGTCGTCCACCTTTGTTGCGCGAGGCAACGAGGCAAAGAGAGTGAGTCGCTTCTTCGGCGATTCATGCTCGTAAGTGAGTGATTCAAGCCATTGGACGTTGTTCTCATGGGCGCGCAAAGAACGGCGGGCACGACAAAATACGATAATGTGGCAATAAAACGAGGCGAAATTAATATAAAGCGAATCGAATGGACGGACGTTTAGATTGTGCGACCCCCACGGGATAGAAATTAACCTTAAATATCGCGGAGATTTCTCGAAACGAATAAATAATCATGAGTCCGAGATGAAAATCTTAAATGTACGAGTGATTATTCGATTTGCGTTCGACTAAGTAATAATAATGGGAAGAAAAATATCACATGGGCGTACTTTGTGGAGAAATTCCACGTCGAAATCGCTCGATTATTATTTCAATAAGACTTTCACGTTCCTATTATTATTATTATAGATTCGTGTTAGATTATTTCAAGGAATACATCACATTGCAGTTAATTAATTTAAAAAGGAACACGCACTTTTATCTGACCAATAAACAAATAACATTTATTTCAATAATCCCTGCTCTCGCAGCATTTACATCAGCTTCGTTGGTAGAATTGTGCGATTCTTCTTAATAAAGTAAAATTTCGTTCGCAACAATAGCGCGCGGTTCGAGTACTTTACGATAGAATGCGATGCATTTGCAATAATAAATGCTAGTTTGGGCGTAACTTCAATATTTACGACCTAATTTTAATTCTATACGAGTCGGAATTCGTATTTGTTGTTATTAATGTAAAATAGTAGAGTGAGTTTTTATAACGACAATTAATCATATATTATTATCATCAATATAAATAACGATATAAAGCGAATTAGCGCTAACACTGGTGCAAACACGTATCGAAATGGATGGCAATTTGTGCAACTATCGCTCCTAAAATGTTCCTCGATGAAACCAACGCGTTTCCCATCATCTCTTTCGTTTCGCTTTTCGTTGCATTTAGGTGGGTCGCAATGCAACGTTTCGTTAAAGTATTCGTTTGACAAATTATTACAGAAGCCAAAATAACACGTACGGTGCAAGTGTGTATGCGGCGTTGGATTGAAATAAAAAATGTCTTACTTAAAAACATAACAGACTTTAGCATTTTATAGCTGGTATTCAAACGTGAAATTCCGTTTTAAAAGTCGTTTCCAATTACTTAAAAATGCCGAATATATTTTCAATCCGTTGATCACTATCGTTCTCGTCCATCCTCCTTCTCTCTCATCAGCCGAATTTTTGTATTCTTCCTCTCTCCTCTTCGTCTCGTCGCGTCTCGTCTCGTCTCGTCTGATTTTTTTCTTAATTAGATCCATCTTGCCTCGTGACATTCGTTTTTTATTACCGAATTAACCAAGACGATTTATCTATGCTTATTGGCACATAATTACCCAATAATTATTTTAATTGCGCAACGCGAACAGAACAATAATAAGTATTTTAATTGATTCAATCCCGTGCGAATCTTACAGGTACAAAGGAAATGATCGCAGATCTTTTTACATGTAAAATGATTTCTCTCTTAACGGAATTTCGGTTTGTCGTTGGCAATCATATAAAATTTGACACGAAAATCGTTTTACGTTGGCGAATAATAAAATAATCGATTCAATTCAACCTTCGCGCAAAATGACAATTAACTTTTATTGTTCCCTTTACATCATTTTTGCTAGAAATATTATTATAAGATAATCAGTGAAATACCTTACTTTTGACCTTCAATCACTTTTATAGCAATTTTATTACATTAAGTCGCACGTCTTTTATTATTATTATTAATTTTGGCTAACAATCACCGGCGAGGAACTTGTCCCATTACGCTAATTGCAAAAATGAGGTTTCACGAAGATTTATTAATTACGCCGTCTTGTTTCGATTCGTGTCGAATTAATTAATACAAATATCATTAATCGCTTGTAAAATTAACGTTTGTTTGCAAGAAAGTTTGTTAATTAGTTCGTCTCGCTATTATCAAACGTGTAAACGTAACGAAAATCGTTCGTTCTTAATCGACAGCAAAAGCGTAAAATCTTAAATATCCTCTTACATACGTTTTACTCGATTCGCCTTTTCACATGTTACCGTTGAGCAGAGCAATTAATTACAGATATATCTTATAGCATATTAAATTGTTTTTTTCTCTACGTCTTCGCGAGAACAGGATGTCTACAGTTAATCAATGACCACTCGTTCATATTTCGTTCGCGCCGATAGGAAGTAAACGATTTTTTACTACTTACTTAACACTATTTCGAGTGGTTGGAAGACGGCGTAATGAAATCGATTTTGATTAGTTCGAGTCGCAGATATTGTTTTTGTTTTGATAAGAGAGCGTAAAATATTTGAAATAATAATAATAATAATTAAAGCGTGTATAATCATTTTATTATTTTACGCGACTTTATATAACGTTATTTATTGCATTAAATTACTTTATAACATTACCGATGGGTTTTTATTAGTGATTTTATAATGTATCTAATATTAAGATCGGTTATGCTTGATTGTCTCATCATTAATGAGCCTTCCTTGCAGACTCGCATAAAAAAGCATCATTTTACATTTATTTATATTTTGCGCTTTATTCTTAGCCTTGTAATACTTTGAAATTTTTCAATGTTTTACATAAAGTGTCGGCAATTATTACTAATAATCATCGAAATAATAAGAAGCAAGTGAAAAAAAAAGTAATCGATGAGCTTGACTTTACAATTAACTGGAATCGAATGCGATAATCGCAAGATTTATCATTGTCTTTAAGTGATTATAATCTGACGGATATGAAAATCGCGAATCGCGAATCTCTTTCGCATTATAATGATTGTCTTATTTCTAATTATAGGCTTTTAGTCATAAATATAAATTAATAGTAATAGTTATTAAAAAAAAAAGGATGTCATTCTTTGTGGTAGAGAGATAATTACTTTATATTAAAGTATTGTAAAAATGTACGCGATGCACTTAATTATTTTCAAGCAATTGACTAACTATTATTGCAAAAAGGAAAGAGTCGAGATGAAGAAATAGAGGAACAAGTAATGAATTGAAAGAAACGGAATATAACGAGAAGAGAAAACCTCGTTTATTTCCGTCAATTAGTCAATACAAGGAAATTATTATAAGGAATTAATAGAAGTCGCCTAATTATTATTATACGTTTCATTTAGATATTCTAGATATTTTACTACTTTAGATAATATTAATACGGTATTATAAATGTAATTGCGAATGAGGGCAAAATGAGCTTCTTCGACTCGTCGCTCTTGTCGACTCCAATTAATTAACGTTTCTGCAGAATCTTATTTTCATCGCTGCGAAAAAGTAAAATAATAACGATTCGTTCGTGCGAAATATTTGGAAATATGTCAAGTCTCGCGCCGAAGGAAGTTGTTTCGCTTTTAAACGGACCAAATGCCCATTGGGCACGTGAACGTGCATTTCGTCGACCTGTTCTCATTTAATTAGTATCAACTTAAGTAATAATAAACTTATACGGACAATAAGAATTTTGTAACATCCATAGAAATTTTTATGTAATAACTTCCATTATTACTTATAATTATACAAAAGGCATTTTACATATATTCCTATACAATGGAAAACCCTCTCTATGTTTTATGATATATGATTATAATAATCATTTACGAAAACAAAACAAAACAAAACAAAAAATGAGTTTGTATCATTGGTTCACGATTTACCAGGGGCAAAATATAATGTTCTCTAGTAGTGCTCATTTTAAGTCGTGACAGCTCGAAAACCTTCATAATATTTACAGCAAATCAAAGAATGCGAGACAGCGTTGAATATGTGCATGTATTACACGTGTACACACGTGTGCATACACGTAAACGTTCGTACGAAACTTTACAAAACTCGGAAAAATATATGTATAAACAGCAGCGTCATGAAACTATCTCATTCCGGTTGCCCCGTCCTCCAAGATATTTCGTTGGAGGCACGCATTCTTTGCGGAAGGCATTCCGGTAAATTAAATTTAATAATAACGATGGCAGTAATAATCATTTTAATGATAACGAGGAATTGTAAACGAAATATTAAAGAATCGCGTAAGCTGAAACGATTGCTAAACGTTTCAATTTCTTTGGCAAACTAAAAGGAATCACCCTGTAGCGAATGAAATGTTTTGTAAAAGAAACACTCGCTCTCTCTCGCTCTCAGCTCTTTCTTAAATATATCACGGAAAATATGAAGTGTACATATAAAGTTGACAGTTGACACTTGAGAAACGGCAGGAGGCTTCGTCGGTCCGTACGGGACGGAAATCACGACTCTCGTGAAAAAGATGGCATGTTTTCTATTTCGACTTACATTACGATTTGATTAAAATTGATTAGTTCATTGTATCGAAAATTATGTGACCGTGCGACCGAACGAATGGATGTAACCGAGTTCCAATATCTCGGCGAACCATCTATCTTGCATCAACACATTTTATTATCGTTATCAATAAGATTAATTACGTCCACTGACAGGAGAAAGCGCGACGTATGATGAATTTTTCGCAGCGAATTATTTAGCAATTAATTATGAGAATGAAGAAATAATAAATCCGAAAACGACCGCGAAGACGATGACGGAGACGACGGAGAAAGAGGCGAATAACTAACGCGAGAAGAAACGGGAACGACGTCTCCTATTTCATTTCGCTGAATTTTTTGCGAGAGCCAATTTCTTTCTCCGCCGTACCAGCGATTCGATTCGATCGGATTGAGATGCTACAATATTTAATATATAGCGCAAGTAATGCGAAATGAGAAAGTGCTGTAATCATACGATTTGCTTCTTTTTTCTCTTCGCATCTTTCATTTGTCTGCACGGTTCGGAATATGAAGGGAGAACGTCAGAGAGAGAGAGAGAGAGAGAGAGAAATAATCGAAAGGAATTGGATGTCACTTGGAATTTATATAAATGTAAACGATGTTATAAAATTGTAAAGTGTATATGAAGTCAGGGTATATTTTGCGACATGATATCCCGGTGTTAAGCGAACAGTCGAACTCTGTTTCGTAATTTATTGCGCATTTAAACCTGTATTCCCGATATGCGTTTCTTTTATTCCCGTTCTCGCCACTCTTCCTCTCGCACTTCGCAATAAACGTACATTTAGATACGATGGAAATAACGACGCCGAACTCCGCTTTCCATTATTATTATTATTAACATACCGCGTTTACGCCAACATTTTTTAGACACACACACACACACACGTACGTATGTGCAAGAGTTTTAAACTTATACTCATTTTCACACGCATTGTAACCGACTTTAATTTCTACGTCTTAGACGTCGGAGAAGGACAAAAAGTTTAGAGATACGGTTTTGTCTTAACCGTACCCAAGATTTTTACTCTTTAAATATCAATAGCAAATGATCACAATCGACATCGTAACAAGTTTTCAGTCTTAATAACAATTAATCAAATCGAAATTTTGCCATAACGCTGCGTCATGCCCTTAAGATAAAATTATACGGTGCAGATTTAATTATTCAGGTGGTAACGGGGTGTCAATTAATTCAACTGTATGTTACTTTTCTTTGGTATTATTTAGAATGCGCGTATTTGATATGATCTATCTATATCAATAATAGCGTACGGCGAGAGTAAAAAGAGATGAAAATTATGTAAATTAGATTGAAAAATTTACAGTGACACGGCGACGAATTTAATTTGGCTAATTTCATTTCTTCACGTTCAATTTCGACGCGATTTCAATCGCAGATCGAGTTTGTGAAATTACGTAGATTTCTTCGAGCAAATAAAGGCATCTTAATCCGGATTAGGCGGAATAACAATAGTTCGGATGCGATTTGCATAAGTGCGTTTCCCTTTGTTTATTTGTTGTTGACGTTGAATAAATTTGCTTTTATTGCGTTCACTTGTTTCTTTAACCGCGAACGAGACGGTACGAGCCGGAGATAAAGGAACGGATAATATGTTGAAATTTATGGCTACATTCATCGACGACAAGAAATTCGTTCTTCTTTTTTTGAACGTCATATTTCTGTAATGAATGTGGATGCGATGCGTTAGTTAGGTCCATCGCTCTGTCAGTGATGACCAGGTCTGACACGGATCCCGTCTGAACTTTTAGAACGCAGTCACCTTTCACCCACATGCGAGGCGAGTCGAGACCGAATCACATGTCATACGCTGCGACAGCTCCTCTTGAACGTGCCGTACGTTGTAGATTAGTTACGAACATTCCATCATATTTTGCTCGGCACAGACACACGTCCGTTGGAATAATAACGCGGGATAGAAGAACGCGCGTTCGTCAGAGCGCGTTTCGCTCGATCTCGAGGCGGGACACGAGGGAAGAGGACCGAGACGAGTCCTTCGGAGACGACTTCGAGCGAGTTTCGTTCAATTGAATTTGCCACGTCGGACGCTTGTTGGTCTGCGAGCGATCGGGTCCGATTCGCTTTTAAGTCGGCCGATAGGTGTTCGCCGTTGTTGCGGTCCGCACGACCACGTTACGAAGTCGATCGTTAAAACCTAATTACGTTATTGTTGAAATCATAAAGCCGGCCAAACGCAATTAATTTCGAATTACTTAACCGGCAATTTGGTGTGTTAATACGTCAAATTGCGATAATTGTGTCGTACAAATTTATGCGAAACGTGCCGAGCGCATTTTAACGTTCTTCGAAATAATATCGCTTCGATAAGTTAATTAACCAAATGCAATTCCAATTGTTTGGCGTTGGTTAAATTGCATCGGATGATTTCAGGCGTTAATTATGACAATATTAATGAACTATTGCTTCGAATCTGCGTTTATCACAAGACGCTTCCTCCATTTATAATTTTCGATTTAATCAAGGTTAGAAAGAAATGAATCGAGAGATGTCGAAGCGTAAAATGGAAATAGTCGTAAACTTTCTAACGATAATACTAAATTTAAGATCAATTAATAGTCTATTGCTAATCGTTAATTACATTAGAATAAATAATACAAAAGGTTAGAAGCTGTATTGCGAATAGAAATTGAAGTGTCACGGTTAATTTACTGTGCGATGATAATAATATCGTTCAATGGGAGATTGTTGATGTGAGAAAATTGAAATGGAACGTCGCTCAATTAAAAAATAAACATAAAATAAAGTAGATAAGTACCTTAAACGAAATAAAACGTGTAATGCGCCTTAAGAAGTGAAACTGAACTTTACGCGAAGAGAGAACGAACTAGCGGCCAGACGAAATCGAAAAAGAGTTTAGAAATGTAATTTAAATGGAATTTATTGATAATGTTACGTAACGCCAAATGACATTTTCATCAGGAACACGGCCAGAAGAGGAATGCATTTGCTTTAATCGAGAAAAACGGAATCGATTCATGGAGAGTGGAGAAATTGTCGTTGTTCTCTCTTTGCCTCGAAATACCGTAAAAAGTATTTATTTTATAATGAGATAGTCAAAACCCGGAACAATACAAGTCCGTAAAGTTATAACAACAAGAATAATAGTAAGATGATGATGATGATGATGATGAAGAATAAGAACGAGGAGTTTAAGTTTGACGAAAAACCAAAAGGAAAAGAACGAAATAATAATAAATAGACGAATAAAAAAGACGAAGAAAATAATGTTTAGCATATCAGTGATCTAATACTATTGTTAACACGGTCGTAATCCCACAAGTGCAGTTAGGACGGTCATTTATTCGTATCACCCACGCCCGTCATTTCGCAACGTTCTCGCCAGTTCACACGATCGTCCGCAGCAAAGAGAGAAACATTATTTCTAATGGCAATCAGCTTGGTTGCGAAACGAACACTACAGCGCTATAATAAATTAGCGGTGTATTAATATTTTTTCCTTCTTCTCTTCATCTTTCTTTCTTTCTTTCTCGCATTATTTCTCGAATTTTTCTCTTAGTTTCTTTAATCCGTCGGCTCTCTGCGAGCGGCCGTCCCCGCCCAGGTACTTTGCGGGATTCGATCTGGGTCATCACGACACTAGAACAACAACCAGTACGCATATTTACATTACACTTTCTAACACCTTATGTACCTATCGTCTATTAAAATCTCCTGTGCCATTCACATAGTTTACCGTATATTCCTTTCTATTATTATCTTTATTATTATTCCATTTGATTAAATTAAATCCATTCCACGATGTGTGCGTTCGCAACTAGAAATCGCAACTAAAACGTGCAATAAAACGGTTAACGACAATTGCTCTTTCGCTTCTGCCTGAATTCGCAAAACAATCGTCCCGATTATTGCACGGTCCCTTCCGAAAAATCGCACTTTCTTCGATTTAACGGTTATAAAATCCGTCGTGCGTTAACAGCCCGTGATTATCAATTTAAAAGTTATTCCATTATTAGCAGGTCGATATTTTTACGGCAAAGGTGTATTATTCGCATTAATTGGCGTACAACGATCGTAAATTAAATTTGCACGAAGAATGGGTGAGAGAGAGAGAGAGAGAGCGGATGAACGAGAGAGACGAAAGCGAATTAAGAAATGAGTAAAGGTCTGGGTAATATTAAAAAAAAAGATTAATAGCTTCAAACCAAAATCTAATGTAATATTATTTAGAAAGGATAATTTAAAGAAGCGATACGCGTTCGAAAAACGAAAATTATCGTTGAAATCGATGACGGTTTTCGTTTCATTATTATCGTCATTTAGTTTATTACGTCTCTTCAGCTGGATCATCTCTTTAACGCGAAAATAAAAGTTGCCATTTCATTTTCAGAACTTCTTTTACGTTTAATTAATAAGAGAATTACTTAGCGCAATGTAGTGGAAAGTCATAAAAAAATCATTTAGAAATCATGTAGTTTTGTTCGTAGTTACTTGCTAAGTTAGAATGTATAATTTTATTAATTTTCTAATTAATTAAATGTTTATCAAGTTTAATTTCTTTAGCATAAAAAATTAATTAAAACGGAAAGAGGGTTTAAGTTCACGTTTATCGCGTATACGGGGCAGAAGAAGCGCATTTGTTTCGCATTTCAATTATTCGCTAAAACGTTCGATCTAACCACGTAATAACTGGCATTTTTCAACTGGACACTACGTTTGACATTTGCAAAATTAATATGAATAACGTACGTTTCGTAGATATAATTTAATGTAAATTCCAAAGCGATTTTTTATTGAAATACGAACATTTTATTTATGGGGTTGCTAATTACTGGCGGTAATTACATTAAGTAGGAAATTTTCTAATTAATATTTATACATATATATATATATATATATATATATATATAATATATTTAAATAATTTGTTTTTAATCTGATGGAGTTGGAAGGAGAGAGCGAGCGAGAGCGAGAGAGAGACGAATCGAATATTTTATTATAGCCGATATTATAAAACTTAGTTGCATTGGAAAGATTGCAAATGCAATTGCATTACATTATGGTATCCTGCGTATGATGACTAATAACGTTGTACCGGATAATAATTAAGTCGTGCCTATTTAAAGTTTATAATTTTGCATCCTGGTTTTTGATATGGACGATCGGGCAGCTAGAACCGTGTGAACTGGTTGGTGAAAGTGTGAGATGACAGTACTTCTACGGACATACACATATGTCTAGATAATCATACCTATTACCGGAGGCAACCATGTAAATTGCAATCGCTTCACGATTATTTTACGTTACTTCTTCGGCTCCTTCTCCATGCCATTACTATTATTATTATTATTTTCTCTTCCACTTTACTCATTTTCTATACCGAGCCACATCCACCGATACGCGTACGTCCGTGCAAGAGATTACGGTCCAGTGCAATTCGAACGATTAAAATAACGAAAACGACGTTATAATCTAATCTACGTCGTTCTCATTTTATATTTTATAGAAAATACACAGAGCGAGCGCACCTGTACTCGTAATACAATTACTTACTGTTTTATTCGCCTTTTTCCTTCTTCTTCGTCTTCGTCTTCTTCTGGTTTCTCTCCGCGCCATTCAACTTTGCTCTCGCGTGTTTATTTTTATTTCGCTCTCTTCCCTCTTTCTCCTTTTAATCGTTATTTACTATTATTTTTACGCATTGAAATTTTGCACTACCATCTAATTACTCGCAACTATAAAATTCGTGAGTTCACGAACCTTCGCTTTATTATTCGCCTAAATAAATATTGCGTTAATAAATAATTTGCGAAGGAAATGGGGATATGAAATTGTTAGAATTCGTAGAGGAATCTAGATTAGTGTGATCATTTCTTTTCGCTTCACGAAAGCTATTATGCTGTCGACAATACATCATTTTAATTTGGTGAATGTTGTTTTCAGTAAAACATCACAGTTTCTTATGTAAACGTATTTTGTACAAAGATACACTAACGAAACTGGGTCAATAAAGTAAATAATAATAATAATAATAAAAGGAAATTATAATATAAATGAGTAATCTAGTTGAAAATGAACACCAATTATCGTTTCATTTCACAAATTGCATAATGTTTGGAGAGATTTTGTGTTACTCGAGAGAAAAGAAGTTGATTCGAATTTACGATTCGAACGCGACATTGTCGTCCGTTGCGGAATTTTAGGTGAACAATCGTAGAAATTTTCTGGCGAATATTTCTATTTTCGGTCGCAAAACTAACGGGAAATCAAATCGTAATTATTTATTCGAAACCATTTATTATTCCTATTCATTTCGTCTTATATTTAGATTTATATTCGTCGCATTATAAATAGTTTATGATGTAAGATTAGTAGTAATAATAATATGTAATAAAAGCTTGACAGTCAAACGTATATATTCCTGTCTGTGTATAACTATTTGTTGTCCAAACTATTTATAATGGATACGGAACGAGCAAGAAGAAGGAGAATGAGTTTAAGTAAATAAATGAATGAAACGAAAAACGGAGAGCGAGACAAAGAAGTCGAAAGAATTGTAATTTCGTTCGAGCGACGAATTAGGAGACATGTGACGGGCCGGTTACCATATAGTTGTTAGATAGCTTTAGGTGATTCCCAACCTTGGTTTGTCAAACAAAAAGAAAAATAAGAAACGAAATGTGAAATGAAAATTAAATTCAAATTAACGTTCGGTTACGATTTACAAATCGAATGACATCGATCAATTTATAAATAAAAATGGTATTACATCATTGCGACACGACGACTAATTGGGTATTAGAGATAACCGCATTTTAGCTAATATACCAAGGTATTAAGGCAGTATTAAAAAAAAAGGTTATGGAAAATGTGTAAACCTACTAAAAGTCACGAAGCTATCTCGGGTATTTACAATTTGTTTTTTCGATTTTTCTCATTTCAGTCATTAGAAGCGTGTGCTGTTCGTGTTGCATTTTAACGTTTAGCAGGCAAATTTTGTTATAAAACCTCGTTTATTGATTGGATATATGGAGGAAAATGATTATTTCGCCATATAAAATGCCGCAAAATTTGATTTAGTAAATGACTTAACAACGCCAAATCCCCGCAGCATAAATACGTGTATTTGGTATGCGAATAAGATCGATTCCGATGGAGTCATTATCATGGATGAATTTGAAATTCCAACGGTGGATTTTCTACTCTTTCAACAAAACCAAACAATTCGAACAATGGAATGGAAATCCTCCGTAATAACTTTATCGAGTGCATTGTTGTTATTATTAATTGATAACGATAGCGAAATTATCGTTTTTTAATGAAAATGATTTTTATTTGCATCATCCATCCTATCGGAATTTCCGCTTCCATTGTACGAGCGAAATAAGAAAGCTGATAATAGCGAGTGACAAGAAGATATTCCTGATAAATACTTGAACAATGGAAAAACTAATGCTCGACCATTGTGCGGTACATTGTGTAATGCAGCGAGAATAAGAGGAATAATAAGAAACTAGTAGCCACGGGTGACACGAGAAATACGAGAATCCACCTACGAGAAAGTTAGCGAACGACCGCGGCAATAAAATGTTATGCACAAGACGACGACGATGATGATGAACCGGACTTTTTCAATCCTTTCTATTTATTCGTTCTTGTCTTTTTTGTTGTTCTCGAAGACGGTCGCCTTTTTTTGCAAATCAAAGTTAATACAATGCAACTTGACGTATACATTAAAGTCTACAATAGACAAGCTATTATTTTGTATGAAAGCGTGTACTTCGTAATATGAAAACATTTATGTTCATGAGTTGAATCAAGAAGCGATTCCGAATAAAATTGTCGCCCCTTTTTGCGCATTTTTTAAATGAATAATAACGGTCGACCGTGTAAAATGATGCGGCATCCAAGAGCCGATGTTAAATCATAAAATAAACTTGAATCGAAATAAGATTAAAAGGAAACCGAAGCAAAGTGAAACAAAAAAAAAAAAGAAAACGCGGGGAGAATAAGACGAGGCGAACAGAAAAATCTGCAATATTTCTGTTAATTTATTACCCCAACTCAAGATATAATCATGGCATTATAAAATGCAATCAACGTGTTATATCGACAGACATTATCCATATAATGACTATTTATTATTGTGTTTAAGTATAATAACCTGTAAATACTTAATTTTTTTTATCATTATCATTTTATGTATGTACGAAACTTTCGATCGTCAACATGAAACATTTTCAAATATAAAGTTATTAATAATTCTTTTTTAATGAAAATCGTTCGTTAAGAAACTTCGCATAACACGAGAATGAGCTGGGAATCGAACTATTCTAGGTCTTGAAGTTCGTTGTAAAATTTTCAGAATAACATTGAACAAGTTTATTTCTCGTCATTTTTTCTTCTTCTTCTCATTGTAACAATTACATTGAAAGTCAATTTCTATAATTGGTACACGATCTCTATCTCCTTTTGTGTAATCATTTGAAAGCTTATATTTGTGAGATGGAGAGATGTTTCATCGAGACGTATATGCATAGGTGTACTTTTCATCCTTTTCCTTAAGGTCATTTCATTCACGATCGCTTTGTAACGATGACATTGACTCAATCAATAGCAAAATATGAAAATCGTTGTTATTGTTGAGGTGTTTGCTTTTAATGCTCTCGACTTTGCACAAAACAAAAATGAACGAGAATAAATGCTCAAGAGAAAAGCCCAAAAAAAGAAAAGAAACACGGTTTTAAATGTTAATTAGTAATTGACTAATGCTGTCACATAATGGATTAAAATATTATGCGATTGATTAATCGCTTATTTTGTTCGTAAAGCCAATAATAAGTTTTATAGAATTTGAAATAAAACTGTACGTTTGATCCCTTTCGCTGGAAACAATCAAAACGATTTCTCTCAAACGAAACAGGAAACTGGACTATAATGGGATAAGGCAATAAAAATGCAAAAAGAATGAATGTCAAACTGCATTAAACTACATTTGAATGGTAAAGTACGATTTTTTGCGTGGTGGCTTTCTAATTCAATATCTAAATATAATTCAAAGGCATTAAATTAAAAAGGAAAAATTATATTACTAAAGGAAATTATACACACACACATGCTCGCGTATGTAATTGCGTATAATTGAAATGGCAAATCAATTAAGGAAATACACTAATACGATAAAGACGATATGTGTGGCATCGTGGCTTAAGAGAGGCAGTAAGAAGTATTTACGTGATGCAAGAGAACCTGAATCTCGATTCGTTTTTGTTGCCATTATTTTTCTCTCTTTCGCGCGCACACACACACACACACATGCAAAACGAAACGCAATGAGAATTAAAAACAAAAATAACCAAATGCATATCGTATATAGTTAATTGCAATTACTTACATGCACACGCAAATGCTCCGCGGTACGGCAACTGAAACATGAAGAAGAGAAAAACAATAATGATAATATGAGATTTGCGAAGCTTATAAGGTCAATTTAAGTAACAAAACTGCATTCGTTCCGGTTTTTCTTTTATTCGTACCATTTATCATATTAATTATAAGAACGATAATTTCCGTTCGTTTGCGAAGTAACGTATTTTCTGCTTAAGTTGGAAATCGAATCACTTTTATTATTGTAATCGTTTTAACTTTCACTGGCAATTCTATGTTAATACGTTTTATTTAATGCGAACGAAAAGGGCAAGAAGTTATTGTAAAAATTTAAGATGATTGTACTTTAATAAATAAAAGTAAGAGAAAGAAAGCGAGAAAGAGAGAGAGAGAGAGAGAGCGCGAGAGAGAGAGGGAGAGAAATTGATATGAAATTTGTTTCAGTTGTCTCTTATATTTTTCATAAAATGTTCCGCCTTTTACTTTGATCCAGTACTGCAAAAGTACTACTAAGTTTGTTTTAATTAAAAGTTGGGTGCATAGCATCGACTTTGTAGAAAGAGAGACAGGCGGCCAGAGGCTTGGAATTTATAATTGTACACTCGCCTTTGAGCTCTCTCTTATATACGTACATATAGATTTCTTTATGCTTTTACTCATCGTTCCTTCTTCCTTAGCAATGCCTTTTTCGCTTTACTTATATAAAACATTATGACAAGAAACATTCGGATGGGCAAACGAGCAAGAAAATCAACGAATTTTAGTCGATTTGTGTGCACGAAGAATGAAACAGGCAAACAAACAAACAAACTAAAATTCGAAAAAAAAAATCCTCGATCTTATTAATCTTTCACTTATTTACTTTCTTCCCCCTTTTTTATGGCGCTCTGCAATTCATATGGAAGAAAATAAAAATGTTTTTATTGTTGTCCTATTCGTTACCGTTCCTCTTCCTCGTCGTATTCATCTAAATTCCTTTCGACTCCTTTGTTTTTAAATAAACGTGAAGATCTGAGAGATTTTCCTTCTGCACGTACCTTTTTTCATCCTGCTCCGTCTATTAAATTCATTCGAAATGAATTAATCGTGAATTTAAACATGAACATGCCACTTATTTCATCCCATTCGCCTATTCTCTTTGCGCTCGAACTTTAAATGTAAATTAAAGCAAATAAAAGTGTTGCTTTTATATTAAGACACTATGTACACGACACAAAAGTGCGCTGCACTGAGGGATCATTCAATCTTTATTGACTCCTCACGCTTCCAGGCATTGTGTCACTTCGAAATTGGTTCCGGCACATTATCAATGCACTTTAACGTGCACCTCATTCCGAAATTCCTTTGTGTTCGCCCAACGCTTTTCTTCCCTCGATCAGGTTGGTTAAATTAAAGGTTCGCAACGCATTTAGAGAATTGCGAACGTTCTAAAACGAAAAACGCTGTTCATTGAGACCACCTATTGGAGGACACCTTTTCGAGCATCGAGCAAAATGCATTCACGTCAATTTGATTCTATTGCAAAATGCAAATGCACTCGACGTCGGTCCACACGCGTCGCCTTTGCCCGCAAACGAAATCATTATTAAATCGGAATTAGCATAATTAATTTCATGCTAATCGCGCTGTCGTCTTAGCATTATTGTTATTGTGACAATAGCGTCGTGGGACAAGCAATTAAATAAATTGTACGTTTCGCAAAATTTATCATGTAAACTAA
Organism: Hololepta plana; assembly: GCA_963695495.1. Lineage (NCBI taxonomy): Eukaryota > Metazoa > Arthropoda > Insecta > Coleoptera > Histeridae > Hololepta > Hololepta plana. The sequence goes on from OY968835.1 coordinate 13,291,464, forward strand.
CAAACACACCGACCTTCCCATGAATTATTGCACACTCTTGAAAAAGCAACGTTGGGATTCAATTATTCGACGTGGAAAATAATTTGTTCACGGCAAAAATCCTTTTGCTCGAACCGTCCGCGCACATTGAAACGTTTATGTCGATGGAAATGATAATTATCCTCGTCGTCGTCGTCGTCGTTTTTTATGATCGTATCGAGATTATGGAAACGATCGTAAAAATCGAGAGTACGAACGGTCTCGGTCTTTCCTCTCCTGCAGAATACATTTTCAATTAAAGCAACAACCGTAATATGGATTTTACAGTTAGAGAATAAAGTCGTAATTGTACTTTATACCACTTAAGCCGCGTATATACGTGTGTATGGTTGAGTGACGAGTTATTTCTGCGAGATCATTATGCGATCGAGATGTTGCAGACTGACAAATGGATATGGTCTGCGGATTCTTGTAGCTGACAAACATACAACTAGCGACATTGCGCAAATAAACAAATAAAGATCTCGTGGCTCGTTTGACTTACATAGATAAACGTGGGCTCGGTCATACGATAATTATGGCGGTCATTCTGCACTAAAATACCTTTAAAAGGACTACACGGGGATGGGCACCGTCATCATCAAATCTTAAGTACGGTGAGACGTCGGATCATTAAAGGCAGTCGTTAGTGATGTTTATGGCCGCTTTAAAGATCGCGTTCGCTTTATCCGTTCAGTCGGAGAGCGGAGAGACACGCATATGGGGACAAATTATTGTCTCGATCTTTTCGTATAGCCGATTCCAGATCGGACTCGTCTCTCGTTTCACCGTCTCGCTTTAATTCAACAGCGTACCGAACAATAGTGCCAAACCGATAAATAGATAATTTACGTTTATAAGCGAATAATGATAATAGTTCTCCAAGATACACACAAAATCTCGAAGGAAAAAGAGAAAATGTAAAATAAATTTGAAACGAGTTTTGATTTCTTCTTCTTCTCCGTTTTTTTAATAAATTATATTCGTTTGGATGTGATAGTTGCGCCCACATACTTTTACGACGCGTTTGCATGTTTAACCTTATGCAATGACACTTATATTTATTGCTCTGGTCAAATAAAAGCGACAAAGATCCTTTCTAATAACAGGTGACAAATTTTCATCGTGATCTCAATTTTATTTTTACTCATTCGAGATTTAAAAATGTAGTCAATTAATTACATCGGAATGAATCAAAAATTCATTTTATCCGATAGATTAGTAGTCGTGAGAGTGTCTTTATGTAAATAAATCGTTCTTTTTTATCGCGTGGATATTTTATTTTTGTTTGTCAACTATGAAAAACTATTAATTTCGAGAAGTTCAGGTACATTTTTCAAATATTCAATTACGTAATATGCTAATTAATGTTTCGCTTGAAGTAAATGGATGCAGATCGACATTCTAATTGCGAATTTCCTAATTTGAAATTTATAATCAGATCGTGTTACGCGGCATTTGTATAGGAGAAGCAAAGAATTTTGAGTATCAAGTGGAAGAATTTTGCCGCAATAAAGAATCGATGTTTAATTGTAAATATGAAATAAGTTAAAGGAAGCCGTTTCGTCTCCGTTCGAAATCCGCGAAATGTAATTAACGACGTCGAAATGAGCGACAGTTAAAGATTGAATATCGACACTCTGAATGAATGTGAAGCAAAATATTTTTCATACTTTCCAGTCTTTTGCCGTTTCATTTCAACCTAATGACGTATACTAACCAAGTAATGGTTAAATATAAAATGTCCCCATAAAATTCTTTATTTAACCCATACTGCAACCATAGCGCATGAAAATTTTAGTAATAATAAATTTTATAAAATAAAGTTCTCGAGATGAATAAAAGATTTGAAATATGTAGAGGTTTTCTTAAAACGTCGTGCTTTTTCGCTAAATTTCCAAACCGTTTTTATGCTCGAGCCTTTATAATAATCACTCCGCAAGATACACGTTTACATTCGGTTTAAGTATTAAGCCGTTTAACATTATTATTACAACGTTTATCTATCTCACTTGCATATTTGAATTGTTATATTATTTTTAATTGGGCAAATGTTCCATAATCCAGAATCACAGATGCTTTTTATGGATAGCGCGCATAATTCTCCGTTTCGCTATTTTTTCATTCTGCCTGCATAAAAATTATTCTTCGGCAATAAAACTATAAATAAATAATTAACAGTTATTTAGTCAATGCAGATATATATTATTCATATTACTATTATCCACATGTAATCCGGGAATCGTTTTACAATCCTATTCGTTATAATAAAAGTCACCTTAATAGACTTCACGTAACTACCGCTAATTTAATTCGAGCCTATAAAATCTCCTGTCATTTTCATATAGTATCCTAACAGTAACACGCTAATGTTAATTCTTCATCATCATCTTCTTCTTCTTCTTCTTCTTACGCCCTTCTCGCCTCGTTCTTATTACGAAACCATCTCTCGAAAGAGACGGACCAGAACAAAACAAGATGAAAATAAATAATAATGCCCATTTTATATTATAATAATAAATACAATCAAGCTTTTAAAAACCTTCTACGTCGTTAAATTTTGTTCGTTTACTTATAATCTTGAAAAGTGTACACGGTATCCTTTCAATTATTCCATATTATTGATAATAAAAAAATTTACGATTTCAATTAAATTACAAACGTGTTTTATATAAAATCATTTTTAATAGTTTGTATTTTTGCTAATGTCATAAAATGATAAGAACGATTTTTATTGTTATTTTCGTTGTGTCGAGACCTCTTTCTCTCTTCGAGGACGGCATTCGCTCATTCTTCCCTCGAATAAGTTCAAACTAAACGCTTTCTATGTAATTTCTATTGAGATACTTGTGGGTCATTATTATATTATTACACGCATTATTTCGTCTCGTTTTCATGCGTTGGTAACGTTTATTTAAGAACATTTTTAGAATGGATGCGTGACACAGGCTGTTATTGAGTTATACATTTTATAAATTGTCTTTTCCACCTCAAATTATTCTGTTAGAATTCCGAAAAAGAGAAAGAAGCGAAAACGAATGATAAATGATGTTATCAACCGTATCATCATTATTATTATTTCTCGTACCTTGGAGCTATTTTCTCGAGCAATTACACCACTCCACAAAGGATAAATATTTTCTTATGAATTTGCCTATATTATCCGTGAGGAACATGCACGATTGGAAATAATGAACGCATCAAAAATTTCGATGATATTTTAATCATTTCGTTTAGTCTAATTGCCAGCGGAACAAAAAGTGGACGAGACGAGATGAAATTGTAATATCGACGAGATAAATGAACGTGATAAAGTGTTATTTCAAGAAAATAGAGCGATAATAATGAAGCGAATGAATGAGAGGTACGTGTAAAAATGAAACATCTTCAATAACTAAAAATGTGCATGAGCGATTTGTTAACGTATGATTAATACGGTGACAATTAAAATTGATATGAAATGCATAGTTTTAAGTGATAAAAGTAATACGTCCGTCGACATTCTTTTCTCAACAATGTGCAAACGTTGAACGCGTATCTGGAAATATATATATATTTTTCGAAATTTATTTTCTGCGATTCATTTTTTATTTTGCAACGTTGCGAATGGAACGAGCCGAACGGGCATATTTCTCCGTGAAATATATTCTTAAAATGTCACTGACGTATTACGATATAACCTGAAGAGCAGAAGCGTTGCATACTTTGGTGGCATAGTTTAATTTGCAAGCCACAGTAGCTCAGTGCCGACAAAGTAAAACCAAGAGATGTTCTTCGACAATTAATTAAATGTACCTTACGGTTACATTTCAAGTTTTCATCAGATTTTGCGACAAAATAAAAAGAAGAAGGACGGACGAAAGAAAGCGAAAACGAAGGAAGAATAAAACGTTACTTACTTATATTCATACAAATAATATTTAACTTTTATCTTAAAAATTGCTTGCATTTTAAGTTTTTATACAAATAAAAGTAATAATTACCAACAATATCCTTCATACGTACGTACACTAACTACCACAATTACTTTTAAAGTACGCACACTTTACTTTATATCCGTATAATTAAATTAAAAATCCTTCTTATTACTTTTATCATCGTCATTCTTTTTCCTTTCTTCTCTCCTGCATTAAAATATGGTACATTCAAATTCCTCGACTACAATAAAAATCTTTCCTCTTTAATTGCCACCTAATGAATTCAATTCCTTTTGAAATATTTGTTTTTAGTGTTTAATCGTAAACACAATCATCATGCAACGAACTGAATTTTATTAAACGAAAATAAACGAATCGAAAGACAATCCTAATACCAGTTTCTTTACATATATCTATATTAAAAAAAAAAAAACGTTTCTCGACTAAGCGTTCGCCTTCCTTCTCGTCTCAACAAGGTGTAAACAATCGAATTAGCGTTTGTGGGCAACGCAAAAAAAGTCCATCCGTTTCCCTTATTCAATGATTCGCAGCTTATATTCGAATCGCGAGTAGTAAATAATTGAAACAATCAAGTCAACGCATTAATATGGATAATTGAATTTGCCTTCCTAAGGAACGTGATTAAATTTAAATTATTCATAGCGAAAGAAGGAGGGTAAGATACGTTCGAACGATTAACGGGGAAAGAATGCGAACGAGAGAGAGAGAGAGAGAGAGAGAGAGAGAGAGAGCGAATGATATCTGCGTTGTAGTGGGGTGTATTAAAGGGAATTCAGAAAGACGTTTTCCCTGCAATTTCCATAGGGAAGAGACGGGATGGCAGCAAAACAAAGATTGTGTCACTTTCTCTCGCCGACCTTTATGCACTCCTTCTACTTAAATACGAGATTTAACAATTTACAAATTGCCCTGTTGGCACTTATTAAAAAATTCATCCGTTCCCTTTGTCTCTCCGACCCCGTCTCCTTTAATCATATCAAATAAGTAATAAATAACGTGCTCCTTCCTCCGGAGGAATGGTTTAATAAAACTGAGGCAGTCCGTGACATAAATAAGAAAATACCATCTGAAATTTAATTACGCGCGATTTGTTCGGGTTAGAACAAGGTATCCGATGACTTTCAGGTACGTTCGAAAGATAAAACGAACGTTGGTTTTTATGAATGAATCGGTTTTATTAGTACGTGTAAAATGCGTGGGCGTTTGTAAACATCTTCCGCGTTGTTCGTTAAATGCACGTGCACAAGTTTAATTGTCTTCTACACCTTACACGTGTTAATTAATTTTTAACAAATGTTTATGAACGCTCTCTTGCCGTAATTGAAGTCGATCGACGAACGAAAAATCTACCGGTTTCATTTGTTAGCGACAATGTAACAAATTCGATGGGAATGCGGCCGGAGTTGTTTAGTTTAGAAAAGTGAAAATGATTTTTTTCTTTCTTTCAAAGATCCCCTACATAATTGTACGGTACTAGTTAACAACATCAAAAATGATTTATTCGTTCTGATGAGGCAAAGAATCCCCTTGTGGCACTGCGGTTATAATTTTACTCCTCTGTAATAACTGACCGCACTCCGGCCTAAAGCATTGTCAACTCCACGTAACTATCTGCGGTTTTTATAGGACTTTTAAATTCTCCAAATACTTTAATGTCTCACCGTTTTGCAACGACGACGACGACAAAAACGAAATGAGAGGACAAAGAGAAATATCGAGCGTCAGATTTATCTGTTTCGTTCTTTTTCATTTTGCGAACGTATGATTTTTAATTAACTTAATTGAGTTCAAAGAAATTTCTCGACGAAAATATTAAAGTAATACATAAATATGAAGAATTGCCCGTGGGGTAAAAGAGCCTTCTCGTATCTTTTAGTTTTTTTTTTTTTTAATTTTTAATATTGCAAAATAAAGCAATGTTTCTTAATTTATAAAGCGACGCTTAGTGGTAGCATTATTATACTTTTATATACGACATAAAGTAAACGGCCCCCGTAGCTTTATACGGCTGATAATGTAATAATGACAAGGCCCAGGACCTATGCATTTTGTATTATGTGGGGATGTTACTGGATGAACAAGAAAAAAGTTTTTAATACAATTTTACGACGTAACTCGCAGATCTTTAGCAACAGCAATGATTTCTTATTAAAGTCGAAAGATTTGTCAATAATAATAATAATAATAATAAAGTGGAAGAACGGAAACTTTTCAACTAATTTTCAATTCTCTTCCTGCGCGCGTGTGTGTGAAGTCGACGACTTTTTTCAAAGTTCGTTTCCCTATTAATTTCGCACAACGTGGAGACGACGTAGACGAGGACGAAAAGGAACGGAGAATAACAACAAAATTCCTTCTGTTTATGCAAATCGACTTTAATTCAAAATGTGGCCTCGTGGCAACGTACACATGTGATGTGTGCCAGACTATGTGATTACCTATTCAAATTAGTAGATCAGACGATTGTCTCTTAGTATCTAATTACAATTTTACCGAACATTCAATTTCATATTACGTCCCCCCGAAAAAAAAAAAAAAAAAAAAGAACGAAGCAGAAGACGGGGCATCTTCTTTCTTTTTCCGAATGAAACTGCTTAAATTTTAGACGTCGCTGTATAATAACTTCTACTTTTATTGCCCGTCCGTTCACTCCTTTCCGTTCCCTACGTAAACGAAGAGGGCAACGAAAGGCAAGAACAATGTTAAACTTCATTATAACCGCCTCGTGTCTTATACAACATTCTCGGCCTTAATAAATATACGTGAACTATGAGAATGTTGTCTCCCAAAAGATTGCCTTCGGCATCCCGGACCAGACGGGAAATAAATCGCCTATTTGATTGGATTACATCTACGTCGTCTGTGTGCTTCTTATTATATCGCTTCATTTCGGCATTAGCACATCGGGCACCGGCTCCTGTGCAATATAAATCTCGTGCCGTTTGCCTCGCGCATTTATTCCTCCGTTTTATCACCTCGATTCGCGATTTTCTGATTAATTTGCATCATCTACGAATTAAACGAATTCCGAAATTGCGTTTGTCTATAATAAACAATTTGTCTCGTTGTAGTAATATTCGAATAATAAACCAGCATTCGGATAGGTTTCGCGAAAATACCGTTTAATCAAGCTACTGACATTTAATAATCATAATTTTCAGTTTTAAAACGAACAATAATTGAATATTATAAATTCGCTTATGCAATTGAAGTTTCATTATTGAAGAATGTAGAAAGTGAAGGAGATAAAGAATTGCAAAAGCGCCGTAATAACAATTTCTTTCCTTTAATCTTCGCTTTTCCTACTTTTTCTCCACACTTTTTGAAATCCCCCTATCATTTTTGTTGTTCCAGTCTCATTTCCTCTCGTTTTCTTTGGTTAATTTACGTTTAGCAATAAAGCACTGTGCAATTGCAATCGTAATTAAACGTTTTGTAACTGCGGAGAGTTGAGCGAGCGGTAGACGAAGTTGAAATGATCTTGGCGTATAGTGCAAGAACACGATTTTACACCTCGAACATAAGGAAAAAAAGTTGAATGGACGCCTACAGTACGTTTATACCGTGAGAGACAATTTTATAGTTGCGCTTTGTCCTTTAATTAGCTGCACTCTAATTATAATTCGTAATTACCGATAATGAAATAGCGATCGCGTTTAAAGGTATCCGCGTCTCGTCGGGACGTTGTAACGGAACGAAAGCAATAAAGATGAGGAGTAAAGGGCAAAAAAGAGGAATCGAACGAAACGAGAAAACGAACGAGACGAGACCGTACATCTTCAATGTGGAAATTCTTTCACGCGACCGCAATCGAAGCAGTAGTCCAGACGAAAATTGACTGACTAAAACAACGTGCGTTATAATATAGAATGAGATAGACGCAACCGAATTGTCGCCGGTCGCATTTTCGCCCTTCCCGATCTTCCCGATCTTCTCGTTCTTCTCTCCCCGTCAACAAACAAATGCCGCTCGCGTTCGTCCCTTTCGCGTTGCTTTTCCTTAAACCGAATCGGAACAAGTTTACGGGCGTTTTACGTAACTGCATTTCAATTTTATTCGTTTCCATTTTATTTGCTTTGACGTGTTTTTATGTGAATTTCCTATTTCTTAGGCGCGGCTCGTACAAAATAATATCTTGCACACGCTTCTTTATCTCTCCTTCTCGCGATGATGTGAAATTATTATGCATTTTCTATGAAAACTACGTGCGGCATAGGCGCATGCAGGTGTGCCACTATCGAACTGGTCGACTGCTCGCCACGACTAACCTATCATTAAACGAAGTCACGACTAAACTTCTAACTAAACTGTGATTAAGTATGTGAATTGTGACATTAGCTTTTTGTATCGTACGATCAGTGTTGTTGGCGAGATCCTTTTATATTCGTTCTCTCTTAATTCTTTTCCCTATTCCGTTCTTAATGCAAAAAGGAACGGCGAAGAAGATGACCAAGACGCAAAAGGAAAAGGAAAAGGAAAGAGTGAACGACGTAGAAAATGAAAACCACTTCTGTACGTACATTTCATTACGTTTGTAAAATGTCTCGCAGGAAATCTATCATTCCGAAGATGAAAACTTCCAAAACGCATCGATTCTCTCTTGGCACAACACCGTTCCCTTTTCCCTCCGCACTTTTCCTATTTTATTCCGTGTGTCCTCCTTCTTCGTCTTCGCCAGTCCTTCCTACCATTTATTTTAATGGTGTGCACGTGTTTTATAATGTTCACGACAACACTTAGACGATGAAACGTAGAAGAGCGAAGAGAACGAGGATGGAGAGTGGGAATGGAATAATAAAAGAAAATAGAGGTATTAAAAAATGTTCCACTTAAATGAGAAATAGGGAATAATATCCCTTAAATTAAAGGAAAAATCTTGGCTTTGGCCACTGCAGTGATCACCAGATAATAACAATAATTATAAGAAAAATAAAAAGGATACCATTTAGACCCTATCATTAAGGGTGGTACTACATTGTGTATGGACATTATCACATGGGTTTGCGGTCAACATTTTCGACCATTAATCATTTTGTCAAAATTTAATTGCTTTTAAAGAATACCATACTTGGTAAAACTAGAAACATGAAATTAACTTAATTTTCAGCCATTATCAAAGCGCATAATTATAAGTAAATCTCTAGATTGTGTTCTTTATTATTATCACGAAATCTACCATCGAGCATTCTTTATTCCGTTCATTTAAAGGATAGAAGACGGATAATGGAAATAAAGAAGAAGAACGTCTTATTACAATTTATCGTCGTTCGGTTTGCAGATCCATCGTCAGAACGATGCAATTGAATACAAGTCAAAGGAAAGATAGAAGAGCGCGTTGAATATTTAAAATATGACGTACGAATTAAATTTCGGTGCCGTGCGTCGTGCGTTATTGGGGTGGAGAAATTATTTCATAAATATGAAATATGATTAAATGTGTATTCGTAGTGACATCTGAAGAGAAACCTGTAAAGTTGTTTTGTTGTTCGTCCCATTTTCTGATCTTCGTCCCAGAGGAAATTATAAAATACGTACACATTTTCATTTCGTCCGTATTCTATAGGAAAGAGAAGAAGTAACGTTACATTTTGCATAGGAGCGAAATAAAATTAGAATGTAGTTTATGCGCCTTTTCTCCTCATTAAAATTTGAAAAAGTTATCTCATTCGAATAAACGAAAACAAAAAAAACAAGAAACGAAAACGAAACGCAACATCGGAATCCGCGAAACGAAAGAAATTGCCACGTTCTCAGCAAACTAATCGTGTCAATTTCAAGTGGTTAACGCGAGTGAGTCTCCTCTTCGACGAAAGCAAACAGAAATTAAAGACGAAACGAATACAATTGGAGATAATTCGAGTAACTCGCAGACTACAACGTAATAAATCCGCCAGAGACGTTATAACTCCGTAACGTTACACTCGAAGATATCTTAATGTATGCATCTCGGTGGTAGGCTCATTAGTTCAAGTGTTGCCCGTCAAAGTTATGCCACTTCCGGCTAAAAGACAACGGCCGTTGTCGTGATCTGCCGCCGGCAAATGAATTATTCATTCGATATAATTAAATCTGTATGAATTCATTTTTTGTTCCGTTGCTCCGCCGTTAAATATCGCCAGATTAACAATGGATTCATTAAATAGTAGTTAGAGAAATTTCGAAATGATTATCTGGAAACGTCTATTACATCTTGTTCTTTCATTCTTTTCAGGACATTACGGAATTCGAGGTGTACGATTCGCAATTAAATCATTATCGGGGAAGGAAACGACGAACGGTTTCGTTTCGTTTGAAGCATTCTCACCAAAAAAATGCCAGATTGTGCACAACGCATAAACGTAACGACTCTGCTCGCAATTTGACTACTAGAGAGCGAGTCGAAGTGAAAGAGACGACGAAGGAAGGAGCGACAACGAAAGGGCGAAATTGTATCGTACGAACGCTAAACACCGCAAAGCGGCCAGATAATGCGGCGTTTCGCATTCGACGGATATTATTTTGATGTAACGCCGTTTACATCGCGAAATTGCCCGACGTATTTACGATAATCGAGTTGGAAAATGGTGAATAGTGCGGAGTCGATGATTGTTTATAATGCACTCGCGGATCGGATCGAATGGGAATTATGCAACACCCGATGTTATACGGCACATAATGATAATAATAATGATGATAATGGTCGGCCGGTCGGCCGGTTCGGAATAGTTTTATCTAATTCAATAGTTGGTTGCCAGGATGGCGTTGTTAAAGTGCATTACAAGTGCCGTACGTGACGGCCTTCCAGTAATGACCAGTTCGGTAATTGTGGAATTACAGCGGCGACGAGCTTCGATCGGTGGCCGAAGAGGGACGTACGTGCCCCCGCGCGATCGACTGCGGATTGTCATTCGAGGATCGTGACCGACACCGGCTACTATACGAAACGTGATCGACGGCATAATAATGTCAAAATGCACGTTGCCGTCGTTGCCGTCACTGTTATTATTATGGTTATACGAACGACCGTAAGAAGTTTGTAGGAACGGGAAGCAGAAGAAGCAGAAGAAGAAGAAGAAGAAGAAGAAGAACCGTCTCTCTCGCTCGCGCCCGCCGTGATCGTCGTCATCGTCTCCATCACCGGCAGCATATCTGCGCTTTTGCCTATCATTTCGCAACGATTACAAAGACGCGGACGTCGAAGGTTCTTTCTTCGCCTCTTTCCCTCGTTCCGCCTCTTCCTCGTCTCTCCTTGCGAATTGGCAACTTATTTTCTGCGAAATTGCTCAACGCCCGAAACAATGACGTGCGTGTGCGTGTGTGCGTCTGGCGTAGGTGTCATCGGTTATCGCAACTGCTGCTTCCCACGGCGTAATGAGTCCATCGCTCAAGCGTCAGTCGGCGCCGGTTGTCGCAGCTGTGCCGCCCAACCCTGTGCGTATCTGTGCGCGTGTTCGTGTGTTTGTGTACAGGGTGTCCACTCAATCATTTGGAGAACTTCATTAAGTATGCCGCCCGAGTAGAGCCAACGTAAATAAATACAACTCCTTATCTCGTTCGTGTCGCCGATTCGTTTTATTAGCCCGAAATGATAAAGGACGCTATCGGTCCGCGACGCGGCGGCGGCGAGCTAATTTGCGCCGCACCTGCGGTTCGGAACGACGAGGCGAAATTAGAGAAATCAATCAGACCATCCCGCTTGTCAACGTGCGAGGAGCGCAAACTGAATCCCGCAACAGCAACAGCAACAGCAGCAACAACAACAACGGAGACGTCGTCATCATAAACGCATTTTCTCGGCCGGATTCGCAAAACCACAAGTCACGCCGAGCCAATTTTAGTCGGACCTATCGTTAGCAACCGATATTGCCGTGACTCGAGGAAATTAATGGACGAATTATTGTAATTATTTGTAACAGTTGCAATCTCTCTCTCTCGCTCTCTCTCGCTCCGTTTTTTTACGTCTCTCTTCGTCCGTTCGAATCGTACGAAAATGGGTCGACGTCGATCGAAACAATCCGGATAATCTATTATTCAAGACGATGGACGATTTCGCGATCATTTTAATATGACGTACGTACGTGGGTGAGGTGGGCCCTTAAAGTTCGGCTTAGGGAGCGGTTTTGCGGTTCTCTGCTACATTCGCAAAATTACGTCGCGACCCTGCTTATTACATAATGGCATATTATATTCGCTGGGGTTAATGTCAAATTTGCGGCTATTACTGTTTGCACTAATTGAATATTTCAAACTGAATATTAGCCGTTCCAATCTGTTTTAATGGTCCATTCCACGTAACCCTTCGCAATTAACACCAACACACACAAAGGACGTCGTAAGCGAACGTAAGCAGCGACGTCAATTGTGGCAATAGTACGAACGAAGAGCGAGAAAGATTGCGGACGTCTGGAGGAAGAGAGAAAACAGTTGAAATAATTAAAAGATAAGGGGGCGTCAATTGATCGTTATTGACGAATTCCGATCACAGAAGTAGCGCGTTCTCAGTCGGAGAAGAAAATTATTGCCGGCGACAGGATGCGAATACTTATCGACCGTCGAGAAGAGTTTGCGTTCGTTGTGCGGCAGACAAATGGCAAAGTGCAAATCTTAATTCTATTAATTAGAAGTTCGAAGCGGTCAGGATGCGAACGCACGATGCGATTCCTTTTAACGGCAGAAGTTAGTTTCGATGAGCGTCCGTTATCGCTGTCGGCCCACCGAGTCTTCATTAATATTTCGTCGGCGGCGTCGTCATCGCGAAACGAATTCAATTCATTCCTGATCGCAATAAACGTGACGTAAGGTGATGATCGCTCGTAGGTGCGAGTGCGAGTGCGAGTTGTTTGATCTCGCCGGTTTTTCGCCCCGCACCGCCTAAGCCACTTTAACATTAGATTTATCGAAACTGTTTTCCGTTGTCGCGTGTCAGTATGTCAATCACGTAGCGAACGCCGCCACCCTCCACCCCTAACAATCTAACGTGCGGGGGCGCGTTTGTACAAATACAACCGTCTCTCCTCTCCACTTTCCCGCAACCTTCTGACCCCAAGTTTGCGACCCAGCGCCGCTCTTTCGATAACTCTTTTCGCTTCACTACCCGTGTTACTTATATACAATAACCGAACATATTGTGTTTTCGTTTCGTTTCGTTCGTTCTTTAACGATAGATGGAGAGAAAGCGAAAGAGAGAGAGAGAGACGGAGGATCGAAGTCAAGATTCTTTTCAATTATTCGTTTTCGCCCGTCTTCGTGCGAATGCATCAAATAAATGTAGATGCGATCGTTCGAAATCTTAATCGAATTACCGGTTCGCTTCGCCATTCTTTTCTTCCGCTCATTTCTTTTTCGCTTCTTCTATTTATTCGTAATGCAAGATAATGTTATAACACCACATGAATTGGTCGAGTAATTAAATGGTTCCCATAACGGTGAGTCGATTATAATTAGCTGATGATTTAATTAACAAATGGGACCGTTTGTATAATGGAGCGAACGCTTCGTTCTGGCTTCAACTTTCGAGAGGAATTAATTCATTCAATTACATTCGTAAGCAGTATTTTTTTTCCGCTTCTTCATCGTGGTGCCGCGTCCATCCGACCGCCGGCCCCACGGTTAATGACACATTTGGAATAACACAATGACTGGGTATCGAGAAATAACAGCATCAACGGATTCATCAGAATGATAATTAATTATTAACAATAACGCAAGGATGTATTGTAGGATGTTAATTTTAAATGAAAAATTTCATACCGACAGATTATTATCGATCGACAGTTGAGTTTTAAATTAATTTTCCCACTGAATAGATGTAATAATTATAATCGTAATCTTAATACGAGGTATTAGTTGAACAGAAGAAGAAGAAGAAGGAGGAGGAGGAGGAAAAAATGAGTTATTGAAAAAGAAAACGTGATGCTGATGGCATATTTTTACAAGGTTCTCGCAATGCAAACCATAATTCTGATTCATACAGGAAGCCTGACTGTATATTATAAAATACGGATATATAATGCTTCAATCAGTTTGAGCATCATCGATATGTACCTACTTTAATCGTAATCGTAACGTAATCACGTAAAATTACATTTAAATGCGATACGAAAAATAACGAGTACAATGTGAAGAAGGTTAATTAATACAAATTTCTTAAGGAGATCGCTTTAACAATCACGTTTAATTATATTGTTGCGATTGCCCAATAAGCCGGCTCAATAACTCTCAAACGAAAGTCTTCAACAATTAGACGATTGTGGTTCGGTCCTTTCGGCCGATGAAGAGAAGAAAATTAAATGGAAAGCGTTTGAAATGTTGGAATTAATAAATAGGCACGACGAACGAAAATAGCTGGAGCGGTTATTGTATGATTTATCGAAAAAGAAAATTTTGTTTCGACGAACGTATTACATATTGGTAACATTGTGGGATATATTTGCGGACTGTAAAGTGCGAATTAAATGGCAGCGGCGAACGAAAGAGTCCCGTTTCGAAATAGTTTTGGTTAGTGATTTGTTGAATGGCAATAATATTGGCGCCGTAAATTGTTTGTCAAAAATAATCATTTTTTTTGCTCGAATCGTTACGAATAATGTTTTGGACGTTGTACGCGCGAAGTTTATTATTATATCCATTATACTTAGTTATGAGGCATGGGGCAATAACATATAATTATAAATGGAAAGTTTGGCTTGATTCCTTTTGTTTTTACCGAAATTCCAAAACGTTTTTGCGAAATTTCTGTAGAATCGTAGACGTCAACATTAAACGATCTGGATTCGCTATTAGAATTCAACCGGTCGAACTTTCCCAAATACGCGCGCGCGTGTGTGTGTGTCTTTACGCATAAAGATTGTTTAAAGAACATTGTTTACACGAGGCGTCTCAAAGCGTCACTCGTTATGTTCCAGTTTGTTTATGTAGTTTAGCGCGAGCCAATGTCGCTAATGTTAAAATGATGACACGTGTACGCCGTTGTCCCATTAAATTACATTATATTTTTAGTCGCTTGTATACAATCTAAAAATCTATAGTTTACGTTTGCTTCATAGCTGTCAACTGCACTGTTTGCTTTCAAATCGATTATTAGCAGTCGAAGAAAACGGGCGAATTTTTCACAAAACTTTGGCTCAAATTGGGGCGCCCAATTCGATGCGAAATTGAGAGTTAAAACGGAGAATAATGATACAGGTGTTATTGATACGCATCCAGTGGATGTAATATCGTTATTGTTGTAATCGCTGTTTGGCTTTATCTACCTTTATCAATTGTTATTAGTTTTTATTGCCTTTCGCCGGTGTATAATTATTTTCCCGTCTCCATGTTATTAATACTGTCATCGCTTCCATTAATTAATGGATTATCGCGCAACACTTTCCATCGGCGATTCGTCGTAAATTCAACAAAAACGTTATCCAACCGGAATGCGATCAATTCTAATTCGCCTCTTATCCCATCTTCGATTAATTTCTCTTTCTGCCAATAACCGATTGTCGAAGCGTAATTAATTCTTTCTCGTGCTCCGCAAATTGAACGTCTCCTTTTAGACGCGCTTTATTTATAAAAGTAAATTACTCGCACGCATATTTTTATGATAAATAAAGTAATAAAACATGATTGGTTATTGTATACACGTATAGAACATAATGTGGTAGATGAAATGGCCATTCGTTTTATACCAAGATGTACAAACAAATAAAATGTACTAATTTTGATCGTGCAGTTGTCAACTGCTTGTAAAACAGCGGTGCCGTTCTAAACTTGGAATTATAAATAAACATTTTTCACGCTCGGAATGCTGGCATCGTTCGACATCAATATGAAAAAAGTAAATGGTGAGAGAAAAGTAAAGAAGAGAAGAGAAAAGAAAAAAACGAAACGAAACGAAACGAGAGAAAATGGAAATAGGGGAATTGCGCGTGAAACGCTGATGCGTCGTCGTCGTCGTCGTCGCTCGTTCGTAACCGAAAAGATTTCTCGTTTCCGAAATGAATTCGTTTCGTACGAGTTTCCCCCCGTAAGATCGAACATTGCGAGAAACGCGTTCCCGGCGTCGTTCGATGGAGGCGTAATGACAATGCGACGGAGAGTTTCGTGCGGTTCCATATGGTCGCACTAATCTAAACATCGAAAATAGACTTTTAACGACACTCGTTTCGCGTTTAAAGACAAATTACGCAACAGCGGGTTTTGTGGAAATGCGCACGCGAAATTACGCGTTCGGTACCGTTCGAATGCCATTAAAACAGTTTCGGGAATTCTAGCTTAACGCGATGCTCGTCTCGTCCACTTTAATTTGTAACGATTATTCGAGAGGTCGATTTTTTCGTTGCTCTCTTTCGTCCGTTCGGCACACAGACGACGTTCGAAGAACGCAATTAGTCACGTCTAATGAAGAGCATTATAAAGTTGAGAGCCGAGCGAGCGGCGAATATGAGGCGTCGATGAGAACGGGGCCGTATGATCCGCTTCTAATCTACGTCCATCTCGAGCCGTGGCTCGGCTCGAAGAGAGTCATTAAAAGAGCATTTGACTAATGAAACAAATGATTGATACTGTATCGTGCGGCCCGCAGTTCTTTGACCTGTTACGGATGACGCTGTCGGTAACAAGTTTTTTCCGTTTGTGGAATCTCGGACATGGCAATCATTAATAAAACAGTAGGATTCTTATATTAACGGCTTCTTGCCTATTTGATCGTGAACATTTTATTATAGTGCGCTCCCAGTACAAATAAATCAATTGCATTATTATTATTATTATTACCACTACTACTACCATTATTATTATTATTACTAAATAATAACGTGATCCAGAGGAGAAGCGGATCTTGATACAAATTATCGTCGTACACCTGCAATCGTATCAACGTGATCCTCGTTCCGTCCCGAAAAGAAAAGAAACGGAACGCAATGGAAAAGAAAATAAAAGAAATGAAAAGAAAAGAAAAGAAAAGAAAAGGCGCATTAACTCCACTTCTTCTCATTTTGTTTCAATCCATTTTCTCTTCATCTTTCGCTACTCTCTCGCCGACTCTCTTCATCCGCTCGCACTCCTCTTTTTATTCGGTAAAATATTATTAACCAGCATGGTACTGCGATTTCACACTCGATTAGTAACTGGAAAACTTACTTAATGCACTCATTTCTATTTTATTATCGTCTTGTGGAAATCAAATATTATTAGTTCTATTCTCATAATAACTAATATAGAAATTCTGTTAATTATCTCCGTCCAATTTACTCTTATCATCGTACGAAAAAAGAAAGAAATTTCACATTTTTATTCGCGTACACTCATTTTAATGACCATCCAAGGATAACGTATAGAGAATGTTAAACCTTCACACACACACACACACACACCGCATACACTTAAATATTATTTTTACGTTAAGCCGCTACTTCGTCTTCTTCTTATTGCACGTTCCGTTGTTGTTGCTTGTTTTTGGTCGGCTAGAATTTACTCGCACACGCAATAAATAGTTCGTGATCGTTTCTCGCGATCGAACCAGCTCATTCCATCGATTCACGAAAACCTCGTCCATTGACGATAGCTATTATTTTCTGCACAGAAGAAGAGTCGAATTATCGAGTGCAAACAACGAGAGAGACGCCAGAAACGGACGAGAGAACGAAACGAATGGGGTAGAACGAGATGATACAGAGCGATCGCAAAAGGAGCCCCGTTCGGAGCCGACGCCGTCAAAGCTCGGAGATTAAATTGCGAAATTCGTGTTTGCAACGTCGATGCTCAAGCAAAGACGCACGGCGATTCGCGAGAGAACGGACGTTCCGCACACAGTTCATTATGTCAGAGCGTGGGGAAGGAGGACGGCGAAATAATGGCACCGCGGTAATTAGTATGGGAGCGATTTTACGACGCGAGATGAGGGCACGGCATCGGATCGGTAATGGTGTTTTTGTTTAGGGCCCATAAAGTTGGTCCCAACAATAGTTACGCACGGGAACGACGCATCAACGGACCGATAATGGATGCCCACTTCGTCGGTGCATCGCTCCTCTCGCCGAGAGCCTTAATGATATATATATATATATATGTATTAAAAGCAATCTTCGGCCGTCGTCTTCCTCCTCTATTTACGATCGCACGTAGCGAGTGTCCTTCTTCCGAAGCGGCCGCAATTCTTCGTCTGCGTCGCCAGATAGACGTGTTATTTTGCGAACGGAACACATGGTCGTGCCGCAAATGAACAAGCAGTAATTTACGCGGAGGGACGAGCCGTAATGAGATTTACTGCGGTCCACGCCAATAAGAAATAGAGTCCGAGTCCTTTGCGGCTTTTCGTCCACTGCCGGGCAGGATTTATCTCTTCTTTAATGCCCGTCCACTGCCACGTAACGCGAACAACGGCAGTTGGATTTATGCGTACCGGCAATTCTGAAGACTCATATTTCGACGCGTTTTACGCTCGTCTTAAGTGCGGCGTTACCTACTGATTAAACCGCATAAATCAAGCGAGGAATTGACCGAACGCTACGTTTTCGTTTCTTCCCGAAGATTAGAATAAATTAGGGGTCGCCGCGAAGTAAGTTTCATAGGCATGTTTTATTTATCGGTCCTAGTTATAGAGTTGATTCCCGTATTTATTTGTCCATTCGAAGAGCGTGCGAACGAGCAACTGTTCCACGTTCGCGAGCGGGAGACGTACGATGATTAGTGGACAATCGAGAGTACGTGATGCGTTCGCTGGCGTGAAAAAACGAATCCGAAAAGCAGACCGAAATCTATGGACGCTAGAGTTAAAACTTGCTCGCGAAAGCGATCGACTGGCTTCGGACTATTTCTGAAATCGACGCGTTCATTTCGACCGTTGGAAAAGAACGCGCGAACATCTACGAGATGGTGAAATAGACGAAGAGAATGAGATTGCATTAAGAAGACGCCTAGTTTTTTTTTTAAGAGTCGAAAACGATCATAATCTCGCTCTCTTAATTTCGTACTTTCACTATCAATGGATTTTATAAACGAAATTCATTATGTTACGTAAAAACGAGAACATTTTATTTAATTTGATTTGTTTCTCTATTGCCGTTTTTTTTGTTGTTGTTGTTGTTGGAGGTAAAATTGCAACAACGACGTTAACGAAAAAGCGAAATAAAGAGGAAAATGTTCGAGAGCAAAAAAAGCTGAACTGATTTAAAAGTTAATTGTCTGTGTAATATTTTATGATTGCAGTCATATTACGAAAGATATTCGTCTTGTCTGTTGCTGAACGATCCGCGAGTACCCTCGATTTTAATGCGAGCCTTTTCTAATTTCGTTCCTTAATCGTTGTCTTTGAACCCCTCCTGGTAATTTTTAAATTAATTTGACACCGAAATTACTCCTTAGACGAGTATTTAATGAGAAAAATTTAGGAAACTTTATATAATTGTCGCAGATGTTTTGTTTTTTATTTTTCGCTTCTTGTTCCCTTACAATCCTCATTAAGGGTAACACCCCTAATTTGTTATTAAAAAAAATTCTTGCTTGCTATTGAAATATTCCTAAAGACCGCAAACACTTTTTCTTTGCATTCTTTGTTTTGTTTAATGATGTTTCCGATTATCACAATTGCAATTATTTTTGTAATTCCTATTTTACAGCGAATTGTAACTAAAGGTATTGTGACATTTAAGTACATTTAATGATACCAACGTTAATTAGTGTATTTTATAATTGCCTTTAAGTATTTTATGCGGCATTAATTGTGGTATTCGCTAGATGTGATTCCTATGTTCGATGTAACTTTATTTCACGGTTATTAATTTTCAGGTATTAATAAATTATTTGCTATTTATGTACGCTTTACAAATTACACATACATGCAATTATTATACCTAAGACCTTTTATATTTACCCTTTTTTTGCAGTTGCTTTAAGTACAGTTTCATTTTATTCTTCAGCGAATAAGCGATTGTCAATAGAAAAATAAACGAAGTAAATAAATAAAGAACATCGTAGAAATGGAGCCGGTCGTTTTAATTTTGCAATTCCAACTCCCATCGAATGGCAATAATCTTACGTTTTCGGATTAAATTAATATGCGGGGAAGAGAAGAGGATCTCCTAAAATATCAATTAAGGGAAATTCATTAAAATATTGAATAAACAAGTTTGCGTTGTTGTTGCGCACAATTTGCAAGAAAATATTCAACCAAGGAATAATAACATTAAGCATTATTGATTGATATATAGGCTCTTTATCTGATGTATCCACGTAAATAATTGATCTTTAAGTGTGATGCACGGTTTCGCGTTGCGAATAAAAGAATGAAGATGGGACAAAGAAAAACAATTTGCAGTGAAGTATTGCCAATCATTAATCATAAATCCATCATATTTATTCAATACACACACACACACACACACGTATTATACGTACATAGGTGCATTGCAACAGTATATGTTATACGTATGTGCAGGTATTGAATGAGCGTAAGTGAAATGAGCGATTTTTACCGGCTAAACTGGTCTAATTTATAATTGAATCGAAAATTTACATATTTACGACATTAGTTATGATCGGCACATGGCACGTTATCCATGCGAATGGAAACAAACATTATCATAATAAACACACAATCAATAAATATCTAATTGTTATGCATAAATCAAATTGCGCATTAACGTCATAGCTTAAAGGAATCTTGCACTCGGTCTCGCTTTGCGCCATCGAGTGGACCGTCTCCGATTCACAGATCGACTGACTCAAATTAATTAATAACATCGCATCGATTCGGTCTTTTGCAATAGACGGACCAAATTAAGGCACGAATCCTTATTGCCGTCGCATTGTTGCTCAAGTGCGAAACATGCAAATCTTCCGCAACGATTCGACAACCGGGAGGCATTCGATTAGTTGCGGGAATCGAGAACGACGCGGCTCGATCCCGTTTACAAACTGCTTTCAATTATTTTACGATGAATTTCATAAATATCGCCGTTCGCTTCAAGAACGATTATTTGGTCGATATTTCCGTGCGGACGATTAGCGTGGGTGGCGCAATTTGTGCAGAAGTAAGTGTACCTCGCGAATTACTCACCCGCTCATTATCACCGCGAATACATTTTAATCGTTAATTAGCAACCTGCTCGCTGCTACAATAACCGTTAATACGTGCGCGATGTTGAAAACGAATTCGAGAACGAAATAATAATCGAAAACTATCTAAACGTATTTAATTGGCTCGTTAATTATTTCGACAGCGTTGCTTAATAAACCGTTTCAAAATTGATTTGCACACGTTCTGCGGCTTCTTTAAAATCGTTCGCTTTCTTTTCGAGCACGAAAACTTGGGGAATGCGTTCTAATTGGATTATTTCGGTACCGTGCACCGATATCAATTTGCGAAATAATCTAATAACCGATAATTAAGCAACATTAAGTGTAATTTTCGCGGCAAACGTCTTCAATAACGCCCTTGAAATGCTTGCTTATTGCGTTTTGATCCAGTTATAATATTAATTGAGTTTTAATTCGCATTAACGCCTTCTAACGTCTGCCCAAATCCGACTCACCTCACGTTGTCTGCAATAATCAGCGTCAGTGGCAATTTTGCGACCTTCGCAGCCGACGCGGTTCGCGGTGCCTCGTCGTTAAAGTCCTTGCGATTAATCGCATAGAAACTAATAAGCGAGCCAACCGTCGACGTCGGAACGTAACGGAACGAATTGCGCTTATTTAGTCGAAAATCATTTGCGGCGACGTTCGAAATGGAATAATGCCATTTTAACGTTCTGCCATCGAACGTTGCATGCGAAGGGCCCATCCTTTCGCTCCGTCGTGACGATCGCCGAAGCAGATTTAGTAGGCAATGGCGTGACCTTTGCCCTGTCTCTCTTGTCCACGGGAGATTTAAATTGTCTCTAAGTTAGTGCTTTGGTCATTATCTATTGCCATCATCTTGTAACATTCGTGTAATTGCCATCCATAATGGCTTTAGTTGGGGTTCGTGTAAACTTGCTCCGTTATCGCGATTACCTCATCTCGAGTTAACAATTGAAGAAAAAAAAATGGAAAAAGAAAAACGAAGAGAAGGAGCGAGTGCGAGAGAGAGAGATGGAAGTTGAGAGAAGAGAATAACACGTAATTGAGCAAATTCTTATTATATAATTACTTGGATCCTATCAAGATGAGTTTTTAATGGAATAATGATCACGTACCTTTTTAAAACGATTTACTTTTAATAAAGCGAATTACAAAAAAAAGAGGCGAAATAGGGACGATAAGAAGACGAAGGAGACGAAGGACGGAGCGAGCGGCGTCGGTTAAAGAGGGCGAAAAAGGAATGAAACGAGAACGAAACCGTCCGGTTCACGTGTGTGCGCGCCCGTTGCCGTTTCTCTATTCAGGGAACAGATAACGCATAGTTCACTTTTGACTACGTACGGCCCTCCGGAGTGCCACACCGATCGGAATGATGGAATCTCTTAACCGCCAAATGCGTGGCAAGGGGAAAATAGCCATGATTGAGGATAGCGTACATTTTGTCCCTCGTTCACGCGGCCCACAGCTGGCACGACGCGGGCCTCCCCAGCCGTCGTACCTTCGCCCTCCCCCCGACATAACGGTGGCACCTCGCTCCATCGATGCATTATGAAACAGTTTGCGGTATTTTTTATTGGCATCTAAATGCGATATCTATATGTCACAGCTTTAATACGGCATTAGAATCGGGATAACGTAACGGTTACCGCCGAGCATCGCCCGCAACGCTCGGTAATTGACACTGCCGGGGGGCCAGAGTGATAGATTTTTTGCGGGGGATTCTGCCTTTTTTATTGCCGATCTCTGAGCACATTTGTATCAAACGACTCGTGCCATCGCATCTTGTTACTTAAACGTGAAACACAAGTTATTCTTCCTCTCTCTCTCCGCTTCTTTCGATCATTCCATCTCTTCACTCGTTCGTCCTTTCGTTTATTTGTTCTTTATTTTGTTATTTTCACTCTGTCCGCTTTTACATTCCTGCTCGTAATCGTAATGATTTTGAAACTGTGTCCGTCTCGTTCCCGCTTCACGTCCGTCGCGTCCTCTCTCATTCTTCGTCTGCACATCCGAACGAGAGAGAAGCGACACTCGAACGGAATGAATTATGTAGTTAAGCGTTCCTCTTCGAACGGCCCAGACTCGGTCATGCATAAGTATTTTTCGACGGAGGATACGAAAAGTGTCCGCGTCGTCTCGGCGAGTTGATAAGGCATTATATTTGTTCAGATTCGATCTAATCTCCCGTCACATTGCCCGCGAGACCGTGACATAGTTTTTGTCGTCGTTTGTTTCTATTAAATCTCTCGGTTGGAACGTTTCGGATGCGCGCCGAGTTTCGTGTCACTTAAGATTTGTGATCCGGCAACGTTGAAATTAAACGCGAGGGCCACCTACGTCAGGCACCCCGACGCGAGTCACGTCACTATTCGCCCGACGTGTCCGTGTGACGTGGCCCGGAGTCCGAGGAGTCTCGGCATTCCGAAGTCGACAAGCAACGTCTGGAGGAAGCGAGGAAGGACGGACGAGACGGAAGGGTTGCGCCGTTGTTGCTCTTCCGCTTGTCGCACGTCTTACGCAATCTTCCATTTGCTTGCGACGCTCGTTAATAAGTGAAACTATCATTTTCCACGTTACACGTAACGTGTGATGGGCGTGCGAAAGGAGAAATAACGAATGTAAACCGAACGAAGAATGCTCGCGACTGAGAGACAGTGAGAGCCAGCCAAGTGATAGATGAGTCCCGGCAGGCACCGTTCGAACGCTGTTTTAATTAAATCTCGTAATTGTTTCAAACGGGGTGCTGGCTGTTCCTGTCAGAGGCAAAGTTCGACGACACCGACAACAACGACAACAATAACGCTAAAACGATTTGAAGAAAAGGAACGAACGAACGAACGAACGAACGCGAATGCCACCAAGTGTTCGATTCTAAACAATACGAGCGACAGTCGCGATTATTCTAAAATTAACGTTAGAAATTGTAAACAATTACTATATGTATATTTATAAGGAGCAATAAAAATGCAGTATTACGCGAAGCCAACGAACGGAATTAAATATTTGCAATTAGTTTCTTCCAACGAGCACGTCCCCTTATCGTTCCGCCATTAACGCGAGATTACTCGTTTGTTTGGCGAGAGAGCGTTACGGAATTTCCGTTGTTCTTGGCACGAATTGGGGGATGAGCCGCATGCGGAGGAGGCGAGAGAGCGAAGATGGAAAAACCTAATTACGAAAACGAGCGACCTGATGACAGGCCATTTGCGGGGACCGTCCTGAAGGAGTCGTCGTCCTCCTCCTCCTCCTCCTCCACCTCCTCCCACACGTACGCAAGATAGTTTCCGTTAATGTTCTCGATCACGCGTCAAAGTTCCTTCCTTCCTTCTTATTTTCATTAACATCGACTGTACCGCAGTTGTTGTTG
Source organism: Hololepta plana (assembly GCA_963695495.1). Classification (NCBI taxonomy): domain Eukaryota; kingdom Metazoa; phylum Arthropoda; class Insecta; order Coleoptera; family Histeridae; genus Hololepta; species Hololepta plana. The sequence continues at coordinate 13,315,812 of OY968835.1, forward strand.
CGAACTAAACTCAAAACTCGAGTACAATCTAATACCAAACTCACTCACACACACACACACACACACACAGACGCACGCAAACGTAGAACGGGGCGATATTAATGTATAAAGCACAAACACAAATTACGAATACGCTGCTAACAATGATTGTATAGTTTGAATTCGCATGTGTCGTAAATTCGCCAGACACACAACGTACCTGGGGCTAATTGCTTAAGAAGCTATTTAGTTAGCTGCTTAATTAACTTAGCTAGTTGTATGTCAGCCGGGGCAGCAGTCTTCTTACGCTCACGGTTTATCCATCCACCTGTGTTAAGTCGCTCCCCTCCGACTGACTAACCCAGGTACACGTGGAGAACGGCGAGGTACAAACGCACACACGCAGATCCGCTGCATATCATCTTGACTCGCTTAACAAATTGTGTGCATCGGTAATTAACTTGCGGATCGCGTACATTTATCACGTCGATATTTGCATGAACATAGTTGCACGATTGCCGCGGTTACGTTTTCAATCAAAATGGACGAATCGGAGGAGAGGATGACAAAATGGGATGATTGAAAACGAGTCCCTCTAATTGTATTTATCGTCCGCGTTGAACAAGTAATTAATTGATCGTAATTAAACTGGCAAATGTATCGGATGGAAATCTGATTTGTCACCGCCTCTATTTATCAGCGTCTAATATACCGTGCAGCTTATGTATATATATGCACGACCGAGGGTGGAAACGCGCCCGCAAAACTCTCTCTTGTAGGGTAATTGGTGTACTGCGAACGTTATTCACTTTGTGTAATTACCCCGAAGCCGTCAAAGCGACTTGTCCTCGACTGAGAAAAGGGCACGTAGCCCAAGGACAATTCGCTAAACTGCTCCCGCTTTTCTTAAACAAACACTCCATATCTTCGGGTGATCCAAGTGCGATTATCATTTCGATTAATTCGCTCGCTAACAAAACCAAAATAATGATGATGATGATAATAATGTCTTCAAACCATTTCGGCTTGTTTAGAATTCCCTTTGACGCGAGCATTCGCTACACGTTGGATTCATTCGTATTAATTTTATAAGCGCAACGCGAACGACGAGAGGGAAAACGCGCATATTTCGTCAAATCAAAAACATTCAGATCTCGAAAATCGCCCCCTTTAATATCTATCGAATTAAAAAAAGTGGAATCGGCAATAATAACGTCGGGAAATGTTGCGGCGTCGAGGGGAGGGGGGGGGGCACGCACCGAGCACTTCTTTGACATTGAAAAGTGGCTGTTTATCAAAATGCACACACACACACACACACACACGCAACACTTTAGATCCATCCATCCTTTTCTTGTTCGCCCTCCTGAAATTTCCCCGATCGAATACTTTATTTCGACTTGGCGCTATTCTTTTGCGTGGCGTACGGGCGCGTTGTCAAATTTAAATAGGGTTTATAAAAATATACGGCGACAGCGAACATAACTTATTTAAAATGTCAGTTTACAAAATTAATTTGGGTACGGTACCCCCGACGTTACGATATTATTAAGGCGAAAAAACGTTACGTTCGCCCTACGTCAAAACCGAAAAGAAAAAAGGAAAAAGAAGAGGCAACGGTGCTGTTGCATTACTCCGCTATCCTTTTGATAATCCTAATAAATTTCGTTTCCTCTGCCCCGTCTCCTCGTCTTCGTCACCTTTCAATTTGCCTTCTTGCTCCACAGTTTCACGTCTCGAATCCAACGGCTTTATTACTCAATCGATTTGGTCTAACGATCTAACGCGAGTAAATCGATTTCGTTAATTAATGAAATGTTTCCAATTTTAACGCGTTTTATTGAATTAAATCGCCCGTTAAACGATTCATAATTAATTTCACGTACGTCGTTATTTAAATAAAACGTGCACGTTCGCAGAGAATTTCATTCGGATCATAACTTTTAAATTGTTATTAATAATACGCGTTAAATCGTTGTTGCGTTCGATTAATTTTTTTCGTTATCGTCTAATCGGATGCATCTTTATTTACTCGTTTTATCGTGTGCGACTATTAATTTTTATTTGTGTACCCAACGTGACAGGTTAAACATTAATACAATAACATTGGGGTGTCGTCGTGCCCTCATCATTGCGCTCGGATACTAAAGGAACGACGAACGGAACGCGGACGAGGAGCAGAGTTTGCGGTAGATCAATACTCAATTATTAGAGCTTGATATTGCGTTAGAATACGATGGTCACTTTAACGGCGGACGCTCTTCGAGGGAAGTCGTTCGCTGTTCGAGACCGTTGTTTTCACTTTTAGTTCGCAATGATTCGATGGGAAGAACTAATTAATCGAAAATGTACGCACGCTGATGGTGATTGAGATTTTCGTCGAGCGAACGCGCTCTCTTAAACTCGTTTTAATGTCGACTGATAATGATAATATGCTGAATAATTACAATTCACGTGTTAATTTTTCATCTATATCTATCTCGACGATATAATTATAACGATTCATTTCGTTAGATTCGTTTTATATGGGCTGGCATTTCGCAATAGCCGTTCAATGAACATTAAACGAGTAATAAACGGTTATTAATTCAGACATTTACATACAACATATCGAACATTTTATTACATTAATAACACCGTATTTGAATTATGAACAAAACTTCTTGTCATATTTAGTTTATATCGCACTGTAACACATCGAAAGCGTTATTTTCAGCTATTTTTCCCATTCGTTCACATCAATTTTGTCTATTTTGCCAGTTTACTAAGGTCCCTCTTATCGTTTCCTCTGGTCTAAAGAGAATAGACCCGTAATTGCTTACCGTTCATTAACTCACCCTCTTTAACCCTGCGAGAAAGAGGACGAAGAAATAGGGGGCCGAATGGAAAGAGGACCGAGCGAGCGAAGGGAGAGAGCAGGAGACGAGAAAATCCATAGGAAAAGATCACAACCGAGCAATTAATAGAAGAAGGAAAAAAGGTGACGAGAATCCTAAGTAATGTCAAACTTTACTTACACCACAATAAAGCTTAATTGTCTGTGGAAGAAATATACTCGAGATCTCGGCTGCCTCTTCGTTCGCAACACTTGCACACGTTTCTGCGTTCGAGAGAATCCTTTATATTGTACGAATTCGATAGTGATTTTCTCATAATTCCATAACACGGACCGAACGAAATCTTTTCACTCTAAGCAATTTAGCTGAAATCGTTAATGAAATTAATTCGTGTTTCACGGAGTTGCATAATATTATAATAATAGCGTAATGTCAGAGTTCCATATGAATTTCGATTTAATGGCGGAGATTGTTTGATGCCGTTCTCGTTGTTGCCGTTGTTGGGAAATATTTTGGAAAAGACTGTAGCAGTGCGAGAGAAGGAGTCGCCGGTGAAGTGGAACTTAATGGGGTCTGCTGATGACCAGAGGACATTTACGACGGTTGACGGAAGGAGTATATCACAATGCCGAGTTATACGGTGTCCCGAGGTCAGAAACCAACCCACTCGTTCGTTTATCTATCAGCTTTATGGCCCGGAGTAGTTTGGCGTGGCATCACCATTGTTAATAATATTTTTAATTTTATTGAACTTTGTAGATACGCCGATTTACATGTGGAATGTTAATAACAATTCTATACCGAATGAACTTTATGTTTCACTTTAAAATACCATACACACATAATAACAGATAATGTTATTTTCTATTCTTATGTATTTTATCATTGAGATGAAACTATGGCCATTATCTAAACGAAGCGATCTATGGATACGTCGATTAATTCTCTCTGTTCCTTTTTCTGTTTCTTTCCCGAGAAAAAAATGAGCAACAAAGAGAAACGAGGAATAAAAATGAACAATGTTTTGTTTAATGATCCGATAAAATTTGATTGGATTTACTTGTAGGATGATGCTAAGGGGAAACGATTTTTATAAGTGAGAGAAAGAAAGAGAGAGAGAGAGAGAGAGAAGTGACAACAAGTTTTCTGACTTATCAACCACGTACATTTGTCAACGAGGCAAGGGATGAAGCAAAAAAAAGGAGAACTCCGACATTTGTCCTGCCTTGTTGAGAGCTTATTACACACGTCCAACATCGCAGTCATTCATCTTTCGCCTTCAACAAATAAATATAAAAGATCCTCCGTTTCGTTTCCCGTATTCCGGCACATATTCAATTTAATATGTTTCGCACTAACGATATTTCGCGGGAAACAACTTATGTGAGCACGTCCAAATATTTAGACAAACCCATTATTATCAGTACTAAATGTATAATGAAATAAGTTATCCGGCGATTTCTTTAGCTAAATCATAAATAATTGCGCTTATTAATTAATTCACTTTTTTCTCGTAAGAAGAGAAAAATGCGTTGTAATTTAGACGACGTTTAAGGGTTAAAAAATAGTATTTGCAGAGAAAAGAATGGGCAAAAAAATGGAGTGGAAAAGAAGATGAAAAAAGAGGAAGAAACTAGTAAATAATTGCCACTTTTTATCAAACGGAATTTGCCATTCTTATTATATTATACTAACACGAAAAGGCAATTTTTAAAAACAAGGCGATGAGATTTTGCAATAGATTGCAAAATGCGAATCGCATTTCGCTTCTTTTATGCTGCCCCGTGCTTCCTTTTATTTTAACGACAATTTTAAGAGACAAACTGGTAGGAGAAAAAAGCTCGCCATTAATCATTTTAGTATTAAAGCGCTGATTTACGAGGAGTCCGCAAAAATACTAACCCTATACCCGCGACTTTAATGTTAAATATATGGCGGCGTTAATAAATGGAGCTTTTACACGTAATGTCTAGATCTATGTAACCGATGTAATTGGATTTCTCTCTCGCTCCATCTAGTCGCCATCTTACCCTGTATCTTTTTTCGTTTGTTATTGAAAACAACTACGATTCTTCTATGTATGTGCGTCTACGTAAGGGATGTCAAAATATAAATCAATCGCCTTCTTATACAAATATGTTAATTGCTAACGTTGTCTTACATCATTGTTTTACATGTTAACGTTTCGTGCTTTTTTTGCGAAATAGAGAATCACGCGTGTTTCACCCGAAGAAAAAAACATCCTGTTCGTATTTTTTTGTTGCAAATTTATACTGTAAGGAGATTAACATTAATTTCTATCCGACTTTATCCTCTTTATGGAAACATTCTACCGAGAAGAAAAAGGTTACGAAGAAGACGGAGAGAATGGAAAAAATTGAACGAGGATAGAAAGAAAACTAATTACCAATTAGCATAAATTATAGAGGCACGGAAAGATAATTTTATAATCTTGCCAATAAATAAATGTAAGGCACACATATCGATACACGTGCAGACTTATCCACCTCTACGTGGAATGATTATAAATAATATTTGCAAAAGTGCCGATTCAGAAAAATATATTCTAATCACCAATAGAATTGTTTCCGTTTTCATTCTCGCACGATACGTATCATTCGTTTCGCTCGTCGCTTGAGAACACAAAACGGCGCTGTATCGATTTTTCAAGAAATATCCACCACCCTTGAGGTTTCGCTAACCTATATTTAAGATCACCGGACGGGGAGGAAACCGAACAGCGTACAATCGAAAGAATGGGAATGAATAACGTCGATAGGAATGCGAACGCGAATAAATGAAGTGTTAAGTGTCGGACAATGAGTCCCGAACTGAATGCGAAAGGGACTCAAAAAATTGATGCCGAATTTGCGACATTGCGATATAAATGAACCGTCCAAGGTTGTTCGCTTGCTGTTCGTTCTTATGATTCCCGTAGTGCGCTCGCCGAGCACATTATCAAACGTGTAATGTTCGACCAATGGTCCATATACAAATTATTGATGATCTTTCGCGATAGGGGTTCGGTTATCGTTGACCGGAGATCGATCGTCGCATCTGGGGCGCTGCGAGAGGACGCGAGAGAGATCGAAGGAACGAGGCCTCGTCTTCAGTTTCATTCCTCTTTCTTCCTTTTTCCTTCGTACCTCGATTTTCGTCCTTTTTCACAAATTTCCATCTTAAATAGTACGTTTTATCATTCCGGTGGACAATCGATCATACCGCTGAAGAGCTTAATAATAATAATGATAATAATAATGGTGTTTGTTTTGAATCGAACGGTAGAACTGTTCGTGGCCTTAACGACCAAGTGCGATGCGCCGTTTGCTAGACCTCATGCTGTTGTTCATGTTGGCCACTCTACGAACTCGCCTTCTCATTATCAATTACCTGTATCTTAACACGCGCATAAATAACCGCAGGTATAAAAATCTCATTATATTCTCATGAAATATGAGTCTAATTGATAGAATAAAGTTATTTCTTTCCCCCGTGTCCGCGACGTACCGCATATACACATAAATTAATATCTACGTGCACGTATTCATCTCGGCTCGTTATATTCGGTTCGAATTCTCTCTCTTCTATGCACTTTCTAATCGACGGTCCGTCGTCGTCCATCGGTTCCAATTTGAATTATCCACTCGACAATTCACTTGTGCGTCCAACGAAGATCGATTCTTCTCTTAGATGAAGACAATCGTGAACAAAATACGATTCCACGCCAAACTAGTCAAATAATGTGTTGAATATGCCAAAGATCCGCACTTTTGGATGAGTCTTTTGCCTTCAACCTCGTTTTACAATTATACGCATACTTTTTGGTGAATTTCCCAAAATTATGGAAGTAACATTAGAGATCGATTAATTAGAGTTGAATTGTCAATTTTACATCGAGATTCATTCGTCTTTCGAGAATTTTCTTTTCTTCAAATGTTGCCATTTTTAGGGATTGTTATATGATAGATATGAAATGTATTATTATTAAATATAATTGTTTGCCGATGTATTTGTGCATAAGTATGTTACGTTACGATGGTAAGTGCATAAAACAATGAGAACCGTTTACGATTGGAATTTCATCGACCTCTTTTAAGTGACTATTCTGCATTCGATTCTAAATGGCGAGCAATCCAATAGGTTTCGATTTCTTTTCCAAATTAATTAAAAACAAAAAGAAAGAGAGATGGACGAAAGGAATCGAGAAGCGAGGAACGGAATCAAATCTAAATAGAGTTTCGCAACACGTCGCAGTGTTCCAGATAGGCGGGTGTAGACGTGATTTGTCATTGATAGATGATACGAACCATTCATCAAACGGTACGAAATCCGCAGTTGTGGCCGATATGGGTCTAATGGAGTGGAAAATTCGTTGTCGATTGTTTCAGTATAAACAAAGTTTGATGTTTCAACGATTAAGAATGAGGAATAGAAGGAGAAGAGGAGGAAGGACAGAGAGAGAGAGAGAGAGGATCGAATGATTCGTGGAATTTAATTGATGATTGAAATAGAGATAGAAAGACGAAAATAATTTACCTTCTCGCATACACGCGAATATATTTTACGTGCTACTGATTAAGAAATAGAATTTCGCATTTGGAGGCTGGATGAATTAACAAATCAAGTCCCCTTCGTATGTGCGCGTCCGTTTTGATTCCACTCGCGTAAAAAAATGCTAATAACGATCATCGAATACCAAGTTAATAACGCAAATTAATTGAATCGAAGAAATATTACAAGACAGCGTAATAATAATAATAAGAAGAATTGGAAAAGAAAATTTAACGGTGAGGTCGTACGTTAGGATCGGTACCAACATATACAGGATGATGGAGAAGTTCCGATACGAAATGATAAATCAGCAATCAGCAGATTCGCCACAATCTTAGCATCGTCCGGTATGAAGTGCACTATGAAATGAAGTAATACCAACTACCATATAAACGAATCTCTCTGAACTTTAGACCGTGACATTTTGTGCGAATCGTAATTATGAAAGGCGTAACCTTATATGACCATCAAACGGGAGTCGGGCTAAGCTTCCGTTTGTAATCACTGGTTATTTTCAAAAGGTAATAAAAAGGTTTGCTGATGATAATAAAAAAAGGAAACGCAGAGAAGGAACGGAATAAATAAAACGTGCATACGAACACACAAACACATACACACACACACACACGTTATAGGGAAGCAGATAAATGAGAAGCGTACGTATACATCCTTTAGTTTCAAAATGGGATAAAAAGAAGAAAATAAAAGGTACATCGGAGGCTATTCATCAGGAATTCGACTATTCAATAGGTCAATGGAAGCTGAATATTTCAATTACGTAAATGGATGCTCAGATAGGAGCATGTGTGCCACACCGAAATTAACAATATTGAATGTTCGAGGCGGATAAGAAAACGTTCCTCTCTAATTTTTTTTTTTTCAAATAAACGCGACGTTCGGATTTACACACATAAAGGTACTTAATTAAGGTACGTATTGTACAGCCGCTAATGAAACATTCTCGAATGATGAATCGATCAACGGCCTCTTGAAGCGATCAACAATTCGAGGCAACTGCAGTAGGAGCAAAATGTTTAGTACACTTTCCGTTGCAACTCGTATTTGAATGGACATAAATTCTATTATATTTTGTATCGTGGAATACGCAGTTCGTTGGAAACAATTAAATAACATTGTGTACCACGCGGCTTGCCTCTACTATGATTATAAATGCATACGCAATCGGTTGACTGTGCCGTTGTTCTTGTTTTTTTTCCCCTGTCTTTCGCTACTTAACACCGTCTCTCTTCGAACGGCAAAACGACGGTTGTAAAAGCAAAACGCGTCGGGCTAATGTATTTTTCACACGCCGGTAATCCTCGAATACATTAATTACTTGTCCCGAAACTCCGAAGCAATAATATCGCGTACTTGCGTCTGTTTAGCGTGTCATTAGCGCTCGCGGGGGTTGATGGATGGCAACGGCGCTGCTGGTGTCGTGGCTGTTTCACGCATTACCAATCACCATCGAACCACCCTCTCTTGCGCTGCGAACACGCCGAATATTAGTGAAAATGCGACTACCTAAAAACCGACGCCAACCCATCCCTTCCCCCCCCCCCTCCCCTTCCCCCGACGCCGACGTGCCGCTTGTCACTAACACTTACCGAATTATTTATCGTTTTACATGACAAAACAATTTTAAAATCCGTTTATACGTTTATTCAATCTTAATCATTTTTCAAACGTTTCGTCTTAACGGTTTTAATCAATCTAAACGGGCGTATTACAGTAATTGAAACGATTTCTACACTCGTCGTCGTTATCGTTGTAACGAGAGCGTGTTCGGTTTGTCCCTCATCGAGATGGAAATTTATAAACGTGACATGGTACGTTGTAATTACAACGTAAAATCGTGTGTTTTAAATATAAATTGTTGATTAAACGCAGTTGAAATTGAGACTTGCACGTACGCGTTTTGTATTAAGAATAATTATATTTTCTCAACTATTAATTATACCCGCGAACTTAATACTCACTCTAAATAAAGTAGGGCGTGTGAATTACAATGATTTCGATTCTTTTTTTGCGCCGTTCTCGCATTCGTTTTTCAATATTCCAATTACTCGTTAGCATTTTTCTTCTTCTCGATGAAAAAAAAAATAATAATCATAAATACGAATAGAAAAACAAACTTCCATTCTTTCTCGGTATTAAAATGTCATTCCTTTCGGAAAATACGCGTGCACACACACTAAATGCTAGAATGAATTCTGAATAGCAATCAGCTATTTCTAATGTATCATTAAGAACAAGAATTACAGTTCGAAGCGACTAATTGGACTGTATAATAATTTTATAGTTTTATTAAGCTAAGCCCTCGTCTAAACACCTCTTTCGAATGAAATATCAAGGTACTTCGCTATTATAAACTCTCTGCATAACGTAATAATTACATTCTATTATCTATTAACTAATAAAATAATTCTCGCGCGAACAACAATTCGTTATTAATTCTGATAAGCGAATGCAAGGCGCATTGAATTGATTTCTTTCGAGTCTAAACTGCAAGCAGTGAATTCATCTAATTCCCATTAGATCTCGACTCGGGCGCGATTAAAGTTTCCAGGGATAGGATGGGGAAAGCCTTATTAAGTGGCAATTATGCGAAAATAAATACATAGCGTTGACGATATCGCGTGGGCGTATTAAGATTAAAAACCGAATCGGGCAAAAGGATGAAGGGATCAAAATAAAAACGAAGCGATTATAATAAATTGTATAAGTGAAGGAGTAACTTGAAAATAGTACTGTCATGAGATATCACGTAAGAGATTGGATTATTTCCTTTAGTAAATTAAAAAGTAGCTAATACCGAACGCAATTTGCATGCACACACCAACGACACGTACACGTACAAGAATACGCCGATTCGAGGCGTATTATAACGATAACAAAAGTCCTTTTAATAGTTCGTACCGAACGATAAGATGGTGATAGTTGCATATGATCACGCAACGAGGAAGTAACTAGGTGCCGTGATCATTGTTTCCATTAAGCTCGCGCAATTCGCCGGAAATTAAACAATTTCCCACATTGGACGGAAGTTAGATTGACACAATCGCTTAAATTAAAATTATTATTAAGTATACGTAAAGTGCGATATTTTCCTGTTTAAATTGCAGACGAAACAATGATTGCACCTCGTTTCATTTCGTTTCGTTTAATCGCTATCATCGTCTAATAAAATATTCATGATTTATTACGCTCGAAATTGTTCGAGAAGAGAATACCTACATCAAAATTTTAATTATATCTATCTCGAGTATAAGTTTTTAATTAAAATTTATGAAAGGGAATTTATTTTTCTACGATGTGCTAAATATTAATCGGTACGGTACAAAGGATGCTTTGGGAAAAGTTTCGTGCCCCCGAGGCGCTAGAAGACGGTTTCCTTCTTTCGGTCTTCGGTCTCGGTCTCGTATCAGATTCCGTTTCATATCGGTAACGAAGAACATGGCGAAATTGTTGCCACTGGAAGTCGCCGAATCAACTATCGGTTTCGTTCAGGTGGACGGCAGTAATAAAAATAATAAAAGGAGAAAGAAACAAACAATTAAAATGGAAAAAGTTTCGCTGGCTTATTAACGAAAAAGGAAAAGGAGGAAGAACCGCGACGTGTTTCAATGTAAATGATGTTAAAATTTCTAATAAAGTCGGCGGAAACATAATGCTCGAACTAATTAAAACAACGGCAAATAATAGTAGTAATAATAATAAGCCGTTCTGGTACCCTGATGATACGTTTCGATATAATATATTCAGTATTGCATAAATTTCTCGTGATATTAAGCAGTCGCGAAGAAGAAATCGCCGGTTTGTCCGATGTCCATAGAGCAAGAAGGATATGAAAGTAATCATTGACCGAGACCGAATGAATGCTGTTGCTGTTGTACAATGTACGCTTCGTCGGGACTTTCAATGTGGGAAAGGAAGAGAAGAGAAGAAGAAGTTGCGTCGGTTCTAACGTCTCGCAAATAGAAACGAACAAGCGGAAGACGCGGGAGCGTATCGACGTGGACCGAAAGACGTTCGCGAACGATCTGGTAAAAATGCACGCGGATTGTGCAAACACTTAATACGTCCAATTATTCGAACGTGGCAATAAATTTCGCGAAATGCACCATTCGAAATTATTGTTATAATAACGTAATAATATATTATCCTCGTACTGACCCTGTCTCGTTTCATCATAAATTCATATTGTGTGATATTCCGGAGAGACAATTACAAATAATTGCGACTCGGTTGTTCTTTTTAATGTATGCGCCGAACCATCGGCGCGAGAAAATAATTGGGACACGAAGTAATTTTGAAATTTATTGCGAGAGTATTATTGCCAGAGAGCGACGGCGTACAAAACACGAGAGTTTGCAGTTTATGGATGATAAATCTGCATTATAATTCTAATTTGTGTCTAATAAATAATATGTGACAGTATTGATTACACGCGAAAGGTCATAGTCACAATATACCTACAATAAGTCAGTGGCGCAAGAAGAAATTGTAAATTATTGCCCCGTTTTGCTTTTACCTTTTGTCGAGGGCTCCACGCGGATATTTTTTGCGAAACTTACGATTAATCTTACCTTCTCGTACCGCATCGACGGGGCCTTTTTTTTCATCCTTCCGCCTGAAAAACAATGTCGCAATTAGTTGCTGGAAGAGTTCAGTTTCCTTGATTGCAAATTGCTTCTTTAGCAAACAATGGGAAAGCGTTTACGCGACGTTGACAATCGATTCGCAAATTCGTTGTAAATATTTGTGAAACGCGCGTCCTTTCTTCAAATAAGCTTTCAATATTTTGATCAATTTTTTAATTGCCGAAATGTACGCTATTGTTAGATGTCAGCAGGTGTGATTTCGATTTGACGTTCGCACCGAGAGATCGACGAACGACGCAGGAGTGTAACTCAAAAAGGAACCATCGCACAGCATTAGATCATTTTTCAATCGAACAATTATCCTCATAATTGTTGCGTGTTTGTATAGGCCGCGAAACAACAATAAAAAGTAGTCGAACAAGAGATCGTACAGCGGTAAAGAATGGCAAAGGAATCGAGCAAAATGAGAACGATAATAAGAACAAGACTGAAACGAATGCGATCGCCTGATCACGGACGAATGCCGAAACGATATTTTCACGACCGTAGTAAAACAATCACAACAATAAAGATTGGGATCTACAGAATAAACGTGACAATAACAGTGCCATTCTTATAATTCCCGTCCTTGTGCCGATCTACGGTTATGACGGCGCAAATAATCCGTATTTATTTATGTAGTTACTTATTTCGTTTTCGTCGTACATTCATTTCATTCTTTCTTTCCGATTCTTCTCATCTCTCCATCTCATCCCGTCCCGTTCCCTTTCATCTTCGTTCCTTCACCTCCTCTTTATTTATTACTCATAAATTATTAGTATTATTATTATTATTATTTCCCTTCTTCTCGTTTCACCGATCGAAGTTATGCCAATATTTGAAAGCGTGCAAACTATTGAAAACACGAATAGGGGCACTAGGCGTGGTGCCGCGTGACCGTGACGATCTGATGGCAGGATTGCGTGTAATCGTCCCCCGGGACACCTTCGAGCAGAAGCAAAAGGAATAAATAATAATGTTGAGGCAGAAGAATAATCGAGGGGGAGCGAGAGAGAGAGAGAGAGAGAGAAATTACATCATCTTACATCTGATCGTTACGCGAATTCCCTCTTCCTTACGATTGCCGAAAATCTTAAGGATGACGACGACGATGGTCAAAGTGCAATGGAACGGAACGAAATTCGATTAAATAAAAATCATTGCTCGTGGCCCATAAAACGAAGCGTGTTTTGTTCGTAAACGTAATGGTTAATTATTGGAATTAGAACATAATTAATTATAGCGCGAAAGTTGTAACAGTAACAACGTGAACGGGGGGATAGATTAATATGGAGACCTATCAATAACACGGATTAGTTTAATAGTTAAAACAATTTTGTTTTGCTTCTTCCACGTTTTAGAAACACTTATTAGTACGGAGCAATAACTGATTTCAGCTTAACATATGCTGCTGCTTTAATTAAGAGAAGATTCAACAGAACAAGTCAATCTTTTTTAATTGTTAATGTTCGTTTTTTTTTCTTCATTATTATTATAATTAATTCCTCTAATAACTCCGTTCCATATATCATTTTTACATTTCGAATTTTAATTAATTCTAATAATGTATCATTTTTCTTTCTTGACGTACCCATCAAATCGTTCTCTACCAATCATAGTCTTAATTGGTTAACTAACTATTCTAATCTACTTATTTTCTTCATTTCCACCACATTTTTCAAATTTCAACGTTGCACAACGACGAGGCTCTGTGTGTGGAATATTTTGGCCGACCTGTAACCTTATTCAGTTAATTATTTAGTACTACGGCGCCCTGTATAAACGTTATTATGTAACAGGAAGTTATCGAACACTTCATAGTAAATCTATTTTTGTGCAGTGTAAAATGGAACATTATTTACTAAGAAATCCTAATAGAGAATAAAACGCATTAAAAAGGCAAATGGAAACAAAAATTGGGATGCCTTAAAGACATTCGCGTTTACTCCGGCTTACGATCACGTTCAACTAAACACTTAATCATAAAACAATTCGCCAGATCTGCGTGCATATTGGAAATTTGCTACGCCATCGATAATATTATCTCATTTTCGATGCACATCAGAAAAGCAAGACTAAATGATACGAATCCAATCCCGTAGGACTTCTTATTCGAATTAATTCCTATAAACGTTTCGCACACTGAATTACATTACCGAAGAAGCGTTTTGATGAACGCGATTGATTAAAAAATGTTGGTTTCGTTTGGTTCCCCATTTTAATTGTTAACGCATTTATTAAATAATGGCCATGAGGTTTTACCTTCGTCATTTAGATTGTTTAGGAGTGTAAAAAAAATGTTTTCCAGAAGAATACAAAAATTAATAAACGTTAAATACGAATATATATAACAATAGTTTCAGCATAATGATGAATGTACGACTAAGAAAGATTTCAAATTATTAATAATGCTTATTAATATTTATTTTTTCTCTAATGAAGGTCGTTTTGCGTTACTCCTCGCTTCAAATTGGACGCCTTTCATCTCGATTTGATGAATTACCGAAGAAGAAGAAGAAGAAAAAAAAGCAAGTCGAAATCTCCAAAAAGGTTCAATCTCATCGAATAGAAGACACTTCGAATTCCTTTTAATAAGAAGCAAAGTATTTGTAATTATTAACAACATGGAAAAGCGAAAGGTCTTTTCAAAGAGTTTCGTTAAGTTCGTTTTGTTATGGAACGAAGTTCCTTTTTTCCAACGATTTCTTTTTGCATTAGAATTAGTTTCAGTAATCAGAAAATTATTTACCTGAAGCTAATATTATAAATAGGCATCATTAATAAAACGTTAAATGGTATTAAACGGCACCATTATATTAATCAAATGTTAATTAGGACAGTTAAATAATTTGCTCGAATTAATATTATCAATTTAAATTTATCACGTTAGTATAACAAATCTAATGAATCGCGATTATTAATTTATTATTTTATAAATGCGGTTTTGTTGAATGGAATTAACCATAAGGATTTAGGAATTCGCTATGGTCTCTCTCTCTCTCTCTCTCTCTCGTTGGACGATCCTAACGAATTACACCCAAAAAATGCATCTTTTTAAAAAGTGACCGAAGCATCTTTTAAGGAATTAACCTACCGTATCGTGGATTAATGATGTTTAAACAACATGATCAGATAGATGCTTGTCTTAACAGATATTTGTTGACAACGAATGGACAAATGGATTTAGCAAGGGAACGAATTCGATTTGCAATTTCGCAAAACAAAAATAAATAAATGCCGTGGTCGAAATATTCGCTCATTATTAATATTGCCAAACGTCTTAAATGACAAGGTGAGCGTTGTTACTCTTTTATTATTCATTTCTCGACTTTTTTTTTCGCCGTTGTTGTAAACCTGTTATTCTTATTCATTTATTACGTTTTTGCTTGAAAATTTCTTTCAAACTTATCTGATGTTGCAAACTTGATTTCCATTTATTTCTATCTAATTCATTTGTATAATTCCATCTTCCTTTTTTTCTCGCTTCGCCTCCGTCTTTCTCTTACGATCCGCCGATTCCTTTTACTTCCATTTAATCCGTGATTGATTTAGACAGAACTTGAATGAAAAATTTATACTTATACACGTGTATGTGCGAAATGGTCGTATTCTGTGTACGTCCATGGTAAAGTTCTCCTCGTGGTTTTGTAATCGGACATTCTTCTTTCTCTCTCTCTCTCTCTTTTGTTGTTCTCGTTATTATTATTACATTTAGTTTTGTTATGCCTTGTTGTACTCGAGTCACAAGTTTGTAATAGTTACACTCTCATGCATTTTATTTATTTAAAAAGGCATGCACGCACGATGTCAAATCAATAAGATAAGTTGTACCTAATCTTTAACCCATCAAATAACCGTGTACATACGAACAGAAAGCGCATTGTGCGGCTCTTCTCTCTCTCTCTCTCTCTCTCTCGCTTCTCTCACAGTTTTCATTTTGACTTCGTCCGCCGTTGATTATGAAATCGTTTCCTTCAGATCCTCATGTTAGAGAACGTTTTGTCGATGTTCGCTTATAATTATAAACGTCCTCTTTTTACGCGATCAAATTTTATCAAGTCTTTTCTTGAGTCAGATCAATGACAGGACATTCGATCCATATTAACTACCTACGTTATTATCATCATCATCGTAACTTTTTTTTTATTCTTTTGACGTTTTCTGCCGAAAAAAAGTATATGTTTACATATTATGGTAGCAATGTACCAATGACCATTGAGGTGTGAAATTCTTTTTCCAAAATATTCTACAGGTAGTTGTGGCACCTGTAGTTTGAAAACAGGATATTCGAAATTGAACGAAGGAAAAGGAGACGAGGCGAAGAAGGAGACGAGAGTGGCGCAGCTTAAAGCGCTCTCTGTCTCGTTCCTCTTGCCGTTTGCTTGATTTCATTTATTTTTTCCTTCCTCCCCTTCTCACTTTTAGCGCTTTTATTAGTAACACGTTTATGATAGTAAAGTCATTTCGGTATCTTAATCTACATCGGATGATTATAAATAAATTAAATAAAATGGCCACTTAAGTTGCAATTTACAATGCCGCGTCAATAACTTGATAATGATGATGATGATAAAAATGCTTAATGTGATTATTTCGTACTGTTCGCTTTACGTGGAGTCGCCACGTTTATCAATTCCCTTTACGTTGTTTCTGTCCATCTGAATTAAGATAGTTTCCAACTCATTTATCATCAAACATGTCCATGTTCGTTTAGCTAATTTTTAAACTAATATCATTAGGCTAATGTTCAAGATGACGTGAAAGTAATAGAACGCGAATGACCTATTATAACTTATTATAAGTTATTTTTACTTTCTATCCCACGGTCGAATTGTCTATGGCTTTTAAATACGAGGGCTCTTCCACAAAGCGGCAAAACGCTATTTATGCTTTTGTCATTGCTGCAAGACTGAAACTACAAAAAGTTTCTGTGCCCGTTTTTCTCGAAGCAACAGAAAATGTTATGACCAATTTTGTTATTAATGACTTTTAGAGGCGAACAAGCACGACACGCACTTTCTGTCTAAACGTAACCCAACATACTTGGCGTTCTGGCAAAACTTTATTGCAGCAACAAGTAAATTCAGTTGCGGTGATTATTGAAAGCCCCTCGTATAATCGACTAAACGTAAAGTCCGAATCTTTGTTGCGTTGTCGCCGTCGAAGGTGTGTGCGTTAAAAGAGACCGAGTGATATTTTAGAGAAGCGGCGAGCGACGAAGAAAGGAAGAGAGCGAGCGAGCGAGCGAGAGAGAGAGAGAGAGAGAGACGAATGGAATTTAAGATGGAACGAGCTAGAGAGAGATTGTGCAGCGTAAAACTTAAATGAGAGTACAGGTGTATCACGATTTCATAGCTTGTTTAGAGTGACAAGCCGTAAAGGTGAACATTGTGAAATTATAAATGCATGATGAAAACAACGCGAACAAAAACTTGCACACATGAGGAGAGAGAGAGAGAGAGGAGAGGAGAGCGAGATTGTTTTAGATTACAAAAGATATTTCCAATTGCAGGCCCTGGATATTATTATTACGGCTACAACCGTTTTTCTTTTTTAATTTTTATTGTTATTATTATTACTTCTCTCCGCTCTTTTCCTTTCTTTCGCTGATTCTTACTCCTTTTTGTTTTGATGAAATTTTCACCTAAAGCTACTAAATTATATTTTTACTTGCACAAAGGCCAAGAGTATAATACGTTGGCCTATACTAACGTATTCTTTTTACAAAAGTGTACACGTCCACACGCATAGAACAGGGAAATATAGCGTTTAATAAACAATGAACAATATGTTTCCAAGGTACGAAATAAATGTGTTAATATTGTATGCGGAGGAGCAATTAAAAACAAAAATGGGATGAAGAGAATATTCGAGTTAACGCAAAAAACCGATATGGACGTCATTTGCGACAGTTTTACAACGACGAAAAGCGTCTCATGAATTGTTTAACCGGCTCCAATCGATAAGAACGTCTTTTTATAGTAAATTAACGTCTAAGACGTACTTATAACTGAATCGGCTGCCATAATGCAATAATGTGGGTGAGGACAATCGCTTTTCTATTTAATTTCGTTGTATTTCCCTCAGGTTCTCTCTCGCTTATTCTTCCTTAAACCATCTAACGTACAACTCGGCCATCATTAGAAAAGATAGTGGATCTGCCCCGAGCATCGCACGCATTACTGAACGTCCACTTTTGTGTTACGGCATTGTTTTAGCGTCCCATTCTTATGCTTACGTTCGAAGACAACAAAATGTTACACGCATCAAAATAAATTGCCACAGAGCGTTTGTTGATAAAAGTCGAAAATTGAAACGAGAAGGAGGAGACGATAAAAACGTGACTAATCGTCGCTTTCGATAATTAATGAAATAAATTGCAACTAATTAAATCGAATTATTCGCTCGCCGAAACGTTCGTTAAAACCCTCGCGTCATTTGTTTCAGTCGATGCTCGCCGTTTTGTTTCTCGCCCCAGTCTATCCAAGAAGCAATTGTCGCTGTCACGATACGTTCGTCAGGGCCGCAACGCTTAAACTGATTGACGGGGTCATTAGTGGGAACGGAAAAAGAAGTGCCCGCTTATGTCGTGTTGCCGAACGCCTTTTTAGACGTATTATCCCTTGAACGAGCTCCTCCCGTCCGTCCCGAAAACTCGCTCCGCAAAAACAAACCGACGAACAATTTCGATCGATACGACTTTATTTAACAAGAGCCGATTTCGAACACGACGACCGAAGCAAATGAAACAAGTCCTCGGTGTCTTCGAGTCGCGGACAATTTGCGAGTGATCATTATTCGAAGGCAAAGTGCGCAACGACAAGTGAAAGCACGCAGCAGCACGCCTTCGGTGACAGTGCGACACACACACGGACCGCGCTTTCAGTGGTAGCCCGACTGCCGCACAAAGAGCAGTTTAATTCTTCACGCTCTGTCACTGGTTTGTCAACGCGCGTGTCCCGCGAATGCGTCGCAGAACGTCGAGCGAGCGAAAAATACGGGCGACCGACGACGACGCGCTTCTTTGGCGCGCGACGACGACGACGACTGAAACGCACGCGAAGAGATTCTTCGATTTGCGTCGGTTCAGTGACGAATTATAGTCGACGATTGGAATTACTGAGTGATTCGTTGTTGTGTGCGGATTGTGTTATTATGGAATAAGGGACGATGTGATGATGGTTAGTTGCGTTCGTTCGTTCTGATAGTGGCCGGTCTCCGAATGACGTTCATTACGCAGTCCAGATGGATTGTTGTTGGAAAGAAAACTCGTAATTTGCCAATGCTAATTATTATCTGTTGATAATAATTATTTTTTTCAATGAGAGATGTTTTGCTTTCGACGCGATTGATTTATACCAGTTTCATTTAATTATTAATTGCAAGCTTTTAATTATGGTTTATACTTATTTATATCGTTCGTACTCGTATAACTACGCGAATTTTGATAAGACTAATTGCACCCCGACAATCAACAGCCGATTAGAAACAGGAACAAATTCAACTTTGACTTAATTAAAATAATCGTATGATTCACTTATAGAAGCGGACCGACGATTGAATCGGATCGAATCGAAGCGAAGAACCTGAACCGGGATTTGCGAAGGAAATATTCGCAATTGAGTAATAACAATTGGCGAGAGATTGCGTAATGTACACTCGAGGAACCGGTCTTCCTCTCCCCTACTTTTATTATTTTCAACATGTTGACCTAGTAGCCCAAAAACAAGGGGCTGAAAACGTTCACGCACACACACACACTCACATGTACGAAGGGTAGAAAAGAATAAACGAACGACCCTTGCATTATTATTATTATTATCATCATCATCACTGCCGCGTATTTCGACCCTCTTAACGACGGAATCATATTTTAACCCTTAAGCAGACCTAAAGGACGAAACGGCATGCAATTTTTGATTAAACAATTTAACTTGCATTAATTGTTAAGTTAAGTTAATTCCTTTCCGTTTTCAGGGTTCCCCCAGAACGACAGATTTTCCGCGACTGACGAGACAAATCGTAAAATGGGCATGATTGGTGAGTACTAATTGCGAAATTAATTAGACTTAACAACGCTGTGAATGTTGCTCTAAGAATAACTGAGACGGGGGACAGAGAAAGATCGAATGCGTGTGCGAGAGAGAGAGAGAGAGAGAGAGAGAGCGAAAGACGTCGAAAGAGGCGAAGCGTTGCCGAGGAGGGATGTTATTGTCTTCCGTGTAGCGACGGTCGGTTCTTGTGTTAGTGTAGGTCAAAGTTCGATCTCCTTATTACGTGCTGCCGCGATGCGGCAGAATTCCAACTCGCTCATTATTATTTTCAATCAACGGTTTTTCACGTTTATACCATAAAATCATCGTCTTGTGTGTACACGCCCGGTGCATGAGGAGTCGTCCCGATCGCAATTTGTTGCCGACGATGGTAATCGATAACGCTTTTGTTATGTTGCGTCCGTACGAACGGACCGGTCGATGATGTTGTTTCGTATCTCTTACACTTCTCTCTCACTCTCTCTCTCGCTCTCTCGCGTTTTGGAACTAAAGCGATTTTACCCGGTTCGGCATTTAGCGGAATTTCCGTTCTTTTTTAGTATTAATAATGTCACAGCATTGGACGAAACTGGGACCAATGGAACAGGTGGGTACGCCTGTCGCAATGTCACCGAGAGTCGGGGATGTCACCCGCGACGAGGCGCAAGCGCGAGGCGGTCGTTTTGTGTCACCTGCAGATACGCCTCCATTTCACCCACTCCATCGAGTCGTCGTCGTCGTCGTCGTCGTGCGAAGAGGGGAAAACGGTCGCGAAAGATTCCGCCGGTCGCGAACGAAAAACTCCTCGTCTCTCTCTCTCTCTCTCTCGCTCTCTCTCTCTCGTTCCAATTAAGATCTTCTTTGTCCATACCTTGCGATTCTCTCGGTTCTCTTTTTTTCGCTCTACGTCTACGTCCACGTCCACCAACTGTCTTCGCTTCTCGCCGACGACACTCGCCAACAAATGAATCCTATCGATCACAATGATTCCGCGGCGGATCGTCGAAACGATTCGAAATTACGTCGCGGCGACGAACGGGCGAGCGAGCGAGAGGGAGAGAGAGAGAGAGAGACGAGGGCCACTTTTCGAGCGCACTTCGACGCGCAGCCAGAGGCGGAGCCGTTGCGAAATTGTCACTGCAACGGCGACTGTCACTTGTCCCCTACGCCGGCGCATGCGCGACGTCGCGGGGACCATAGGCCGTCGCGACGCTATGTGACACGCCCGATGTCCATGCCAACCACCGCTGACCCCCTCAGTAGTGCCCGAACGACAGCAGTCGCCACGGGTCCCCATTCGAGCCGACAGTCGTGACAGAGCCGCAAGAGAGAAGTGACTCCTCTTTGACTGACAATCATCGAACGGACGCGGTTCGTCTTCGCCAAGTGATAGAGGAACGTGTATTTCGTTGTCTGTCGTTCTGTCCGTCTGTATTCGTTCCGATCGAATTTTTTTGCCATCTCTCGCTCTCTCTCTCTCTCTCTCTCGTTGTTTCTCTCTCTCTCTCGCTTTCTCCCTTTCACATTCACGCCGTCCATGTGATTAATACTCGAGAAGAGAGAAACGTCCGTCTTTCAAATATGTTGCGGTCATCACCGTCAGATGATAAAAATGGTGAGTTACGATGAGAATGAATACGGGCATTACGCGTATACTCGCATAACCGACTGAAGACTTTCTTGTGCTCCCTCGCACGAAAATTATTTAATGCGCACGTGCAATCAGATATTTTTCCATTGAAGATGTTGAATTATTATTATTAGCATCAGGGCGAAGATGATGAGCGAAAATAACTCATCGGATGTATGTGCGTTAGTCTCGTTATAATAATCCGGCCGAAAGATTTGCGAGCAAGAATGTAACGTTATTCTATCCATTGCACTGTAATATGCTCGTATTTCTCGGAAAAAAATAATCGCATAATTACTTTAGGATCCATTTAGAAATCGTTTGGATGATAGTCGGTTTAATTATCTGTCTGATAGGATTCCGATGGAAGTATCGTTCAATATAAATTCACTTTACAAATTGCAAGCAATAAAAGAGTAATAATAATTAAATTGCAAAAAAAACGTTGAAGAAGAAGGAGGAAATTTAAATCTATAAGACCGATATTAATTTGGCCTCTAAGACCTCTATCTGCCATTTAAGTGATCGTTTACAAGTGAACCTATTTCAACTTTATCATAATGTTTACGTTAATAAATCAATCAATATGTTCATGATATCGCGACTTTTTACCAATATTAATCATTATTAATGCAATGAAAAACACGATTGTCCCATAAAAATTACATCTAGTAATTAAAAATTATTATATTTCGATTTAGTTCAAAAAATACATATATTATTATAAATAAATTTATATTATTTTTAGCCTTTTTTTTATTTTCGTTTAATTAATAATTATTTCGTTCCGTTAGCAGTTATTCAATCGCAATTCGATTTATAGGTAAATATTTGCTTGCAATTTGTTTGTCAATTTAATCGTTGATAATAATGAAATATGAACATTTTTTCTGTCTAAAATTATAACGATATCAATTTCAGTTATCATCTATCAATTAATTTAAACAATTTAATTGAATCAATAAATTTCAATGTCTTACGTGATAAGAAGTTCGAACGGAAACGCTCTTGGTTCACAAAACGATCGAAGCCAGCAAATTGTGACTCGTCATTGCTAATATTTTCTTGTTGTAATCGAAACTTGAATTATTATTGTTTCATTTTTAAAGGTGAAGGAGATGACAAACGTAATTCGTCGATAACGACAAATCAAGACAGTAGAATAAAAGATATGTTAACGACAAGTTTACCGGAAGTAGTAAGTAGTAAATATACATTTTATCTCATTCATTCATTTTGGCCCATTCAATTTTATCGTTGCTAAATCTCAATTATTGCAAATATTTAAATTTGAATCCAATGGAAAAATACTTGCAATTTTACGAATTTATTTATAAACACTTTCTCATTAAATAAATAAATAGCTGTATTGTTAATTAGTGGTTATTAATTAGTTTTGTAAATTATCATCATTTCTTCGCTTGCTAGAAAATTTTCGTGTTACTTAATTTACGATTAGCTATTTAATAATTATGATTAATTAACATATCAATAAAACATTATGACTCGAGTCGTATCCGTAAATTAACAGGTGTTCCTTTACGATTTCTGATATCGTAAAACGATAATAAATGCATTTCGTATCGTTAACTCGAAATTAAATAACGATTATTGTCGCATAATTTTAATTGAAATCGAAATCTCCGTCCGTTGCGCGTAATTAATCGATTAATTAACGTGCGCTGAATTAATGCATTTTAATGAGCAATATCGTTTTTTACCGCGAAACTTCGGTATAAAACCGAAACTGAAATCAATTTGGTGGGGACTTACAAGTTTTAGTACTGCAGCTTTCCACTGCGGCGGCTGAACCGGCGCGCTTTAGCGAAGACAGTCCATGAATCAAACGTATCGAATATAAAGAGCATGTGTTTCGGCCACTTTTTTACACGGACGCGAGTTTACTTTCGTCAGATACGTCGAATCGCATAATTATAACAACGATTCGTTGCAATAATGTAACGCCGCATAGTTTGTCTTCGTGAAAATATCGACGCGAAAAAACCGAGTTAACGCAAGGGGCAAAAATCGGGGAAGCGATTTTACGCAAAAAATTCATCGGCGATGGAATATGAATAAATTCGTGCGACTCGGATGTAATTGCAAATGAATGCGAAAACCGTCGACGGTGCGTGATTTTAATTGTGAGTGAGTTAACATTCGATGGTCAGTGACGACGACATTCATTCGCGGATCGATTGTACTGAATTAGCGAATTCGGTGCGTGAAGTTAGTGCGAATGTTGTTGCGTAATCGACGCGCGATTGTTTGGTAATTCCCGATCATTGAATGACACCCAAATGCTTCTGATGCCGAACAGCGGCGGCAATAACAACGGTCGGGGCCCGCGCGGAGGGCCCTCGAGATCGTACGACCCGATTTCGGAACAGTTTCGTTTATTGCCATTTACCATGGGCCCCACGCAAGCCCTTAGGCCACCGTTAAACGTAAGTCCTCTCGACCGTAGGAACGCACAACGCACCCGAATCGGTGCCGTTGCCGTTGCCGTTGCCGTTTTTAACGCGGAAACGTGCGCATCCAACGATTCGATTCGGAGACGTTGTGATGCCGTTGACAAGCGTGCGTGAATCGTTAATTAATCGGGATCCGAAATCGACGACAAGAACGAAACAATTAGCGAACGCAGGAAATAATGATGCGATGATCGAAAACTAACGGTTGTTAAGAAGCGTCTGTCGACGAGACTTTACCTAAGATTATTATATTTCATTCTATTGTTAGTTTCCGTCAGCAGGTGAGATTATAAATTATTCCAGAACGGCTGCCTGCTGAATCTATGAGAAATTGTCCCGGTAGACACGAAGAATTATTCAGATTCAATTTGAATCACTGGAAAATTATCGATCAATTTAATCACAACAAAACATCGCACCTGTCTGATGCTATTCATAATTAACGAGGTTTAATTATTAATGAGATTCAATTAATTAAAACGTTTACCTTTGTCTGCCATTGTGCGAAGAGTATAATAAATATGGAAATATTTATTTAGTCCGTATTTTCTATCTGCAACAAACGAGAAATATTTCAGTACAGTTCGCGAGGTATCCGTGAAATTTAAGAATAGTTTTCTAATGTCGATAAAACGACAAAGATCTATAAAATGCTCGTAGTTTTAGAAAGGGCCTAGCTTTCAGAATTGCCATTGTTGTCGGAACGTTCAACGCGAGTTTGTCCTTTAATGTCGATTTTTATTCCTCTTCGTCTATTTACGAAATAACACGCCTTCGTGAGTGAAAAATTCAGTAATCTTAATCGTTAATTAATTGTCAATTCAATGATGTAAACGATATTTTGCGATCATTTACATTGCGAATTTATTCCGACAATAATTGCATTCTCAGAAACAAACAATTGTCGCTTTTTGAGAAATTCAATTTTCATCTAAAATTCCATAACGTTACTAAAGGGAAATGGGAATATATATGCACACATAAATATAGTTTATAATATAAGCGGCATTACTTATGTTACCATAATTATTAACGTTTTCATAAATAACCCCCCGTTCCTTTTCCCTTTCGTATTATTTTCATCGTTTCTCTTTCGCTCTTCATTATTTTTATTTTTTGGTTTGTTTCATTTTATTTTCGTTAACGTATATCGGCCTTATACGAAATGGGTTTGATGGATAGGTACACATACATCCATATACATTATGTTTACGGAAAATGATGTATAACGATTTCTGCCCTCTCTCTCTCTCTCTCTCTCTTTCTCTTCACTTTTGCTTACCTCTTCCTTTTTTTTTTTGGCGTATGGCCTTTTATTTTCTTCCTTTTTTTAATGTTATTTAGAGGAAAAATATAAACCGGTCTTTATTATAATCGCCGTTTAAATAATCTACTTAAATTACACGGTGCGCTAACGATTTAGTTGTCATTTAATCAAACACTGACCGTTTGCGTGTTGAGATGAATATACTCGGTCCAATAATTACATCGAAGCCAGGTTGTCACAAACGCGATACGATTCCCCTTTTTTTTGTTTTGGTTTTGACCATTTTCAAAAAATAAAAATTAAGAATACGTAGAGTTAAACGGTAACATTTTCGACCGAATCAGCTCACGGTATAATAGTTTGCAAATTAAATAAGAGCAGGAACGAGACGAAGAAAAAGCGTTGCGAAAAGAAAGAAAAAGGCAGCAAAACGCCGCCGTGCTCTCTCGTATAAACTTAATAATATAATAATAACTTGTAAAACAGATTGATTAATGAATTTGCATAAAACAATTTACATAAATTGTTACGTTTTATTTTGATCGATTATAAATAATAAAACATGCCCGTGTGTCGCAGCTTGTTGTTTTACGCTTATTACATTATTTATTGAACTTTAAACGAAAACGCACCATTTTCTTGCACCTCTTTATTATTTCTCTTTGGCGAGAAAAAAAAATTATATTTATATTACACTTAATTTAACCAACAAGTTAATAATTATTAACTTTTTTTTCTTCGGAAGAAGTTATCGCGTAAAAGGTTGCAAAATACGTACATTAACACATTATTTTGTGTTTATGTTCATTTATCTTTATATTATTCAATGATGGATGTAACCTCATATAAATAACACCCTTAAGTAATGTGCGATCATTGTAGATTGCATGTATGCTAATAATAAAGTGAAATTAAATAGAGGCTTATAAATATTTAGGCTCGCACCAATTTAACACAACCTATATTCCAGACGATGAAAGAAGGATGAGGTGTTACGCGGGAGGCAAAAATGTATTTTATCCATTTTGAGAGTAGCAATAATATCAAGGGAGAAAAGTGAAACGCATTTTTGCTCGCATTTTCCGGCTGATATCGTCACAAGAATTCAGGCGGAAATGCAAAGTGGTACGTTTTTTTTTTGATGTTGCAAAACTTCGAATTATTTTGCATTGATTTCAGGAATAATTAATATAGAAAGTGATTTTTTGTTATTCTTTAAATCTCGTCGTTTATATATAAAATTTCATGCTGTTGGCGTTTTAAATTTTGTATGTACAATTTTATTTTCGTTATATTTCTAAACGACGATCAACGTTAGGAAAATAACCCCATCGCAGTTTTCGCATTAATTTTCGGGGATACGTTTTTCAATGTTAATTTATTAAAATCGTTTTGTTCTTGGCAAACTTTCAGTCTTGAACAACTCTTCTAATTTGTCATTAAAGTGAAAATAATCGTGATAATAATAGTGTTTTTAAAGAAGGTAAATGGAAAAAACATTGAAGGCAGATAATGGCTTTAATAGCGAAATTCATTGTTTAAATACCGATTTGTGTGCTTTCAAAACAAATATTGTAGGTAGATTAACAATAACGTTGTCTGTTCGTTTTTTTGTGGATACGTTAATTATTTACGTCTGATTTTATCCAAATAATAGATAATTATTTGGCATTTTGCTGGGATCAATTCGAGAGAAATCGCTATTTACTTCGCTAATGTTGTTGCCACTATTTTATGGTAAATCGGTGACTGCTATGAGAAGCTTTTCATTTTCTCTCCATTCATGCCCGTGCCCTTTCTTCCTTGCGCATTCCTTTTTCCCTTCTTACTTTCACCTTCATTTTCTTTTATCTCGGCGCTATAATAATAACGAAAACCTTGATGAGAAACAAAGCCAATTCCATTGAATAGCTGTTAAGTGGCGTGTTGTGTATCCATCGCATGTCAATTTCCTGAAATTATATAAAAATTGGAATCGTTCGCTTGTCAACATATCACACCGTATGTCGTTCGTCGTGATCGATAAAGTCGAACATTGTTTGTAGTAAACTGAACATTTTTAATGCACATCGTGTGTAATTTAAGTGTCACGTTTTAAAGGAAAATGGTCTATATTGATAATGTCACGAATATCCGCACACACACACACACACACACACACACACGTATAAATTGGACATGTGTCGATGCAACCGTGGACAATGGGATGGATGCCCTTTGCGCTTGTTGCGGCCTAACAAGTCTGTGGTTTGGTCATTGTTTGCCATCGTTCGCTTTTTATTTTTTTCGTCCGTTCCATTCTTATTATTGTTATTATTCCATTTTCTCAAGAATTACACCTCTTCCTTTTATCAAACGTAACTACGTGAACATAATCGTCATCATCGTGATGATGATCGATTGTCATCTGTTGGATGTAATTAGTTTAATTATTTTCTTTTAAAAGAATGAAACAAGAAGAAGAAGAAGAAGAAGAAGAACGAGGCTAGCGGTTTCGTTAATATACAACGCCATTATTATATATATTATAAAATGCGAGGCAAAACTATTAAAGGAGAGCTCGGCCGTTCTTCATCTTTTTCGAAATAATCTCCTTTATCTTCCGCTCGTTCCTTTTCCATCTAATACCGAACCCATAAATGTCGAAAGCGCGGTTTAGGATGGGAGATACTGTTAGCGAAAGAGCGAATCATTAATCAAATCGTACACAACTACTACGAACAAATGTATCAACAAGTTTTAACGCCGCGTTTTAATCTCTCATCTGTTATTACTGTTACGCTACCATTATTATTAATATCATTGTTATGCGAATGCAGATTCGCATGAAACTAATTTGCAATGGCACGTATTTTACTCGAAACCAATTAGCACGTGCCATCCGTCATTCCGCAGTACGACATTTCGATCGTGATCTTATTAGATAGAAGAACGAACCTAACGTTACTTGGGAGGAACGGAAGAAGCCCTCAACAATTCAACGAGTCGGAGGTTATAACAGTAAACGTTGAAAGTAAGATAATATTTCGATTCGTTTCGTTTCGTTTCGTTTCGTTTCAACTATTTTCTATCATTTTGCACCGTCGGTCGTCTCCCGAAAGGGTTTCGCTAACGAGCGAACGAACGAACGAACGTTTCCAATGGGTGTGTGTAAAATGAAGACGGTCTGCTCTATATCTGGTCATCGTTTTATTTATTATCGGACTGTACCTGGCCATTGAACGGACTCTATTCATCCGGGAGCCATATTGTTGGTTAACCTATAGTTAAGAATATGCCAGGGTCGTTATATATAACTTCACTATCTTAATTAAACTCAGTGAATTATAGTCATAGAAAATCATTTCTTTTATCTTTTTACTCGGTTTCCTGCGTTCTCTTTATAATCGTGCGCCTTCGCATCTTGGGCATGTTTAGACTTTCAAATATCGTCCAAATTATTATGGCGCTTCTTCTAATAGGTAAGACGCGAGTATGAAATAAAATTAAGAAAACGCTTGGTGTTATTCGTGAGTAACGCGAAAGCCAATTCGATACCAGTCGAATTAATGTGGAAAAGTTGCAGCCAAAGGCCCTACGCAAATGTTTGTTTTCGTTTTGTTTTCGAGTGTTGATTAAGATGCAATAAAAATCGTGTAAGTGTTGTCGTAACAATTCTGGCCTGGCGTTAAATCATTATTAAGTAAATATTTATTTAAATAAATGGAAATCTCTATTGATAATAATTTAAATCGAATGTCATTTGTTTGTAATAAATTTATTAAAATTTCAATGGTTAGGAAAAACTGAAATGCAAATAAAGGAAAGCAACGAACGATTTCGTAACACCTACACATACCTATATCAGCATTTAAATGTGTATATAAATGCCTATAAAGTAAACTATCATCCTATTTCTTTCATTTTTTCCCTCCTCCTCCTCCTCTTCTTCTTCTTGGTTTCATTCTTTAAGGCAGCTCTTATTCGGTACACAATGGCCACCTGAACCTACTACTACTAATACTACTACTGCTTTTATTATTTATAAAACCTCACAATATTCAAATATAAAACACACCCTATGCTAAACAACCTTCTTCTTGATTTTGTTCGGTACGGCGTTACGAGAGAAAACCGGTATATTGTATTCCGATGCGAACTGGTTGCTTTCGCCGCATTCGGATGCATCGTCTTCCGCCAAAAGAGATTCGGTTTTTACGTACTCCGATGACGATTACTTTTCAATATTAATAACGACAATAATGATAATATTCTTTTATAGAAAACTAATTAAAAGTTTGTTCTTTTTTTTTTTCTTAACACTTTACAGCGTTTTTATTACATTGACCTTTTTTCCTTTTTAATACTCTTATTAATTGCCTCTTAATAATGAGATTAATTTTAATTATCATTATTAAACCAGCCAACAATTTGTATTATAATTATTATGCGTTTATAGGCATTTCTTCACTTCACTTTACGAATCGTTCGAAAGAAATAAATATTTTCCTTTATAAATAAAATATTTTATGAATAAGAGTTTGTCACGTTTTCTTTTTCTATATTTTTTTTTCTTCTTTGCATGAAATCGCACATTTCAATGCAAACTCATAAGAAAATATAAGCGAAAAAAAAAAACTATTCTTCTAGGCGATAATAATAAATACAAGGTCCCGTTCCTTTATTATCCCTTTCTTTCGTTTCCATCAATTTTAAACGATTGTTTACTGCTAATTTGTTATTAATAATAACAAGACAACAAAATGAGAATGATTTTTTTTTGTCGTATGCGTACGTAAACTGGCTGGGGATTAAATCATTCGCAAGAGGAGAGATAAAATTGATTAATTACAATTAGTTTGTATAAAAGAAGAGAGTCAATTAATGAGTTGCGAATTAATCGTCATACGTAATGACCTCGTCTCAATCGCAACGATAATGAGATTTTGTGACATTTGACAATATTATCTCCATTAATTGATGTTCTTATCAATTTTAGTTAGTCATAATGCACTATTTCTGCAATTATAAATAAATTGCATAACGATCGTTTCTCTTGTCGCTTCCTTTCGCTCTCTTCCTTCGGTCACTTTCTTAATGCCTTTCAATCGAAGGTAGTTTAATTTTCACAATTAATTGACTTAATTATTAATAAGATATTCGACTTTCATCAGATGTTAAATGCGGTCATTAATATAAGAGTCTTTACTTGGATAATTATATCATTTATCACAGGAAATAAATATATCTCAATCACTTTTTTGTGATTATTTTTGAAATCGAATCACGAAACAAGTCGCAGTTCTCGTGATCAATTAATAATGCAAATATTTAGTAATTTCGCATATATGTTTTGGTTTATATGTATAATCAGCACTTGCAAAAAAGAAATTCTCGCCATAAAAGAAACACTCAACAATTGCAACATTCGATAAGGGCTTTAGTTAATTCTTGTTACTAATTTCGTCATAAAAGAAATGTTTCATTTAAAATCAATTCGTAAAATATTGTCATTTTGATGCAATTGTGAACGCTCTCGAAAACTGTTAAAAAAATGCGATAAACTATTAAAATTTTCATAATGTGTTTGCGCAAAGCATTAACAAACATATAGTATTAATATGAAACGGGGAAAAAAAATGAACGAAACTGGTTGATTTTTATTATTTCGCATTATAAAAGTATATTAATTATTTAATGCTCGAAGGCTTTACATGTGAACCGTAATTACATCGCTTTGGTGCTGCATTTAAAAACCTCCTCAATGAAGACATTGTATATGTGTAATAAATTATAATTTTATTGTCAGTCATTATTATCTTGATATTTTTAAGACAATTGTGACGATAAACCCACGTCTTATAACTCGCCATTATGTATACAACATTTAAATAATATTAAACGAAAATATCTTACCTTTCGAGCGGTAATATTAAGTCGAAACAATTATAAAATCCACGCGAAATTAGCAACAACTTT
Source organism: Hololepta plana (assembly GCA_963695495.1). Classification (NCBI taxonomy): domain Eukaryota; kingdom Metazoa; phylum Arthropoda; class Insecta; order Coleoptera; family Histeridae; genus Hololepta; species Hololepta plana. Next base: position 13,347,184 of record OY968835.1, read on the forward strand.
TATTAATAACAACAATATTAATTTAAAAGTACTCCACTTATCATTAAACTTCCTTCGTAATAAAATGCAACGCTCAATTAATTAATTGCGAATAATTTAATTAGAATCGAATCGTTTAATTCACAAACTTCTCCCACGTTGCAATCGTCGTACTTGCTTCGAATTCGGCATTATAATTGTTAATAGCAACTTTTTCCCAACTTTTAAACGTTCGTGTCTACATTTTTTTTGTTGCAAGAATTATTCTTTATTGTCAGCGTAGGTAACATCCACACATACCGTGTCACGTTATCGCAAATTGATTGACGTCTTAGTCATATCCTATTTTCGAAATAAGGACAAACTAATGTTAATGGTGTCATTATTCATGTGTCAATGTTTGAAGAAATATAATTTGCAAATAAAATGAGATTTTTTTTTTGATATTGCTTTCGGTTCCTTCTCGATTACAACATAAAAGAATGAAATTAATTCCGAAAGATTCCTAAAACGCTTCTGAAAAAAATTATTAGCGAAACATAAGCTTCAACGCAAAATGTAAAAGGGCATATGTCGATATGATAAATGGTATACCAATTAATAATAATAAGGAAAAAAACGCCTACTTAGAAAATTCCACCCTATTATTGTTACCCCTAATTCCCAACCCTTTCATTATTATTACTTGAGATCAATATGGTTGCCCGTCGTGCTTGTTAAAAGAGAAGTTCGTTTAAAAATTCATAAATAAGTCGAAATTCGTTATTATTATTAATATGATTTTAATGCAAGAGTCGATTGAAATTCTAGCATATTTATTATTATTAATAAATAATATAATCTTATTATTTCTCTGATCTTATTTGAAATCGGGCTCAATAATAATAATAATAATGGTAATTCTTATACTGTTACGATTTATTATTTTGTTATTAATAATAACAACATCCAATAATATTTAATTAATTATTTGCTAATAACCATTCATCAGGCGTTCTGCACGTTAAAATTGAGTCATGTTTTAATAATATAATTAAAGTAATTGAAATATTTGACAGATTTATAGCTTATAAATGGGAAGATAATAATTGTGCAGTAAGTGAATTAACATTGGAGCAGCAGAACGAAGATGATCGTCTTCGCATAAAATTTCTTACTTTCATATCAATAATAATTCGAATTTAGAAAATGATTGTGGTCTAAGATTTTTTGATTGGGAATATGATCTAAAAGCTGTAATTGGATTTCCCACCATGTTCAAGCACCCTTTTTTAATGAGGTATAGACGATTAGTTTCCTCTTTTAGTAAATGTTTGCCCTGTCCTGATCACATTTAGAGAAAAAAAAAATAATCAAAACATAAGGGTTACAATATTTAACTCTAAATTATAGTTGGAGATGCTTTTTTGTCCCTATTTGATTGGCGATGGACCAAATGAACCAGTTGAGAAATCTTTTAGATAAACATTTGACATGTAAACGTTTTTCGTCTAAATATCCATTAGGGTGAACCGTATAATTACGTCCTTTTTTTTCGTAATATACTTACATACATTTAAGAACCTAATAATGTAAGGGTGTATACATCATAATGAGAACCCCTAAATTCGAACGGGTTAAATGAGAAGCTAGGGTGGAAACATCGCCATATTTGATCAATAATATACAGCTGATGCGATATGAACTAAATTCGATGAGGAAAATATACGTAAACGTACTAAATGAGAGCAGAGATGATTGTGAATTCGAGATTCTTGACTAATTTTTCTTGCGTTAATGCGATTAAAATGAGTAAAAAGCATTTATTATTACCTTAAAACTCGTTAAGGATTTCGTATGTATACGGCGCTGTAAATCAGTTACGAATATTGCTCTCGGTTACCTTTTTCTTCTACTCACAAACCGTTAAACAAGTTTAATTGGATTTGTCGCTTTTTAATACAAATTACATTCGTCTACACCTATAACGAGCGGTAATACATTAATGAATTAATTAGTTTACATAGATATTTTTCAATCGGCCTTAAACGATTGAAATTATGATAAAAGGTGATTAATGCATTTCATACGCATTAACATAAATAACTATGGGAACGAAATGTTCATTATTATTAATTTGTGGTTCGACGTTGTGGTAACTGAATGAAATTAATGTTGGGCATTTTCTTTTCTCTCTCGAATTTTTTTATTCAAACAACAAACAACTTCGCTATTGTTATTGTATCGCCTTTTTCGTGGGGTTTGAATTTATTGATTACAACTTGAAATTAATGGACATATTCGATAAATGGAGTAATTGAAGCGGTGAATTCATCTACGGCCAAAGGAAAAATTACACGCGGGCTTTGTGTGTATTAAATAAAACATACTCTGCATAGAACGTAAGGCGGAGTCCTGTGACAGAAAATTGTCGTTTTCATCGTTAGCGATTCTTATCGATGGGTAAAAATCTAAATAATAATAATATATTCATACCCGGTATGTACTCAACTGAGCGCTATTCCACTCTTTCCTATTATAATCATTTTAATAACGCCGATACACATCTGCCTAAAGTCCATTAGACAAAATGCCCATTCTTACAACGTGGGCTCGCCATTGAAAACTTCACATTGCATTGAACGACGCGGGCGTTTTAATCATTATCCAACCATTAATTTACTTTTCGCGTCATTTCGGGTACCGATCGTACAAAGCGACTTCGAGAAATGCGCTGATAAAATTTCCTTTCCATTGTTTTCTCATCCATCCCTCGATTCGATCATAATCGTTTAGAATTGCACGGAATCAATGGAAGCCATTATGAGCGCGAAGAAAGCAAATAAACACTTGTCGTGTGTTATATAATGCACATAGAGAAGAAGAACGAGACGTACGTGGTGGCGCCGTTTTGATTCTAAAGCCATTTAAAACCGCTTGAAAGTTCGGTCGTCTTTATTTGTTAACAGTCTGGTAGACATTAGGTTGTATAATAATTAATACGTAAATAGTGGACAGTGGCAATAGCAAATGTATAACGCATCAAATATTTTCAAATGCGTACAAATTGATATGGAGAGAGAGAGAGAGAGAGAGAGAGAGAGCGACGCAGAGAAGCGAAGATAGCGACTAATTAGTACTATCAACTATTTTCTTACTTAACTAAAGGTAAATAAATAACTCTTAGTACGTAATCTTTTAACATCTGTAAATAATATCATAACGAGAATGTATTAAACCGAATAATTTGCTTCGGGTGGCGTGGAATCGTCGAAGGGATGTTCGGATCGCCGTTTTTGCGATAAATAAGTGGAGCCGACCGCAAGAAATGTTACGAACAATCCAATGAGATCCATTCCGTTTGATTTCTATTTCCTTTTACGTTGGCTTTTATTATTTGCCGTTCTTCCAACTATAATAGAGCCACGTGGCGAGGTCGTACTAAAATGGAATTGCCGTCGAAACGGATACAGATTTGATTCTCTTCCCTGCTTGCGCTAAATACTTTGTTAGATTGAAAGTAGTGGCGAGTGAAATTTTATGCGAAGCAACAAACGTTACGTAACGTTGAAATCAATACGATCTCAAACACGTTTCAACTTAGTGCCCGAGCGAAATAAAACTTTACTGTAAACAATCATCGCACTTTTTTTAATTGAAATTTTAATAAGTATCTTTCCTGAAGCTAATCAAATTGGATTCAATTTATTTCCTGTCCCCTTTTCCCCATTATTTCGTTTGAATCAATTTCAATAAGAATGGAACGGTAAGGGCGAAAATAAAATTTATGCGGAGAATGGGAAAGGGAATAAGTGAAGAGGGCAAAAAGCGAGTAATGTTTATCTCATTCACGTGCATATTCAAAATAGATTCAAATGATATGGTATTGGATAAGGAATTTCGTGATGTATGTTCGGCAAAAGAAGAAAATAAATAAATAAAAGGAGAGAAAGAGAGAGAGAGAGAGAGAGGGAGAGAGAGAGAGAGAGAAAGGAAAAAGTTGAGGGGGAATTGAACATCGTATACGAGAATGTTGTGACGCTTTAAAAACAAATAGCTGCTTTCAAGTAGATTGGATTTCGCGGTTTGCATTTTATGTGAACTACTTAACGTATGTGTCTATATATGTATACGTGCTCGTACAGAGAAAGAGTAAAGAGTCCCAGCTTTTTTTATTATCTCGTTTTATTTTACTTTTCTTCTGCTCTGCCCAAAAAGTTTGCACGTTCTATGTATGTATGTATGTGTTGTAGCTACTGGCGATTTTACGATGAACTCAAAAACACGGTCTTCAAATTTTAGATATTCGATGTTGAATACAAATATTAAAAGGTAACTTTGCTCTTAGGTAAAGGATTTTGTTATTGTACGCTTTAAGCGAAAAATATACTCATTTCGTTGGATTTTCCACCCGCATTTTGATCCGTACACACGTATACATGGTAATAGTATAATGTTGGAGTGAATATGTATAACTGTATAAAGCGCATTAAAAATATTTTTGCAACAACCAACAAAAAGCAATTTGTAAAGCATAAAGGATCATTTTCCATTCTATATTATGCAGACCCTATTCATTTCTATTCATGTTTTCCCATTTTATGCATACATTCGTATCAACTATATTATTTCATTAAATTTCTTCGCGTAGGTTAAACATCTTGCTGATTTGTAAAAGTTTCCTGAGCACTGATGTTCCACACAATAATAATTAAAAAAAAACGAAATGTTTAATAACAACAATAGGAGACTAAATTCGTTGCCATCAATTACGTTCGAATTTTTGCTCCTCTCGTTTTCGACATCCGTTGAAAAAAATTCCTAAAAGCAGTACCCATAATAGAACGTATTTTTAATACGAAGTAAATAAATAATGAAGATGAATATTCAATGAGTATGGGTTATTTATAAACTTGTAGAAAAATATTGTTTTCGTTGAGTTTATTATAGATAGAGTGCGGGCTGTGTGGGATAATATCGTTAAAATAAATTTTCATTATTTTTTCTATCGAAAAAGTTAATGGAAACACTCGACACTTTATCAGAATCACTTTAGTGACACATTTAGACTACGTACTTTGATGGATGAAAAGTATGTAAACGTTTGGATGTTACTAATATAAACGTTCTTCGATACTTTTAGAGAGAATGGATTTTTTTCAAAATTAAATTCTCCATTAATTTTACTAGCGCACGTAAATAATTCAAATGTAGCTAATTCGATCGAAATGTTTCAGTGGGCATCGATGGCATCCTGGTTCTTCCGACCGGACTGTGCGCCACTGTTCTCGACGATGGCCGAAAGTGAACCGTTACTATCGAGTAATAATACCCATTCGCTATCGCCCGTGCCCGTATTGAAATTAAACGAAATCTCGACTTCGCTAAATGTCGCGTCTTCGGCAAGTGCACCAACGGCCCAACCGCCGCCATCAGTGCCGCCGCCTCCGCCCCCGCCCCGAATACTGACAACTACCTCCTCGGCCACGACGACCACAACGGCAACGACGTCCAGTCGCGATGAAAGGGCCGAAAAACAATTTCAGGGGCCAACAATTTGTACGGTAAGTACGGAACAAGAGTAATTAAACACATTTGGGGCGACAAGACATTTTCCGGTGTGTCTTTCGGCATTTCAACATTTTTCCTCTCCGCGAGTCTCGCGTTCGCGAAGAAGTTAGAGTGGCCGCACAATGGGGAATCGAGAAAGGTCCAGCCCAAGAAGCAACTATCTGAGTTCGAAAATACGCTTTTTACAATTTGTGCAAAAACGCAAAAGTAGAGATGGGTCCCCCCTTCTATAGGAAGGCAAAACTTGAAGAACAAACAAATTAAGCGAAAATGAACGAATTTCGATGTGAAGCCCACAATTAAACTCTAATTAATCGATTTTTAATGATCATATGCATAATTAGTAAATAATTGTTAGTGCATGCGGCGTTTCCGAATTGCATTATTTCGCAAAATTCACCAAAACTATTGCGTATAATTGTAAAAGGAGATTGAGCAGAAAGCAAAGACGAACGTGCGAAACAGTTTCTCAGAATTGAACATTAATCTGAGATAAGTAGTTTAGTTAAGAGTAAAATTATATACCTACGTTATAATTAAAAGAAAACTATATATAAATATGGTCCTGCGAGTTATTTTTCTGCCTCATCATGTTAAAGGTAAAATGGATAACATATCGGCCCTAATCATCCCGATGACTGGCGAAAATCTGTTTTCTTTTTCCGTTCCTTTCATCGTCGAACGTTGTCACTGCCGCATTTGACGCCTTTTCAAGAAGCCAAATAATGCCGCCTCTAGTTCACACAATGTCAAAATTACTAAAATTGATATATGTACCCTAAATTAAAAAAAAAGGAAGAATACGAAGAGAAAAATAACAATAATAAGACGAAGAAGAAGAGTCAATAAGAAGAGCCGCTCCTTTCGAGTAATATTTCTTTTAATTAACTCCTCTCTAAATTATACCTTTAGTGTACGGCATAGATGCATTCCAAGCCCATCTGACAACTGGAGAGGGAAGCATGTCTTTTATTTTCGTTCGCGTTTAAGTGAAAATACACAAGTTTTTTTTTCATTATTCAATTTCATTAAAATCAAGTGAAAGGAAATCCTGCGTGAGTTAAAATTGAATTGAATGTTTCTCGATTTCTCGAAACAATGATGGTCTGCGCGCAAGCGATAACAATTACTTTGTTAAGATGACTTTTCCAAAAATTCATTTTATTCGATTTTAGATTTGACCATCTGTTATTAATACGATTGTTAAATTTATAAATTGCTGTGAACGAGCGAGGTAACTGACGACTTGCGGTTCGGTTTCGAAACTGACGTGTCAAAATAAATTGATATTGAATTGCGTGTAGGAAATATTTATATTTGCTAAATGAGTTAATTTGACAAAAGGTACTTGAGTAGTCAGAAAATAAGTAATTTAGCAACATATGGTTGGCCTCTAGGAGATTCTAGGATCAAATTCTGCGTGTCAGAGAGAGAAGCACGATTTAGTGCGCACATTTTACCTTAAAAATGTTTATATCCATTTGTAATTGATATTGTAACGTGCACTAACAAACGAGAGAATAAACGTTTGCCTTTTTTTGGTTTCGTGTGCACTCATTTCTCAATTTTCGAACCCTCTCGAAATCTTCGCAACACTCAGACCAACCCTACAATTCGCAGTAAACTTGCAATTCAATATCTACTCGCATCTGTTTGTATCGCATAATTATCTAATCGTCGTTTACATCTTTTCTCTAAGAGTCTACGAAAGCAACAAAAAATTAATTACGATAATGGTAATTCGTAGCTGATAGTAATTCATGAAAATGAATGATTATAAAATGGTTTAACGCCTTTCATATGAAGTGCCCGAGGCGAAATATTCGCTCGCATTTATAGACGAATGTACTATGTTTGGCGTGTGTTTGTGTGTTTGCCTTTAACATCTACGCACGTTGTACACATATTATTATTATCTTTATGATTGTTATTAATTGGGAAGCAGAATAAATAAATGCTTTGGACCGAAGTTGTGACTCGCTTCGTTATTGCCGTAACGGTCTTACATCCAACCGCACTCGCCTTATTCCAATTCGATCCGTTTGTCGACGGGTCTTTCTTGTGTTGTTGTGCCGCGATGACGAATAAAGTTGTTGCCATTGTACGCGATAAATCATTAAAATTGACGGTTATTACAAATTCTTACGTTGTCATTTTGAAAAAGCGAACTTTTGCCGTACCTTCGCTACTGCTACTATTAAACACATTCCGTGCAGGTGCAAGTTTCCAGTTCTGCGCCTCTCGCATTACTCCTCGTCCATTTCTAATTAATTGCTCGCTAATTTAATCATTTCATTTTCGCGATCACGTTAATAATGAAATCGTCCGCTTCGGAAAAGATTTCTACGCAAATCGTATACAGTGTGTGTCTGCAAGAGGAGCGTGTACGTGCAATCATTATTGATTACAATATGGTGGTTAACTCGTTACAGAAGAGAATCTGTATTATACATATTTTCCCTCGGAGTCTCTCTCTCTCTCTCTCTCTCTCGCTTTTTATCTCTCCCTGTCTCTCTTTCTAGTTTGGTTCGGTTGCCTCGGTTACTCTTAATTGGGGGATTTTCACCGTTGTTATTTGAGATGGATTCGGTAATGTCATATTTTGGTTTAGGCGACCATACCGTTCCTGAAATAATTACGCATAAAACTTCATCAGCAACCGCGAACAACCGAATTACATTCACATTCATCATCATCAGCATTATCATCATCATCGCCATCACATCACTACTATTATCTCCCGAATTGTATATATAAATTCGTACACATTGTATCGTGCCTATCGAATAAGGGATTAAAGAGTTATCGGGCTTCGATGGCCATACAAAGCGTTCGATGTATTTGCTGAAAACATTAAATGGAAATATTGATGATTGCAACGTGTGTAAATGTAAAAATTCGGAGAGGCATTTATTTATAATTAAAGGAACGAATTGACGATATTTGATTGAACATAAAGAATTCTATTAACCACCATCGTTTTTTTTTTGTTTTGTTTTTTTCATTTCGGTCTTTCTCCATCCACTTCGTTTTTCCGTTGCAGTGTTACGTATATGTAAGAAGACGTGCGTGTTAGAGTACAATGTGACAACCAACAATTTCCATTCTCGAAATGCCAACCTCTTGTAAGGTGACATACCTTATTTTCCAACGAAAAACACGCGACCTGTCCGTTCCAGAAATCAAAACAACCATTTTACTCGTACGTGTTCATTAAAAAGAAAAGGAGAACAAAATGGAACAGGAAGAGGGAATAATAAGCAACAATAAAAATTAATTAAACGTAATTAGATATTTTTCACATAATGCATACAATTCTTGCACACACTTTTTTAATTAAATAGAGAGAGCGAGAGAGAGAGACGAGAGGATGCGAATAGGGAAAGATTAAAGAGAAAGAGAACGATAAAAAGTGTTACTACGTTAAGAATGGTATTACTATGTAAAGGAGAATTTTAATTGTACGAAAGTGTAATAAAGCACAAAAGAAGAATGGAAGAGCAAGAGATAGAAATTAAAATTACTTCTAGTTTAATTTGAAGTATTCCATGTTTCCATCTTCCTTCGTTTCCAACTCGCTCTTTCTTTGTATGTGTGCATTCGGTTCCCTTTTTTCAAGGTACGTGTATATCGTTTAGTAAAAGTTCCATTGAAATAACCCTTTTCCATATTAAGTTACAATGTTTAATTTTTAGAATTACACCCAAGTGACTATTTTACTCTTACTTTTGCGTCTCCCTATTGTAATTTCAAAGAGGTCTCGCTAGGAGCGAGGAGAAAAAAACGGAAGCTTAAGACCCGTTAAAGAGGCCAACTCATCTTAAACATTTGTTTGGAACGTTTTGACGCCGAGACGTGTTTTCCGATTTAATTATTTAAAAAATAAGGGTTACCCGTTAATGAAAACGACGTAAATGTCTCTTGGATCTGTTAATACTTGCAAATACGGGAATACGTTACCACGAGAGACGGACGCAATGGCGATAATAGCAATGATAACTTAAGCACACAATTAAAATAGAAAATTCCCGTGGAACGTGTTAAAACGTTGGCTGCTCTTCTATGGTAGCCACGCATTAAATATTTGCGTACCTTTTACCTTAGAAGATGATGACACTGTCTTGAGTAAACAAACGAAATACTGAACAAAATGTAAAAATGAATAGTGGAGGCAACAATAAAAGCGTTAGCTGAGAGTTGCTTCGTATATATTTATGGAAACGTAACAGAAACGGACTGAGTGAAACAAACATTCATGAAAGCGAACCGTTTCGGCGTTGGAATTAATCTTTCGTTAATAATTAAAAAATATTCAAGCAAAATCGTTATTTTACGCTTTTTTTGCATAATACACGTTTACACGCAATGACAGTATGATAATTACGATAATAACGAATTGCGTTTATTATCGCTTTAAACACCTGACGCTAATGTATTCCCGTTCCCATGATATTCCACCGTATCCATTCGGATATTAACTCTAAACAGAAGTAATTTCAAGGTATTTAGTGACAAATTAAAGCAATTAAACGAACCAAACTAATGATGCGGAGAGAAATAAATAAAATAGAAATGTTTAGATTGGAGAGGTAGGTGAAAATACCTAATTTGAGTTTTGTATTAAATAAAATTGAAGCAATTTGTTCTCGAAACTTACGACCGTCGGCCGTACGGCATTACATTTCTAATCTACGAAATCGTTTCCTTCAGGTCTCGCCCGTTCTCTCTCTCTCTCTCTCTCTCTCTCTCGCTCTCTCTCGCCTTTTATTTCATTCGATTTTTTATGAGTTTAAGTTGATCAGGCATAAAATTTCATGACTAGTTTTCACCAAGAGGGCGTAACATTACCAACCACAAATCAAAGATGCGGTGGCAACTCTCACAACCTGTTCCTTACACCTTTTACAGGTCCGCATTTCGTTTCTATCATTCACCTCGCCGAGCAACGTTGCTTCGAACGGCAACGACTCGATTTCGAAAAAGATCGCTTTGCGTTTCGTTCGATCGGCAATTTAACGAATCTAAGGCAGTCGACGAGATTTCGAGTTTATCGTTACTTTCTTTGAAGAGGAAAAACCGTTCTTTTGGCGATAATCGAATGGGCAGAGAAAGTTCGGACCTGCATCTTGTGTCGAACATATATTAGGACACCCATTCCATTTCGAAGTGTCATTCGAATATGCTTTACTACTATCTTCTGTATTTATAGCCTCTTGTTGTTCGGACCGCGGTTTCGAACAAAGGGTTTTTATATGCATGTATGTATCTCCTCGTGTGTGTGTGTGTGTGTGTATATTCTTAAACACGAGTCTTGTTAACGTGTTCCTGTTCCTATATGCATAATATTTCATTTTAAATAACATTGTTTATATTTCATTACAGTTTCTGTTGGCTCATTTAAAACCGATTGCTTTTTAAAGAACGCACAACAATGGCAATACATTGCATTTAAACGATATCGTACAATTTCAAGTACGACAAGAAAAATGTCCAAGATTTTTTCAACAAATTCATTAATTTAATTCCGAATTGACGCGAGAGAATGTAGTTATTAATTGAAGCAAAGTATGCAAATTTTTGAACGAGAGTGGGAGAGCAGCGAAGGAGAAGTAAAAAAGTTGTGACGGAATCAATTAACGAGGGAGCAGGTTGAGTATTATTTGAAACCACAATCCCGGATTAAGCCGGACTTTTCTCTCTCGCCCTCGCTCCCCGTCCCTCGATCTGCGGCCAGTTACCTACGAGTTTTCTAAACTCTCCACGGAAGACCGGGGATCGAGTTGTATTGATTATTCGAACAACTCCGGTCTTTTTACTAATTAAACATCAATTGCCACTTGTGTTTGTTTTAAATTCAATAAAAGCTTGTTTTACCTTTAGGAATCGTTTCTGAATAATGCTTCGCTTAATGTAATTGAAAACGAAAAACAGCGTCGAGACCTTTATTTTCCGTAACTGCGGAGTGGCGGAGAAGAAAATACAACAATAACGTCGACAAAAAAAAAGGGAAGGGAAAAGGTGAAAATTCGTTCGCGTTCGAATTACTTTGGCAGCGGAACAAACGTAATCGCGCATTGTTTGTGGCAGAAGACAAAACGGATTCGAACGATTCCAAGGGGGTTCGTTCTTCTTCCTTCCCATAGAAACGTGTCTGCGCGCGGGTTATGGCTGGCTGGCAGTCGAATCGCAAAGTGGGATGCGTTCATCCCGAGAGAGTGGCTCGCTGTCTTCGGCCCATTTATAAACATCTTCTTGTCGGCATGCAAATCAGACAGCGAAGCCGGATTTTGATTGATCTATTCGCAAGATTGATTACGTGCGACCGCGTACAATGTCGAAGTACTTCTCTCCATTATACTCCCAAAGTGCATGCGTATTACGCTCTCTATTAAGTTATTTATTTTATTTTCTCGTGCCAGCTATTCTTTGCAAAATCTACCCATAAGAGATCCTCCACCATCTCGCTTCCCCGCCCCGAACCTCCACTTTACGGCAGCTTATGTGTCGAATTCATCCGAAACTATCGCATGTGTTTCCGTGATGATAAAGAGCGAGGCGAGCGAATTTCTGTACCGCTAAATTACAGTGCTCCATTCTTTCGCGGCGAATTTCGCTCGAAAGATAATAAATTCTAATTTAGTACACAATCATCTAATAAACGTTGAGAACATTACAGTTAGTCGCTGTAATGTATGGACGCGCATCAGATACAGTTGTAATTAGAATGTAGATTTTTGAGGTGTTCTTCTCGAGCTCGAATCCATTACTCCTAATGTCGTCGTTTCGGCATTCTTTTCATTTTGACGAGCACTTTTTGTTGAGATGACTGGGCAGAATCCACGCTAATGCAGTCTTATATTTATCATGATGTATCATGGAAAACGTGTTTTCTCTCTCTCTCTCTCTCTCGCTCGCTCGCTCGCTCGCCGTCTCCTTTATTTTTATATTCCTCATTTCTTTTATTCCATCATTTTTCTTCTTCCACCTCCAACTCATCATCATCTCCATCGGCTCCTTCTTATCCTTCACGCAACATCGTTCTCTCATTCGCTTCAACATGTGTAACGTTTAAGAAAACTGCGTGTCATTTGATTTGAAAGTTCACGTCCGGAATATAATCTTTATTATCCTCGTTCCTTGTCCACTTCATTCATCGCATTTTATATCCACTTTAAATAATTCAGTTAATTAACCGGCGAGATGAGCGTTATCAGTTTGCGTTAGCGTTTCGTAAAAAAAATCGAAAGAGTAAATGCACGAGACGAATGTCGAAAATAAGTAAATCGCAAATACGCATTAATTCCGAATTATGTGTAGTGTTTGCGTACGATCCCAGTTTATGATGAGTTTCAAGCCGTCGCTTAATCTGCTGGATGGGCTGATGTATATTAATGGATTAATGCAGTACAGGACTGTCAACACTCACCTCGCCCATCATCGAATAACGATACCGTATCGATTGTTCGCCATTTTGACAATCGCCCTAGACAATACCGTCAGCAATTAGCGATAGTGATGACAATGAAAATTATATTTCGCTACTTTGTGGGCGATATCAAAAATTTCAAAATAAAGTGTATGGCTTGACGATGATGGAACGTGTTCCATGCGTTCGAAAATACGGTTCATCGATGGATGGGATGATACGATATGCGAGCGTGACGTTCTATGGTAAATCGTCGCCGGCCGTTCGTGCGGCTCAGGCATTAAGCGCGATTGGCCGGGCCGGTGCGAGACTCGGAATCGTTGCTAATTGATGCTCGCCAGCTACGTCTCGTTAATAAGTCACAACCGGCGGCCGAGCGACAATAACAATCGCTGGAAGCCGTGCAATGGCTGCGGCGTGCTCGCGAGGACGACGGCCCGATCGGCACTATTAAAATCGCCGGCCACGACGCGTCAATGCGAAGTATACGAGGCGATTAAACGGATATACGAGCGGCGCGGTGTCACTAGCGAATAAAGCGCATAATATGAGGTACGCTTTAATGTCCAGCGGCGCGACCGTTTATGGGACGCCCGATGGCACCTGATCTATGGACGTCCGCTTTTTACGACCTCCGCACGTATCGGCGCTTTGATCAGGCGCACGACGTTGACGTTTCCCGTAACGACGTCGTAAACATGCCCGCGGCGTCACGGCGATTTGGTTTATCGCGTCGCGGCACCGATCGCTGCGAACGCTCAGCGTGCGTTCGAATCACGTTCCGTTCGATTGCCGAAATTGCCGTCGTCGGTCGCACGTCTCGGTGCAGAAACGATTGCGAATCGTACATCCGGACGTTCGTCGTGTCGTGTCGTGTCGTGACATCGGACAGTAACTTAATCCGTTGTGACGGCCGTCGTGGCGGAGAAAAGGATGCCCGAAAATCGGCGCTAATCATCGTCGTATGAAGTAACGAGTAGAAGCCGGGGGAAGCGTCGAAACGCGAACGCTGGCGCGGCGATATTTCGAACGGATTCGCAATAAGTAATTCCACGTTCGAACCGTTGTTTCGAGCGAAACCGTTATCGGATAATCAAATGTCGTGACAAGGAGCACTATGTCTTCATTTCTGCATAGGTGTGTCTCATTCGGTGCGATTAACGAATCACTATCCCGGAGAACGAAGAGAAATAGAGAATCGAAATAGGAAATAATGTTAATAACGACGAATAAATATATGTGTGTAGTTCCCTATTTCGAATCCGGCGTACGCTGTCATTTCCTCCGGTTTTCGTGCCGTCCTAAACAATACCCACAATTTCGTCGAGCTTTTAGAAGAATTGCATTGTTAATGTGATTCATGTATTTAGGTAGGTGCGTCTCCGCTATTGCCGTTTCTTTCGCTTTCCTTTTCGGTCGCCGTCGAATTTATTTCGCTCTCATCTAACGGCGCTGACGGTTCGTACGTTTATTTTAGGTGGAACCGTGGAGGAGCTTTCGTACGCGAATTGCGTGATGCCCGGGAGCTATTTTATCACTTTCGGTTATTGCTAATGAGCCATTTTTTCTGTCGTGCCCGACGAAACTTTACGACGCGATCGGGGCTAATGAAGAAAAAGTGCCGCACGCCTCGCATTTAAATCGACCAGGAACATTTTTGTCGTGCAATATTTAAAACGGGGAGTTTATATTTAATAAACGGCGTACGCGCGATCGCCCCGAGAAGCCAATTTTTGCGAATCTTCTTCCCTTCAAATTGCCGCACAAAATCCCCAGATATTCCCGTCTACGACGTAGACGAAGGTAAATATGACTTTATGGATTTCCTTATTTCGCTCCTTCTTATTCCATCTCCCACTTATTGATGCGAACAAAATATTTCAACGGAAATAGTTGAATTCTTGGGTTTACATGAATTTTTATTTTATTTTTTTCAATATTTATACGACAACCGATTCGTATCGAACGTATCGAAAATGTTGTTATTATCGTGTGTTCGGTCTCGTTATTTTAGGCATTCAATTTCGGACTGAAAATGCGGTACGATTAATTCACTCTATTACACACGGCATTATTGTCGAACGGTTCCGTTTAAACGGACATTTGTGTACGTACAAAACGCGTTAGATCCATAATTAGTAACCCCCGATGCGTGTTGTGTTTGTAAAATCGTTTAATAATACCCGTAACGCGGGGATTAGTATAGATTTGCCGTAAGCTCAACGGTCGTTGTTGTGACTCTAATTCCGATCAGTTTAATTATGCATCGTAAAGGCGTAAATGCACACACGTGTCGGTCAATATTGTTACCTTGATTCGCTATTTCCTCTTGTTTTTTCCGATTTCCATTTTTTCATGAGGGGGTCGTAAATAGAGAGAAAGCTAAATCAATAAATGGATAGGTGAAATTTATGAAATATGAATCGTTGTTCGTCAAACGCGACGCCGTCATTTGATGCATGTTAATCAATTGATTAACGTAAAGGCTTTAATTGATCGAGTATTATGCAAGGAATAAACTTATTCAGTCGTTGCAGGGGTGCGATTTAGCCAAACGGCTTCGCGTCACGAATTTCTACGCAAATATGCAACCACTTCCGTAAGCATACGTGCACATTCTATTATTATTTCTATTAGAGAAATGGCTTCGTCGCGGCGACGGAAAAGAGAAGCGAGAACAATAATAATAAGCTTTTTTTTTGATGTCTATCCTTTTATTTACGCTTGGAATGTATGTTTATGGCTGCATAACTGATAAAAGGTCTTCAGGTTTAAGGTCAAACACATAAATTTCGGATTGTAAAATTTTCGTTGTGGCACATGTTATAGACACGAGACGATAAAGTTCATTATTTCATTATCACATAATGAACGCAATATTAATAAATAATTATAAGCGTGCACTCGACGCACGTGCATAATTAATTCGGCGGGGTGGCTGGAGCAGATGCGATTTCGATATGAAAGCGACGATTCGATAACCGCGTGGGAGGAAGAATGGCGAGCGTGGCAATACGAAACGGAATAAGCGAGGCGAGAGGACGATCCCGTAGGTTCTTGGACGACGTTCCCAAGTGTCCGTGGCTCGATATTCACACTAGGCGATAAAAATTCACGCTTCTTAAAATCCACGCTGAAAATATTCAAATTGGTCCATTTTAGTGTTCCCCGGGGAGCCATTGAGGTTGACGCCAATTTGCCTGACATGAAACAATGAGACGGCGCTATCGAAGCCGGTTCGCTCTCATCGGGGACTTTTTACTTCTTAATTCCGTTCGCTGCGAAAATTAATTTTAATAACTCTAAGCGGGCACGAAAGGGTTGGTTGCCCTTCCCGGCGGGCTTTATTAGCGCATTCTATCTCCAAACGGCTCATAACTTACATACTTTACTTATTTGCAGGCCATAAGATGTACAGTTCCTAGCTGCAGCTGCGAGTGCTTCGTTCCCGGCAAGAGGCATCTACGCTATTGCGAGACCTGCAAACACGGCTGGGTCCCTCACGGTACGTCCTCACATTTTCTAATATTCGTCAACTTTGTTATAAACTCGCAATAAGAATTTGATAAATGCACGCGCGCACGCACACGCACACACGAGGGACCATCATTTTCGTCGCTATTATTGTTGTTGTAACAGCAATCGAACGACGTATTTAGGGGAAAGCGTGAACAATTCGGGCGAGATTTATCGTGGCCACTTCCGAGAACCGTTTTCGGGCTTCGTTAAAGAGCGAGACGTTAATTACAAGACGTGAAATTCGGCCGGCGAGTAGGCAGCGCTCCCGCTCAGCAGGACGCGGCGGTGACAAGGCCGGTCCGTCTGGTCCTCCCACGACGTCTCGGCATCGGTCTGTTCGGCCGCGATGAGGCCGCGGACGAGAGCGAGACGGCGCGTTCCGTTCGGGCGACCGAAGCGCCGCATCGCTACCTAAATCGTTTCTCTCCCCCTCGTCGCTCGAAGGCTTCCGTCGCGATCCTCTCCGCTGCTACAACTTTTCAACTCTCGTCTTCGTTTGTTTGATTTTCGTATCCTCTTAATTTTCGTTCTTGCCTTCGTCTCGCGTTTGTCGTCGTCGACGGCGTAATTTATTCGCCTCACAAAGGCTCACTTGTAAATTGGTCGCGATGCATAAACCGTCCCGATGTGTAAATAATAAGTTCCTAAATGGACGGACACGGTGCCCCTTCTTATCGACGCCGATCGGTTTGGTTTATTGGACGGGCAGCGGCGTGTAGGAGCGTTACAAGTTATCGAATAATGAACTGTCATCGTTGAATTATCGACGGCAACGTACCGCGCCCAGTCATTCGCAATCTACGTATCGCGTCGGAAACGGTTTACGAGCGACCCCGGTACCATCTCTAGGCTAATGCGACCGGTTGACCGACGCCCCGGGCAACTACTCATGCATACCCAACTATGTCCAAGACGAAACGGCACTCTTGGGATACCCCGTTTTGATGTGCACGATCCCCGATATTATATTGTATCGAATAGATGCGTTATTTTTGCCTTTCTTTCTTTCCTCCTTTCCTTCCTTATATTTATGTCTTTCGTAGGACAACGGAAATTTCTCATTTCCCCGTATTTCTCTGATAGAAACGCTCCGAGGGCCAAATTGACGCCCGTCGCAAACTGACCATAAAATATATTCTAAATGCTAATAACTGTATCATGACATTTCGGTATAAAATATCGTCTATCCGATGCAACTTGGTTATGTTGGTCCGAAATAACGAGAAGGTGGAATACGAATATAATAACGTTCAATCGAATGGCGTTTCGTTACAATTTGGAGACAGACACCGTGTTCCTATAAATGATTTCGTTTAGCCTGTTCGTGTCATCGCGAGTCGAATGTAAACATAATCCGTTCTTTCACAATTTAGACGTTTAGTGGCTGCCAGATCACCGACAGAAAAGAAATACGTCAATTTATATCAACATTTCTTTTATTATCGCGTAAATAATTTAAAAAAGAACATCGATCGATAAATATATTTTTAATTTTTATTTACGCGTAGCCGAATAATCGGAACCGGGACGGATAATGGTTTAATCTATTTTCATTACACCTGATTCGCAAATCAAAAATGAAATAATCGCGACGGCGAAACTTATTAATCCCGCATTTTAGGAAACCACGAATTCCCACAGAAGCGTTCTATTTATTTTGGGGAGGAAATTGTTGCGTCCGTCCTCTCGTTGTTGTTGTTTTTTGCGCTCTTTTTTTTAATTTACGAGCGCGTCCTTCATGTAATAGAATTATCTGATCAAAGTACAAATACATATTTGTAAAATAAATTGTAAATGCGTGATCGTAGCAATTTAACGGGCAAATTGAGGGAAACGTACAACACCGCACACACACGCATTTTTTATTTATTTATTTTTCGCGTTACCTATTTTCAACCCCTACGTTATCGCGACGATCAAACCAATAATTAACACGAACCATGGGAATTAAAATGATGTCCGTAAATACGACTCTGCGGGCATGTATTTAACTCTCTCTACTGTCTTTTCGCCGTGTTAAAGCGCAATGTGAATCTTGAAAGGATCGAAACGATCGCGTAAATAACATTTTAATAACATCGACATAAATAATATGTTCAATTTGAACCCTTTAAATAATTCAAAGTGCTCGTATGTGCGTTAAATTAATTTATCAGAACGGCAGCAGAGTGTTATCTCGTAACCTTACACGCTAATTTAATATAAAGCTACCGCTTAACAAAACCTGTAATATGTGAATCCTTCTGCGCGGTTGTCCCATGTCACAAAGCGGGGTGCCTTTATCCCTTATCGTCAACAACATCTTACACCCTTATCCGAAACGAATTTTCTAACGATTAATACGTCAACGACGCTATGTAGACAGTTGAATTATTGATTTAAAACGAAACCGTTCAATGTAAGGAGAATAAGTAACGATAAGTAATTAAATATTTAGCCATACGCGCATTTATTTAGATAATAAAATAATTAATCAAAGAGGAGAGAAAAATTTGCGCCAGCACCGATAATAAATTGTCCTGGCGTGGAGCTTCCTGTTTATTTACTTTACTTTTCGCCTCTCCTCCCCTCTTGTCGGGGATTTCCTCTTAGACTCACTAGCATGACATACGACTTCACTTAACATCCTTGATTGGAAACTTTTGATAAATGACGGCGGTCCGTCCAGCGTCTCTCTCCCAAAAATCCATCCCCAATATTAGGTTACTGTCATGCAATTTATGGATTGATTAACTTGGACGGCGTAATCAATGTGATATTCGCAAAAATGTGGCAAACAATCACTATAATTGCGACGCAATAGAATCCATAGATGGAAACAATGCACGACCCCCAACACACATTTTACGGCGCTATCATTATTCTTCATTAGAATGTATTAAATATTCTATCATTTCACATTTGCGTCGCAGTCGAACGAAAAGAACCGATTTTGTTTTCCAAGATTTCTGTTCTGTGATTAAATTGCTTTTTTCCAGTAATTTGCAACAATTATTGATAAATCGCTGGTTAGTTCCGAAAAAAAAAGGCAAAAGACAGACGTTCGTTCGTAAGAAATAATGGGGGAATGAGAAACGAGTTCAGCTAACAATAGTTGCAAAGTCCGTGTTTTACATCAATTTGTTGCCGTTATAAATATGTATAAAATGTGAAATTCGCAACACGTTCGAACCATCAGTCGCTTATACGCAGAGCCATGCATACGATATTGGTATGATATTTTTTAACGCCGCGGTCAACTCACTCTCGTGCCCATTGATATTCCTTGGAAGTTATTCGTATCCTTTCCCATCGTTTCACCATTTATTTACCCTCAAAGTGACATAACTTGGTTTCTATCATATATTCTATTTCGTTTTATTTTTCCCTTCAACTTATTCCACATCGATATCCACTTTTTAGCCAACTCAAAGTACGGTGATCAATTTTCTAACGCAATTCCGATAATGAATAAATTAAGTCGATCGCGATTTGTGTTCGACAGTGTCCGAGTTGAAAAGAATTGTCTTTTAATTTAACGAGGAAGTGCATTGGGAATAAAAAAGAGTAAATTGTTAATTTTCGTGTAATTGAAATCGACATGAGTATAGAATGTTAATTACGGCGCGGTAATTAGAGTTGCGATCAGAAAGTCGACATCTAGGATAATTTAGTTGTGGGTAATTAAAAATCCATTAACGACGAGCCGTGTAATATAAATTCCAATTTTTCTTAGCGCTGCGTCCGTCCGTCTACTACGGGTCCTTTACGACTACATTATGGATGTTCTTAAACGGCATCGATTTTTCAAATAAGGCGGAATAAAAAAGACGACGTAAATAAAAATTTGATTATATTCTCCAGCCCGTTCTCGGGATTTCGCAATCTCGTTCTAGTTTAATCTTCCCCGCTCCTTTTGCGTCCCTTCCTTTTTTAATGCGCCGCATTAAGATATCAAAAGTACGCCGACGGTACGAAGAGAAGACGAGATCGAAAGGGAGACGACGATTTCGCGAAGAACAAACAATTGGAACGATATCGCGAGCGGAAGCAGCGGAAGACGCTCGTCGCTTCTTTCTCTCTGCTCTCATTTTGAGTCGATCGGATGTTAAACTCGATTAAACACCAGATTCCGCTGCGTCTCGAAACGGAGGACGAAGAATCGCATTGATACACGATGGAGATATGATATTTTGTTGCCTTGGTAACAGGTGAAATTGAGGCCGTCGTTCCCGATGGCGGGACGCTGGCACGTGTTAAATAATTCAAGGAGAACGAGGAGACCGCATCAGTCAGCGCGGCCCTACCGAAGACCTCCTCGACGCCGGTTGCGTACGCGTCCCTCGACGCTAAACAGCATTCGAAGGCGAGGTCACGTACGTTATTGTTTGGTCATGCGAAATGATAAATAAAAACTGAGAGAATGGGCAACGAGAATAAGGAGAGTTTGCGCCAGAAAGAAGACGTTCAAGAATAATAAGCGGAAAGAGGCATATTCAAAGATTAATGACGTAATTTAAATTTTACCGTAGGAGACTTCGCACGGTCATCGTATCGGTAAACGTGGCGGTGCGTCGTGGAGAAATGTTAGGGAGCGAAAAGAAGGAATGTACTTATCATGTGGAAAAGGAACAAAGAGGAGAGGACGAGGGTAAGAGCGGAAAAGGAGGAAGCTATTATGAATAATTCCGTTGCGGGGAACGCGACGCAGCCACCAATCGGGCTAGTCATTATTGCGATACGTTTCGGTTTTTCGCAATAATTTATTCGGTCGATTTTCACGTAAATCCAGCTAAATATCAATGGTGCCCTAGGAATCCGGGATGAGTTTCGGCGGAAAGTGGAGCGGACGAGTGATAAATCAGGAACAGGTAGCCGTCCCGGCGGATCGGGACTGGAAATTGGATGGAGGAGCCGGCGGTGTAGCGGCATCTCCTGGTCCGGGCGGACCCGGAGATGGATTGAGTCACTTGCACCTCATTGGCGTAAGGTATTTTCCTAGACGAACGATATATCACTATTTGTTACTACGCGAGCAACAGATTTACTTCATCTGCTAGTCTTCTGGCAAATGGAATTTACCTATTATATATCCCACTATCGCTATTATTCTACGATCGACAGAAGAGAATCGTGCTGTTCCCTCAAGTAAAGAAAGCGAAGAGAGAGCGAGAGCGAGAGAGAGAGAGAAAGGAAAGGAAAGGAAAGGAAAAATTGCACGTGAATAATGATAATATTAAAACGATGAAAAAGAACAGGTGGAAGAATTGGCAAACGAGTAGGAAGAGGCCGAAGAATAATACTTAAATAATTAGTTATTATATACATGAACAGTACAGGAAGTGTATACCGTTGAAGGCAACAATTAAAACAAAATCAAGCTGAAATTAATTGTAACACGCGTCCTAACAAAACAATTAGGACTATTAAAATGAACGTTCATTAAATGTCGCGTGACAATAACAGCACACATACGAAGTTCCCTTCTTATTTTTCACGAACCGAGAATGTACTACTTTCTTTATTTCGCCTGATATTTCCCTTAGTTTCCTTTGACCTCCGCTAAGCCACATTGTACAAATTAACATAGGAAGTCATTCTTCATAAGCGAATAATTGCCGGTTATCATTTCCATATTCTTGAGCCGATCACAGACAAATACATCGAAATGCTAATAATAATAACGAAAATAATAATAAATATTTAAAAACAAATTTGTATACAATTTGTATTTCGTAACATGCCATGGGGCGGTTTTACAAAACGTAATACGTTCTTTAATTATAATTGACTAAAATGGGAATACAGAGCCCATGCACTAAAAAAAAGGGCAGAACGCCAACAACGAACGTGTTCGAAACGATGAATGCGTTACTTAAAAAATTCTAAATGAAATTAAGAAAGACGCGAAAGTGCAACTAAAGCAAAAAAAGCAAGAGAAAACGATGAAAAGTTGATCTTGCTTGATTATTATTTTTTATTAATTATATACACATCAAAATTAAACTGAACAATTAAAGGAGAGCAAAGTTAAAGACGACGATGTTGATATAAGTCAGCCAATTTAAACTGATGTCTTAATTATAAAGCCAATCAAAACTTTTCACCAAGATCAAATTAAGCATAAAATTTAATTGAACTGTTAAACTACGTGAACGAATTCAATTTGCTTAATGGTCGGCAGAAAAAAGGAAGAAGAAGGACGAATTATAAATGCAACTTAAAGGAAAATTGGTATCTAATCGATATTTCAGTCGTCCCGAAAGAAGAATATATTCTTTAACGTCCCGTCTCTCCCCGCGACTCTTTCTTTAAATATCCGCCTTGCCATATCCTTAAGTAACAATTAAGGGTGTATATAAACGAATTGTCTTTACCGAATTGTTTGCCCGCAACTTAAACTAAGCAAACAAGGGTGCCTAATCCCTTAGTTTAAACCATATATTAACAGTGCTACTGAAAAGCAAACTCTCTTCTCTCTTACACAGAAAGTCAAATACAAATTAATGCGTTGCTACATTTATTTGGTTTTTCTCTTTACACTTCTTCCTGTTACCGAGTGAAGCAAAATTATTCACGCTCGGCAATTTAAATTCGACATTGTACCCGATTTAATAAAGTACAACGTGATAGCCCTATACAGTTTATCACTTAATATAAATCAATGTAAAGAAAATGATTTGAAAATGACTTGCAGAGAAGTTTTTCCTTTAAAACGATGGGAGCGTATTAATTTTAATAGAAAAGTACTTTCTTATCGATCATTTCGATAGCAGGGGTGCTGACAACTCTTTTCTCGTAACTTTGTGCAATTGCTCAAGGGAATTTCCTTAGACTGAAACTTTTTGAATATTGTGCTGAGCTTTTTGACTTTTATAACGTAACCCTTTTGTCTGCCGTAAATAATGATGAAGAGAGAGAGAGAGAGTGAAAGAGGAAACTGTGTGCTTCAGTTTAACACACGCTACAATTCGAAGAGCAGATAACTCAAGTAATGGATGTTCGGTAAATTAGAGAAAGTGAGTTCGGAAGAAATAAATAAAGGAGAATTTATTATTTTAATACGTAATTAGTTCAGTTATTCTTTGGCATAGGTTAATTCCGTGCCAGCTCATTTCGCTCGGACTTCTTATAAAAGCAAACTAAATAGGATCGTTTATGTTTATGAAGGAGCCTTATAAATTTTATAATTAGCCCGGTCGGAACGGCACATCGCTAAGAATGGTCTCGTACATAAAAATTAGCGCATCCTCGGAGTCCCTCCGGGTTCGAATTGCGAGGATAAAAGAAGGGGGTAAAGTGAGTAAACAACCCTCGCTAAGAAACGAACTTAATATTCCGGGAGATCTTACAACGTCGATACGACCTTATTATTTATGCGGAATTGTTGTTTTTATTGCCGAGATTAAATTTGTTTAAATTCTACGACGAGATAGTTAAATGTACGCTAAAAACGAAAAATACGGTCGGACCTTAACCGGCGGTAATATAATTGCATGTCTTGTAATTCTCCGTTATCAAAATTGATTGAGCCACGTACGTACGTATAAAATTCGAAAACAAAAAGGAAGAAAGAAGAGTAAGAACCAACTTTGTAGTTTGAAATAAAAAAATGAAAAAAGCAAACAAAGAGAGTGAGATAATGAAAATCCGTCGATGAAATGCCATCGTATAGATATACACATAAAAGACACTAAAGGTACAATAATGATGACCAAAAGGTAAATGATTTTTACGTTAAATAACTTTACAACAATAGGTCATCAGCGCGGTCATGATCAATCAATGCATTGTCTCTGAAAGATGAGAGAAAAAGAATGGTACAAGTGGAAGAAGGCGAAGAGCGAGAAGAAGAAGAAGAAATTTAAAAATGAGTTTGCGGACGTGTTTACGCCCATTTTCGTAGTGCAGCGACCGTCCAGCAGCAGCAGCAGCCGTTCGTTATTACCTGACAGCTTTTAAAGTTATGGACTAAACTTATTATATTCCGGAGTTATTGCGAGAGCGTAAGATATTATTGACCGACCAGTGGTACCTCGCAGGGCATATGGCGGTTCAATTGTATTTCAGAAAAGAACGAGAAAAAACTGAAAGGAAAAAAGAGAAGAGAAAACGGTAAAGAAAGGAGATGAGAGAATTAAAAAAAGATGAAAGGGAATTATGGAGAATGAAAGGAAAGAAGAATGGGAATAGACGAGAGAAAACGATGGGAACATAGTCGATCGCGTATGTTATACTGTGTGTGTTTGTATTTTGTACGAAGATTTAATACGATGATCCGTTTGTATCGTCCGCGAACAACAATCGGTTAACGTTGATTTCTAAATTAGTTTACAACTAACTGAACAACGGGCTCGATGATTGAAATTGCTCATTTCTACGTAACGGCAGTGGAGCACAATCTGTTCGCGAGCATTTAGACAACGACTACGCAAAACGAAATATTTTCATCGGAACATCGTCCAAGTGGACGGAAAATGTTGCGTGCAATTTAGAAAAAGAGCGAAGGAGTCAGACGCATGCAAATCCAATTAGAAGATGTGCGATACTAGTAATAATTCCTCGCCAGTTAAATAAGTAACTTTATTAATAATTCCCGCCCCGGGGGTTGAATTTATTTGTGCGTAGGTACTCGTGCCCTTTTTTAATATTCCATTAACAAACATCGAACATGTAAAGCTGATCATTTGTCGTTTACATTGTAAGTAATTCGTTGAACAATGCAAATGTAGGCATCGTGATAAATTTGCGTAAACGTTTAAAAAGCCGAGACGGCGCGTTTTCTGCACGGCAGTCGGTTATTTGATTTGATTTCGGCAATTTTCGATGTATAAATATGTATATAGGGTTAAAGAGATGTACCGTTGGGATTCATAAATTGGAGTGCGTAGGTTGTAAGTAAATCATAGGTCCTGAACGGACGAAAAATAAAGGGTTAGATAGAAGATATCGTAATACGGCGTAAAACGATCGCTATGGTAAACATAATCGCAGGTGAACTCTAGGAGTCCGCGAATCAAAGGACAGAAGGATGGAAGTTGGATTTAAGCTCGTAGGACTTGATCCCCGGGGGGCACGAGCATAGCAGGAAGTTGCCAGGCTAAAAGGCAAGGGTTAAACACTAAATAGAAACGAAACCCCCAGAATAACAATGCAGACTTCCGTTCTATGGCTCTCTCAGGAAAAACCTGTGAATATTTATCATAATTAACAACTTTTATGTTGCCGTGCACAAAAAGAAAAACTGAACAAAAAGTGTGATTAAAATAAGCGTAACACAGTTTGTACTGCATCATTGTCTATATACCGAGCGCGGCCTTTTATCCTTTTATTACTATTACGAGCAACTGCACAATGAAATAATGCTCCTAAACACTTCTCCATTACTTGTTATTCTTCTTTAACATTTTTTTTGTCTTCCGCTTTCTTCCATTCATTCATTCACTCCACTTCTCTCTCCCTTTCTCTCTCTCTCTCTCTCTGCCTTTCTCCCGGTTCATCATCGTTCAACGTAATTATTTTTCATGGATAGGACTCCTAATTTAATTATCTGATCCATTTTTATGCGGCCTGGATGTATTTTATTATTAATATTTTCTGTTTCATCCACCACCGGCTCGGCTCGTTAATTATTTTAAGGTCGACATTGAACGGATTAATATAAATTTCGAAGATAAGATTTCGCTCGATTAAGATTCCACCGATCGATCTGAGAGAAATCGATTCCTTCAGATTACAAACTGGACCGTGTTACGAACCGAAGAACAGCGCATTTTGTTGGCGAAAGCGTACGATAATATGATTTTCGAAGCAGCGCAGTTAAAAGTCCCATCATGTGACCCCTTTCATTAAATGCAAATCGTTACCGACACCGTGGACACGTTGCAAATCACATTGCCGAGGTCAGAGTTCACCATGTCATAATGTGTTATCTATTTCAACCCGCAGTAGCAAATATAAAATGTCTTATAAATCATTCAAGTATAAACAGTATCCATTAACTTTCGGAGACGCAATAAAAATTACGGTTCTTTAACATCCATCCAGCCAAAGGAACATCTTGATTTTTATGAAATCGTAAACTACGTATCTCTAGATGCATGTTCGCCATGTACGTGTGCATACGAATGATAATAATAATGCATTTCATATTGTAAACACAATCAATATAATGTTGTTTCATTATTTTCCATTTTGTTACTTTTATTTTTGTTATTATTCTTACTTTTTCCGATGTGTTCACGTTTCTCTCCTCTCGATTTTGTGCTTAATATATGTTTGATTTGAACGCACCTTAGGGCCCAGTCTACAAAGAGACACCACATGCTGCGTTCTTATAGATTGATATATTGATTCAGCTTTAATTGGAAGACATTTTTTATCTTTAAATAATGGTAATAAAAGAGGTAACCCCACCGCGTGCTCTACGGGAATCGAAATTTAATAATAAAAAAAATAATACACATTTGCAGTCGTTTTACGCAAGCTGCATACGTACAATCTCTCCTTCGTCCTTATTTTTATTCGTTCCTCCCATTTTAAACAGGATTTATTCCACGTCTAGAGACGCACGTCAAATAATGGTTCAATCATTAATTCAATATTAACATACGGACGTTAATTAAGAAGATTCGAAAAAGACAATAACGATCTAATTAGGATTATGTCAGGTTAGTTAATGAGCAGCACGAATTAAGCATATATTCAAATCGCTATTGAATAAGGAGCTTAATGAAACAATTAAGATTTTCATTGCTATTATCATAACTACTATTACTGTCGTTTAATATTCTTCGTCGTCATTTGAATTTTGTGCGAACGGACTAACGGAACCGGAGGATGCGTGGAATGAGAGGGAAGGGGCCAACGCTTTCGCATAAACGATGCCATTTATTTTCAGCGCTGAACTTATGATTATTAAGTAGGCATTATTATTATTATCAACGTTATCATTACTATTACGTATTCTTTCCACATCCTTGTGGGCATGTAACAATTAACTGAGCGCACAGTGGATGTGTTTAACTGGCCTACGTAGACCTCTTTAATTTCCATTCATAGCTCTCACGATGGTCATTCTGGGATTTTTCTTTGCGTCGTCCCTCATCCTTCAACTTCAACTTCAACTTCAACTTCTACCGCGGTTATAAGTTAACGACTATGGAAATAAAATAATAATAATTCCGTCTTTTTCGGTAATTATGGAACTCATTAACCATTCCGTAAATACGGGAAAGGAGGAGAGAAAGGAAAACGTGGAAGAAGCGGATTTAATGGGAACGTTCTTGTCTGAAACGGTTCCCGTACAAATAAAGGTATAATATTTATTTTGACGTAGTAGATTTCATAGTCGAGTTCACAAAGGACAATATTTATATGGCAAAGAGTAACAAGTGTTGCGAAGCGTGAAAAATTTCATATATTAATACAACAAAGTTGCATCGTGCACACAGACGCACGTTGCCGTTGTTGTATATCTGCACGCGGTGAGCTTTGAACTAGAGTTACATCCCGTTCGAACGTAAGATGTGCCGCACCATCGTCCGCATTACATGCATGATTAAGTATATTATTGTATTAAAAAGGGAAATAATAATAATATTGCGGTGTATCGAAGGTACGATTCGCTTTAAAATCTCTAAGAAGCAGCGTTTACGATGAGTAGCCATTTACTTGAAAACCACTTACGTATTTATACGTACCTATGCACATAGCGTGGAAGGTGGAAGCAAAAGAATCGGACGAAAACGAAATGACGCTAAAAGGGATAAATGCGGCGAGAAGGCGAATGAGTAAGAGAGAGTCAGTTATAAGGGCGAGGAATTCAAACACTTTGATATTTCTTCAAATAAAAATTAAAGACGTTCGAACGTCTTCGATCGTTGCGACTGCAGGAATGCGACGATGTCCTCGTTAAAATGCTAATTAATAACTTGACATCGTTAAAAAAATTTACGTGCAAAATGCTTGTTGGAAATTCTTATATGTTTCGTAATAATTGGTTAAGTGAGGCAAAATATTCGCTTAGTCGATACGACTCAAGTACGAAAACGCCACTGAGAATTGTAGGAGTGTGACGTATCATTACTGAATGCATTCCACGGTTTGTTGCACGATTCTGTTGAAACGGCGACACCAACTCTACAACAATGACAAGTAAACTGGTAATTTGCCGCTGAAATGCAATCTCACTGGAATCACGAGCTTTTTAATATTGTCACGAATGACTAAAAGCCGCACTTAAGTTACGTTGGAATTTGTACGACTACTGTTAAATAATGATTAGCATTACGAAAAGTATTCGACGAATCGAACGAAAATGTATTGTTTCTGAATTTCTTGCGCGTTTCGGTCCAGCTGAAATGAAAATATTTACGCGGATTGTTACTAAGCGTTTGAAACGTTCTTTGACACATGCTTCTATTTTTGTAACTTTGTTGCTAAATTGATTATATTGAGTTTTTAAAATACCTACTTCAAATTGCCCATAAACTTTAATCACATTCGCTAACTTATTGACAAGTTAGACTAAACTGTTTTCAAAATTTAACTACGAAAAATGATGACGCTAAAAATGAAAAATCTCAGTAAAATAATAATCAAACCGTTTCATTCATCTTCATACATAATAAATTTACTTTACGCAAATAGCATTTGTTGAATACACACTTCCGCTAACAACATTTAAATTAACAGATTAACAATCATCATCTCGCTCTAGCATTCATTTGACGTGTTTTTCAAATAAATCTTGATTATTCCGACGAGTTCTTTTCAACTGGGCGCATTTTGAAAATTGTCGTTCGCTTTTAACTACTGACAAATATGCATTCAATTAATTACTCTTCTTTTTGATGTAGTTCACATGAATAAAGAGCAATTCATTAATAGCAGCTTATGTGAAACGAAAACAACATTAAACTCTTGAAGAATCTTCTCGTTTCTAAAGATAATGAATCTTTTTTTTATCCTTCTCTCAATTTTTTCATAATCTGGTTTCATTTTATGTGACATATCACATACTGACAAACATCCTTATTGTATTCGATTTATAAAAGAACGTTAGTATATTAAAATATTATATTTCCTGTAGAATCACGATGATGATGATGATGATGATTGTAGAGACCATGACGCAGAACACGTTATATAGATCGGAAAGAGTATGATGTATACGTAGAAATTGGAATTCAATTCTAGCGAAATGAACGTTACTTATTTATTATGATTATTATTATCACGATCATTATAAAGAATTCTCTCTTACTACATCAGTTCTGCTGGAATTTCTACGTTTTAAGTATCTCAACGTATGTGCATGTTCGCTTTAATTTCTTGTTTGTTTGTTTGTTTCTTTCCGTAGAAAACCTGTGGTAAAATATCGTTCTAATTATACCGTTTTATTTATTCGAAATTGGAATTTTTTGGTTTGTTTTCACATAATCAATTTTGTGAAAGTCGACGGTTAACTCATTGACTATGATTTCATTAAAACCGCTTACAATTTCAATCCACGATTGTGATTTCTATCACACGATACGTACACATGCATATTTATGATTAAACTATCGATTTTCCTTACAACAATTATTATTATTAAAATATATTATTACTAATTTATTAATCCATTATTCCTTTCTAATTATGAATCATTCGTCTAAAATAAAAGTTCACTTGTCACACGATACAAGTCCATAATTTTATGCAGAAAATTACTTATCAATGTACGGTATATCTAATTATTATTACCATTACATTTCACGTTGTTATTATCATCATTATTATTACTGGGAATTATTGAAAGAATGCAAATGTATCGTTTAGTATGAAACAATGTAACAAGCACGCAATTAATTCTGAACGAACCGTATATGAAATTCCATAATGATCGACACAAAGTATTTCTAAAATATGTTGAAAATAATCTGAACAATTATTGGTAGGTGTACGAGGATGAGGCGAACGAAAGGCATTGAACAGAGAGAAAAATCCAGAGAGAGAGAGAGAGAGAAGGCAATTTTATATTCGATTACCAACGTAAGTGAAAGGAGATGGAAAGAAGCGAGAGTGAATAAATCGTTTCGCGATCGATAAATAATAAAAACGGCCTTATTATAAATTCCCATTGACATTTAACATTCGTGCCCGGGATAAATATGATTTCGGCGCCGACGTGTTGTTTTTGTTTTTTGTTCTCTTCCATTCTTTTCTCGTCTCTCACAAAAGAGCCGACAATAGGTGTCCATTTGTTTTGGGTGAAACACATTAAAATATAAATTGAAGCAGGTACGCGACACAATATGCCGCTGTTGTTTGTATGCGGCGGAGGACGCGAGTCAGTCTTAGAACTTTTCGATACTTTACACACATATGAGCGGTCTTCGCGGGGGCACCGGGGGGCCTTCGGACGGCACCCCGCTGCCAGTCACAATGAACCTATGACATCGACTATTAGTTACCTGCTACAGCCCATACGGGGGATGCAGGAACCTATCAATCTATAATTAACCAATTTTTTGCCTCCTTCTCATCCTCCTTTCATTCTTTCGTTCCTTCGTCAATTCCTTTTCATTCTCTTTTTTGTTTTTCTTTCTTTCGTACGCTATACTAATTCCCGTGCATCAGAGGCGGGAACATAAAATCTATCTAATGTAATAATATACATAAAGTCAATTAACTTTTTAATCTATCCGTAAAAGTAACCAAGTCCCATTATAAAATGATATACGCCACATTACGCTTTAATATGTAGAAATATTTACCAACATACACACAGTTCACGTATAATAGATGCGAAATTTAAACACATATCTTACACGCCGCGAGTACACATCGCATTTTTATTATGATGTTTCGCATTCACATGGCCATACTTCTATATTTGCCAACTTATAAAAAATTCAAAAATGGCGAAAAATGGAACGTTCGCCACGTAAAGGAGCGCGAGAGAGAGAGAGAGAGAGAGAGAGCGAGAGAGAGAGAGAGAGAGCGAGAGCGAGGGAGAGAAGAGCCCGTGCTACGCCGCTAATCAAGCGCGTGTTCTATAGTTAACAAAAAGAACAGCTTTTTAACAATGGAAAAAGGCAACTGAAACACTCAAAATATACAAAAGCTCGTCGCTTTTACAGTCGTTCCTTTATAGTTAATTCAGCCATCGTTTCTAACAAGTGGACTTTCTCTATCCAACGGTGCCATTGTTTTACCGATTGGCTCAATGTACGTTTAAACATTTCTCTATTAGCAGTTCAAGTTACATGTATGTAAACGTATGTGTGTAGGGTATGAAAGAATACGCGTACTCGCCACCCTTTATAATATTTCAATCAGCATTGTTAAGCGGTTGCCTTTTGCAATAATAATAATAATAATAATAACAACGACGCATTTGAGATTATTCAGGGCGTGTAACGTTCTTAATTTCGATGTCAAATTTCATAAGCACTTAATGAATCAGCAAATATTTCGCTTTATTACTACGAGCGATTAATAAAAAATCCAACGTCCACAGCGGTCGATAATATTTGACGAGCTATTACTTCGATGCGATAATTGTAATTAATTAACGATATTCATTTGCAACTTCCCTCTGATTACATTTTATTACTGCAAAATTGCAATCAAAGACCGACAGAAAACGACGCTCTCCGTCTGCCGCGTCATTCGTCGCTTTCTCGCTCCGTCGTTTCCTTTCCGATCGCTCCTCACAGACACCCAGAATAGAACTCGAGTAATCAATAAGTGGCCATATAAAAGTGCACGTACGCACTTGTCTCCATTAAATAAAAACCAATTAAGTGGAAAAGTTGGTGTCGTATCAGCCGTATAATAGACGACGGGTCTCGGTCTCGTTTCACACCGTGAATAGAACGAACGGATTGAATGGGAAACGGTGGAGTGCAATAAGAAGGAGAATTGTCAAAAGCGTAATTAAAATGCCGACAACAATAAAACTTGCCACTTCTAAGAATGTTCAATAAATATCATTACGTAGATGTTCGAGATTAAAGGAAACTTATTTTACACCTCTCCTTGTGCAATTAAAACAAAGTTGTATAAACTTCTTGCGTCCTTCCGCGTCCTCTTTTCTTGTACGACTTCTTAAACGATGTATTCGATCGGTTCGTTACTCGTCATAAAGACGTCCACCGTCCACTTACGCGATGCACTCGCTGAGGAATACTAAACTGGCCCATCGACTAAAATGTGTACACAAAAAGGGTGCTAGCTCGACTCCATTATCTGTTATAATAGTTCTACGCGATGGCCCATCACCGATGGCACTGCAATATAAAAGGACCGAAACGAAAGGCGAGAGAGACGGGCATAAAAGAAGAAGGACGTCGCATCCTTTTGACCGGCCGGCTTAATAACAACCGTTTGTAGGACATTATCCCGATCGCTTTTATGTGGTATTGTTGTACGTTACATAACAGATTCTCCGTTATTGTTCATTTATAAATAAGCTTAATTACCAATTTCATATCATTTACAGCGGGATTATAAACTTTATTCGAAATAATATTATCGGGCGTTTAACTATTTTTAATTAGTTAATTCGGATGGATTCAAAGACGCGTCATTAGAGAGTATTTATTACAAATTGCAGTCAGTGATTTCGTTAATTTGATGATTGTTAAGGTAAAGGTCCATCGCCAATAAAGGAAACCTTCAATTTATGAGTGGATTGTCGTTGGTGAATTATGACGAAACAATATTATTGCTTAACAATCGTACGGCATTAAAATATGTTCGTGTCTTTATAATATAATGACAGTGTGGGATCGTGGAAAGTGGACGAAGAACTTTCGTCCGTCCGTCCATTAGAATGTAACCAATTCTAATTACTGATCACGCTCTTTTTTATTCGCTAACATCAATATATCGTTCGATGGAGAGCTTTGTTTCAAAGAGTCAAATTTAAATTAATTAAAAATAAGGTTGTTTTTAAAAAGAGAAGTTCAACGGTTTTTGATGCTGAAAAGGGTCGAAACAAATCCCTGCCGCTGTTTTGTTGTATTGCCTTTGATCGTCACTTTTTGGTACTGAAATCGTCAACAATTTACATTGTATTAATCGCATCTTTGTTACGGACATTCCTCGCGTCACAGTCTGTGATCGTGAACCGTGAACTAATCGCTACACGAATGATTAAATTTCAGCATAATTGTAACATATACAAGGATAAAGTAGTTAAAGCATCCATCAAAGGATATTCGTACAGCAGCAAACCGTACGGATTCGCTCTGCCTCTATCTATTGCGGAGATGTTGCGTTTTACATTTTATTTCGAAATCAACGTTTTTCGCGTGCAAAATTCACAAACAAATGTATTTGTCATTTTGCTTTCAGCGAGAATTCATGCGATTTAATTCCGTTCGCTGCGTATTTCATTGAAATGCCACTTATTTGATAATTCGACGGTGTCGTGAGACAATGACTTCAGGAACGCTTCGACGATATTCCTTAAGACTTCAGAGCAAATAATCATAATAATACTAACAAGAGAACCGAGGAGAAGAGTTTGAACAAGAAACGGAATAGAAAGTTGTTAATAATGTATTTGGTAAGAAGAAGAATTTTCTTTTCGGTAGGATTTACGTAATAAATAAAGAATTGAAAATGTTCATTGTTTCGTTAACAATGATTAAAGATAGTATTCGGTTCTACCGAGTTTATCTCGTTCTATCTGTGGCATGAAGATGAAGATTGTCAATGTGAAAGGAAATGGTAATTTTCGACGTTCAAATGGTTGCACGGTTCGGTTAATTTGACGTAATAACGTATAGATCGTAGATTTGTTACCGAGATGTTGTCCGCCCGCGGTCGTGACACTTCCCGAGACATGTGCGCAAACCTATCATTATATTTCGAAATGAAATTGTGGTATATTATATATATATATATCTCGAGGTTGCCCCTTATATCACATTATATGCATACGTACGCACAAACACACACGAACTCAGTTCAGCTTCAGAACGGCCAGAAATGACCGAACGCATATTGACGGCGTTCATACATTCGTGAAACAACCGTGAATTATACACAAACACACGCGATAGAGGTGCTCGATTCTATTTACATTTTTCCCATTATAATCATATATTATTTTGATTGTTATTGCGGTCCTCGCATTTCTTCGGCATCCCATCCCATCCTCACTGGCCGCAATTAAAACTTGCTCTTCGGCACGTCACAATATTTACGTCTCTTTCGTTCGTTCACTTTCCATTTCGATTTTTATTAATTTTAATTTCTATTCATTTCAATTTCGAAGCGTTTCTTATTTACGCCATTTACGCAACTGTTATTGTGTGCCTAACTTTTAATTGAAATTCCCATATCGTGTGTGCGTCTATTACAAATACACAAATTAATTATTTATTACTTCCAACGAAAACATAATTAATTACCGGCGCGCTCGTTTCATTTTTTCGAATCGCCCAATTGAATAAAATTATAAAGAAAAATGAGAAAATGCAAGAGAAAAAGGCCGAAAGAAACGAATCAATCTAAATAAGCGACTCCGCTTCGTTATTATCATTATTGTAACACACGGACGAGTGAGTGCCGAGGTAAAAAATCGTGCACGTCCTTTTCTATCTCGCGCGTTAGACGGTCATCTCGTCTATTTTATTTTATAGAGTCCTCCTTTTTTTTAGTAACATTTAATTAAAATATCTCGACGGGTTGTATGGGACATTGTTTTGTTGTTATTATGTGACGGTGCCGTTGCTCCAGGTCTCACTAGGAGGTCGCAGCTGTTTGCCGCCAAACAATCGTACGTCCACCGTACGAGCGAGAGGGACAAAAGGCGGACCCTGAACGATTGCTTCTAAATTGTTTCACGAAACATTAAAAAACATGATAACATCTAGATATATCATTAAGGACACTTTGGATATTCCTCTTTCTTCTCCATCTTCTTCATCATCATCGTCATCTTAAATACAATACTTTTTTTTTCTTCTGTCTCCTCTCTCTCACTCTCTCTCTCTCTCTCGCCATCTCTCTCTTTCTCTCCTAGATTATCACTTCGGTGCCCTTTTCTTATTCGAACGCATTCCTTGACACCTTTTGCTTACATTTGACAAACGATATTTTGGATGGAATGTATGTTTATTACAAGAGTTTTTACAAATTGATTAACATAAAGAGTTACTCGCGTGAAAAACTCTTTGCATTTTCCTTTCAAATCAGATGACGTTTCTTCTAAAGATTATTACTAATGAGCGGTATGTAGTTAAAGGTGTATTTTTCCATCGAAATTTGCATATTTATGTGACAATAGACTAATTATTCGATGTAATCGTTATATTATTTAATTAAAAGCGAAAAATTAACAAGAATTTCGATGTAAGCATTGAATGATGATGGATTCCAAGAAGTTTATGTAAATTTTTTCTCTGCTTCTTATAACGAAAAGGAAAAAAGAATAAAAAGTGAAATAATAATAATAATAAGGACATTCTATTGAAGATATGAGAAAGACATCGCTTAATAATAATGTTCATTAAATGTTACTCTCGTACCGCATTACGTAACCGTATAATAATTAAAGTAATTATAAAGATGAGTGACGTAATCGTCGAGGTTTTTTTTCATTAGCTATGGTATAGAAGCGTACATAGTTAGAACGCCTAAGGGCAACATAATATAAAACTAATTATAGGTAACCTGACGTGAATATAATACCTAAACTTTTTGGGACAAATGACAAATGGACGTGATCTCTTCGAACGGTGAGGCATTTGATTGGTTTGACATTGGAAAGTGATTGATTCTGTAATTCCGTTAATTGTATTTTTTTTTCTTCTCTCTTGGTTTTTGTTGTCGTATTCTTGGTACTACGTCGACTTTTTTAAAATGATTGTTGTTGTTGTTGTTGATCGATTCAGAAAAAAACACGTGTACAAAATGAGTATTACCATAAACAATTTGGGTATATGTGAATCGTTGGCACATTGCTTTTGTTGCTAATTTTATCAATTTGTTAACAGGGAACGTGACATTAATTAAAAATTCGGCGAGGAACTAATACGAATGATTCGTTGATTTCGAAGCGAAAAGAAATAGCTATAATTGTAGGAGCCAGGTTCGGGTAATATAATTTTATTGGAACGATTGGCGCTTACTCGCAAAAGAATTACTATTATTTCAATTCGCCTAAGGTGGATCTGCACTTTACGCTAACGAGTTGAACGTTGTACAATTGTTCTCTCTGTTTTTTTTTTCTTTCTTCGTCCTCAATTATTCAAATACTTATCCCATAGAGAGAAGGAGAGAAGAAACGAAACTGTCACGGTAGATTAAAAGATTTTCCTCACTAATAATCCGATACTTTATAGGATAATTTTTTTCTAATTATGTCACGGGGCCTGAAAATAAAGGAAAGAATGAAATAAAGAGACGAAAATAGAAAACTTTTCCCCTCCGTTTAATTTTTTTTTTTTTTGGTATAATATTGGATCTCGTTTTATTCTTCTTTTCTTTCGAGGGGAACAACGACGCTTTTATAGTCACAGAGGGTGTTTTTTATCTGGCCACTTTGTCGTTTGACGTTGACATCCACTTGTTGAATCCTATTTTATAAAGACTTGAAAAGAACAATCTTGAATGTTGTGAAAATAAATGACTGTCAGAAATTTTAAATTTCCTCTTATTTTCTCATTCATTGTACCACACGTACATTGTACAACGACTAAACCCTAAATAACATATCCCTTTATTCGCAACAGGACAGTTTTTCAATAAAAAAAATCTTGTGTTATTTTGATTTCATTAACTAGATGAGCAAGAAAGGAGAAGAGAATTTTTGCACAAATTGCAATAAACTCATTTTGGAACTTCGATGGGCGCTTCTTGTGAAAGAGAGACCGGAAAATTCCTCGTGCAGCAGTCACGATGCGCCAAGTGCTTTTTATTAATAATTAATAATTGTCTATTAATAAATCTTTCATTATTTTATTTAAATTAGTGCGACAATACCTCGACTTCGTGCATAATCATGTGTGTGTGCGTGTTTGTGTTTAGGCGAAGGAAAATTAATTAAAAGGAAGAACGAAATTAACCAGTCGATAGATAAAACGAAGAATTATAGTATAAAGTATAGACACAAATAAGTATGGGATATTTGTATTAAATTCATTATTCCATAATGTCTAATCTCACTTTAATTATCTTACGGCTGTTACGTAATAAATAATGGTAATGATAATAACAAGTCCATGCATACGTCTTGTGTTTATGACCATTCAGTCCGCAGATGG
Organism: Hololepta plana; assembly: GCA_963695495.1. NCBI lineage: Eukaryota > Metazoa > Arthropoda > Insecta > Coleoptera > Histeridae > Hololepta > Hololepta plana. The sequence continues at coordinate 13,384,906 of OY968835.1, forward strand.
GTAGCAAAGGTGTCAGGTATTAAATTAGAAAAATGAAGAAGAAAAAGTCGTCTATAATAATAATAAAAAGATTAATTGAGGCCCATCTTTAATTATCGATAGAATGTATGCGATAACCTTGGCTCTATTGCTGTGCGTCTAAAACATGTAATTATTGTTTTCTTGCAGGTAAGTCCTTTGTTTCACTACGTGACACTGGCAAGGTTTCACAAGGTTACTATCCAGTCCCGGTGAGTTTGTCATATCGGTGTGTTATTATAATGATCGTTTGATTCATATCCAATAAGTAGTCGTGATGTTGAGTCGAATCGAAAAGATGAATTATTATCGTTCCGTTTCTCCTCATCTTCATCTCTTTTATCTTTTCCCCACCGCAATTCTTTTCCCTTCGCTTTTCTTATTTTCACTCCCTTCGCTTCACCATTCCCATCCGTTCGTCTCGTTCGTCTCTATCTCACGTGAACGCGTTTACACGAGATACGGGATAAAGTACGTACGTGTCATCATCATTTCCTTTTCCATACATCTCTCCCTCTCGTTCTCTCGACGAGAGTCGATTTAAGCGTTGTCGAAGACGTGCATGAGGGCGTTCGGCGTACTTCGTCGTCTTCCACCGCTCGTCGCCGCGTTTTAAAACGATAGCAGTTCAATTTGACGGCAAATGGGATTGTCTCGAACGAAATTTCGCCCCGGGACGACATTAGCCCCGGAATTGATCAGGCAACAAAGAGTGGCTGTGGCTGTGCCTGTGCCTGTGCCTGTGACTGCGCCCTGTCATTCCACGTGCACCGAATGTATGCTAACGCGTTTACGCCGCGAGGCATCGAACGTACTTTGTGCGACGCTCTTATGGAATTTCTAAATTCCGGCGGGCTCTATTAGATTATGCTCGGAATTATACCGTTCGGAACGAGCCGTGAAGCGGTTCGCCGAAATCAATCCATTATCGCGATGAAAACGGTCGTGGTAACCGAAACGGACCGGATCTATCCATATTTATGTGACATGCGGCGTTCTTTGAAAGCGCGCCCGTTCCGCCACCGTGAACTGTCAGCCGCGCACCCCCGCATCGCGCTTTCATGAATAATTCCTCACATATTTGCCGCCCGTCAAGTAGTCCTTTGTCATGCAAAACCATGTCGCAACGTCATTTTCACTTGACGTAATGCAGAACCGAAAAATATCGGTTTATCTCGGCGCTTTGAACGCCCGCAAATTCGATGCAAATTTAATAAAACGACGGTAAACGCGCGCTCGAATCGAAACCTCATGATATATACATTTATTTCTTTGCGAATAATACGTGGACATGGGTTTCGTTCGCGACGTCGTCATATTCATCGAGTTCGTCCCCCGTCCTCGTCCTCGTCCTCGTCGCCCGTTTCCCGTGCCTCGGCATTTCGACCCTCGCCGAAAAGTTCGAGAGAGTTGTAATTAGTTCCATCCGTACATTTTATTTCGCCCGATTTTATTTATTTTTGATTATTTTCTTCTTCGGCCGCCGTTGCCGCCGCCGCTCGTTGTTGTTGTTGTTGCTGCTGCTGCTGCCGTCGTCCCGTTTTATTTTTTATTAACGCGAACAACTTTTTTCCGCCCCCGTCGTCGGACTACGATTTTTAATTAAGCCCGCAATTTCTACATTCAGAAAGTGTTCCGAGCGGAAAATATTCAGTTCATTTGATATTTGTTAGTCGTTCTATGCCCTTCGTTTGTTTTCTTGTCTATATCCCGGAGGAAAATTTTATTAAAACCGGTGATCGTAACGGAGCGCCGTCCACAATTTACTTTTTTAATTCCGCAACGAGTCCACTCGCTTACTAATTTTTCAAATGAATGCCTGCGTACCTACAATTTCATATTCCGTTTTATCCGTGTTTGTAACAAAAACACTGTACTAATTCGATTTGAAAAATCCCCAAAACACAATCCCCTGCCTTATTACGGCACACTTTTAAACGCACGCAAACACCGAACGGGGGAACATGCATCGCGCACATACGCGCATTATTGAATCGAATCGGAGGGAAGACCGCATGCATGAATGGGATAATTGCCCTTCAAGTTTTTCATATTTTTCGCGAGCAAATATTATTAGGATTTATTTATTAATTCCGCTGCGCGAATTTAAAGTCGACCGCGTTCGCGTTCGCACGTTCATTAACAAATCGATTACATCAATGTAATACTTAACCGAGTCTCTTTCTTTGGGAAATTCGTTGCAATGCGACAAATAAGAATGCGATAACAACAGGGCACAAACTCGTCATCGACGTTCATTACGTGCCCATTGGAAACGATGAGACATCAAATTTGTTTTATGTAGGTCGCTCGTCATTGTCAACGTTGTTCGATACGAAATACGGAATTTCGAGTGTGGAAGAAACTCAACTGATTCAGTTACTTGGTGGTACGATTGCACGAAACTTAAGCAGTTTGCTGCCGAAGGAGAGAGAAGGAAGGAAAGAGAGCGTTCGAGTCATCGTCGCGTTTCGTTTATTGTAATTTTTCCTTCTTAACAAATCCACCTTTGTTATCTGGCGTTTTCCCTCTTATACAGATGTCCGTAGGACTTTTTATTTTCGATGCGGCAGACCCGCCCGCTACGTCGTCCTTAAAATATCGACTGTTAGCGGCGAGGCGAGGCGAGGCGAGGCTCCGTTCGGCGCTCAAAGCAGATGTTGTGGCAGATGCGATACACGCGGGCACGGACGCGCGGAGGAAGATGGGCCGCGTCCGTCCGAAATTGCGACTCATGCACCCGTCAACGGGACCCCGTGCGTTCTATGACTTTTGAAAATATCGAAACGCCTCAGGAATCGACAATTTCTTTTTATAGTGTTACTGTCAGAGTCACTATAATTAACCCCGAGAAATATAATATATAATGTATCCACATAGGAAATAAACACTGAATGTACGCACAACGTGTTCTTAAGCGTATCGCAAATAATATTGACCTGGAACGAGCCGAGTCCCTCGCACTCCTATTCATAAAGCATGTTTGTAAATATAGCTCAATTAACTTAAGTGTAATTATAGGATGTTAATGTACACGTGGTCATTAAGTGCAAAAACTACCTGGATCGAAACCGTCTAATCTAATCGAATCCCTGTCATCCGTTATATAAAGTTGTTTTTGTTTTCTCTTAAATAAATAATCTGTAACAACTAAGACGTGACTCTTTTTATGCCGAAGCACGTGAGGAAACGTAGAAAATAACTAATTACGATTATTATTCAAGCGAGGATAAGACCGAAACGAAATCAGCGAATAGCGAGTAGCGAAATGCGAGCAGAACAAATAAATAACTAAGATGGAAACGAGCGAAAAACCGAACAAGCGAGAAGGCAAAAAGGCCGAAAAATAACTATCTGATATATTCCAAGTGTACGGAATCGAGCGGCTGGTCTAGTTTGAAACAAGATTTCGCTACTTAATATTAATTTCCGCCGTCTCGCCAACCAGCCAATGTCTTCGATCACATTACGTGCGCATTGAAGATTTCTTCTTGAAATATTATAATATCCCCTCGAGCATTAAACTGTATATAATCCCCATACTTTTCACCCCATTTACATTCAGGTTTTGTCATTTTTGCGGAATAATAATACTTACATGTGGCGCAGTGGGACCATAAATAGGGGATTTTACTGTTGCGAAAATTTAATCCGGTTTTATTTCACTGTTTCAGCCACTTTTTTCCCTTTTATTTCGACCCCTAAAGCTACATTGACTTCCAGCCATGTGCAATTTAAAAACGGAAAATGCAAAACGCCGTAATTGTCGTCCTTAAAACGACACAATATTTCTTTCCGTTCATTTTTTCTTCCCTCGATTTCCTGAGACAAAACGTCGTAAAATGTCATCGTGCCGCGTACGAAAAGCGCCGATAGATCATGTTAATGATCCGTGCGAATCGCATTGCGAGACCGTAACGATTTTTACGCCGGCAACCACCACAAATAAGTAACGCAAGTTAAACGGGGAACCGCAAGATATTAATTAGCCGACGCACAAATCAATTATCGGCCAGCGAGAATTGGATTTATCGCCGCCGTTTAAATTGGTGCGCCCTCGCAATAGGGTTATTGTATCGTACGAAATTTTATTAATATACCGTTAAACATCATGTCGGTTTGAATGACACGTGCGCCTTCTGCAATGGATGTAACCGGATGCAGTGTCAGTACTGATTTGCCCGTAGGCTTCGTTCGCATAGGATTTGCATCGTGCACAGTGTTTGTTTTAAATATTATACATCCATTACACGCTGTTACATTTGAACGACGCATTGCAAATTAATACACTTTTCAGGTAGACACATTTGCCGAGTTCGGCGAACAAATAATAATTGCAGCCCATTAACAATTCATAACGTCCCGTATTTTATCATCGTTAAAATGGCGATTTGCTTCCATATAAGTAGCGCAAAGTGCATTAACGACGACGAGCGAGAGCGAGAGCGAAAGAGGCGCAACCGTGAAATACCATCTCGGCGGTACCCAATTTAAAATAATGACACTTTCCGAATGTCGAACGTAAATAAGAGCAACGGTGCCAAATATTTTCTCACATACCACTGCAACGCGAAATGTCCGAAAACAGATGCAAATTCATACGTGGCAAATTAAACGAATTTCTGGACGAAATTAAAGCCATCATTCAAATTTCCTCGTCCATTACTCAATACTTAATTGAATTCGTTTCGTTTCCGTCCAGTCGCATTCCTTTATGTATACGAACGATATCGGCCATCTATCCGCATCTTCTGCGCTCGATTTATTCATTAACAATCTCAATATCGATTTTAATGCTCGCTCGCCATCGTGCCGCTCGCTAATTTCAGTCTCTCGTTTCACAATTTTTCATTTATGCTTATACACGATACGCGCGCGTGTGTGTGTATTTGCATTTGCACATTCTTTCTCTCTCGGTCGCATCATTTAATATCGTCATCAACATAACGTTCTATCCTTGTTCCCTCGGTTCGCGTTATTCAAACATTGTATTCGCATAATATATATTATTAATGCCATAGTTATATTTTAACGCTCCTGTGAAAACGGTAAAATACAAAATACGTTATATGGGAACAACGGCGTAGTGTTATTTATCTGGTTGCTGGCAACGTATAAATTTTGAGCTAACAATGTTAAGGCATAATGCTCAGGTACGAGTTGCATGTGTGCGTTATAATAAACGCGATAGTTTTAACAGTAGCTAAAGCGAAACAATACGAATTGCCTCATTAGAATGGACCGGAAGTAGAATAAAGAAATTCAAGAGTACGATCTAATGCAACGAATTAAAGAAAGAGGAGAACAATTCGTACGTTATTGTGTGTTTTTAAGATCGGCTGTGCGATCACTTTAACGACATTGAGCGATATCGCTGAGAAATCTCGAGTTAAATTGAAAAAAAAGGAGCGAGAATAAACTGCCATTTTCTACATTACGTATACGCAAACGACGATAGTTAAAGGAGTTTCTTTCTGTTCAGGTGCCCAGTTCCGTTTCACTTCCCCGCATTGAATTTTAAAGAAATGATTATTTCGCTCGTTTCATTTGAATTTTTCCTCTTCGCTCTTTTACAATTTTAAATTAGCTAAGATATAACGGATGTAGCCTTTAATTATTGTGTCCACGGCCCAGGACAATCACCTACCATAACTAATTTATTCTATATGAAATCTTCAGTATTTATGCTCGAAGAGACAGACACTGTTTTCTGCATTAATTTCTCGTTTTTTTTTTGTTTCGTTTCTTATTCATAATTTAATTGTCATATAATGTATGCGACTTTAATAAGAAGAATAAGATATTCTGCATTAATTTCATTAACTTTTATGTAATTAACAATCTCACAAAGTTTGCTTTCCCGTTTCGTTTGGAACTGATGTTGTTCCACTTCTTGTTCATGTTCATGTTCTCATATTCGTTCATCAACTTTATCTCTCTCTCTCTCTCTCGTCGCTTTTTAAATATTTTGCCGTTAATGTTCTCCTTAATTAAAATCGATAGAGATGTTTATTGTACGTGTACAGAGTAAAAATATGAACCGACAGTTTAAATGTACAATTCTTTTGCAGAATGACATGTGTAGCCCATAACGTAATACGAATTCAAACGTATTCAAATGTCATGTCATGTGCCTAACTAAGAGACATATGACAGAAAGGCACTGTCTGTGGAATAGCTCGTCACTTACTGGTGTAATACACTTTTTTCCTTCCTCTCTCTCTCTGTCTCGCTTCAAAATATTCATTTCAAAAGCGTCCAAACAACGCGTTCTTATTTATTTATTCACCAGCAACAACGCAAACGTTCTACTATAAAGTTTAATGAAACATTTTATCCTTAACGTAAAACAAATCCTAATTAAATACATATGAATCGATATTTTTCACATGTTTTAATCCATAGGAAGCAGCACACGAATTTATCCACATAGTCTGTAGTAGCATCCCTCTTTTACTTAATTCCGAATATTCGTGTGGTTATTGACATAACTTGAGGGGAAGCCCTACGGCCTACCGTAAGGGTTAATATGAACTCGTTTGCAGTTCGGTTGCCAACTAATTATTTCGGTCGGAAGATCATAATCCCCTTGTATAATGGCCAGTTTCCAACTTATCAAATCTACCATCATGGCTGCCGTTTGTGTGCATTTACATTCTATTCAGCAATCAATTTATATCATAACCAATTAAAATTGTCGCTATTCATTATTTCCAATTAAACGTTACGTTGGTAAACGTTTTTTTTTTATCTCCGTTGCACTCTTCAGCAGGAATTTATTTGGACAACGATACCTTTAATTAATTATCATTATTCCTATCGAATTATTGAGAATTAATCACTCTGAGCCGAATCGAAAGCAAAGAATCGTTCCAGCGTACGAAAGTCTGCAATAATTGTTGATTTCTTTTTATTATAAAATTCACCATCATCAGGTATCGATCGTTTTATCGCCAATTTTCTCGCATTCTTTTATTATGATTATTATTGTTCTGATCGTTAAGATGCGTGACCTTTTGTTACTTTAACCTATCCATACAATTTGGACATTAATGTTTCTAATTGATTTATTTGTTTACTTGATTGCCAGTTACTTGCAATAATATTATTAGTTGCCATCGGCGAGATTTAATGGTACACCATGATTGTATCGTTAAATTTCCTCTTATTAATAATAATTTATATAATTATAACATTGAATGTAATAAAAGTCATGAAAAAAAAGATTATTCTAATAACGCACGTTGCTGAGAGTGAACGCTATTCGCCATTGTTAGAAGACAAGAAAGAACTAAATCTGGAATGTGCGCCTTTGGAAACAAGTGGAGGAAGTGCTAAAAGTAAATTCAAGGTATTGCAAGAATGTCCCGTTCCGATATTTGTATCTAAATAAGATTTTAGCATTTTTGCTTCTTTTAAAGTTAAGCAAAAGGCCTCCGCCATTCTAATAGAATTACCTACATAACAAAATATTTGAGAAATCGTTGTCTGTTAAATAAAATTCTCATCATTTATTTAATTCGTTTTCTTTTGCGTACAGCGTAATAATTCTAAATGAATTCTTTTAACTATGGAGACAATAAAAATGTACATATTAATGAATAATTTAGAACGGACGTCAGTCGAACGAGTTCGTCCTTATTCTTTTCCCTTTATTATAACCTTAAGTTGGTTGCATTAAATTAAAAGCAAAAGGCGAGGAAAAAATTCATTAATGCGTTTTCTCTATTATTATTATGATTACTAATTCCTTATTCTGTCTTTTCTTCTCCGGCTTTATTATTCAACGAGAACGTTCTTGGAGATTGTCACAGTCGCTGACGAATCTGCATACAATGCAATGACATAGTACATGTCGTAATGGGAAAGTGGTTCCTGCGAGGAAGTAACTAACTGGCTTTATTTATTATTAAGCGTACGGCAACGTAATATGCTCCTTTGAACAGAAGAGAGTTTCTTTTCTATTAATCACTTGTTACGTTCCGTTAATTAAAAAGTTCAACTCGGTCGTTTTCGATTCGATCAGATAAAATTGCTTTGTACAGGTCTCGGTTTAAACACACGCTCGTTGCAAAGAAATTATAATGAGTAAATGTAAACTATTTGAAAACGTATCGATTTCATTTATTATTAATTAATAAGATAATACCGTTCGATTTGTTGTTTCTTTTCCTTCGTTTTCGCGAAATTAAATTAATTACAATATTAAATTGCGCTAGCAGAGACAATAAATATTGTTATTATTCTATGCGGTTGATTATGCGAATACTTCCCATGGCGGCATTTATTAATACGTACTAATTACCTACGTGAGAGACAAGTTAAAATAGAACGTCGGAGACTAGCTAATAAATGTTATGAGCGAAAGAATGGATAATAAGCAAAACGAAAAGTGCTACGTATAGATTATCGTTGCATGAACTTGAACGGTTTTGATTTGAAAATAAACAAACGCTCAGATTTGGACGACCTGAAAGGAGTCGTTTTTAATAGCGCTACGCCGATGGAAGCTGCTGGCCGTGGTGCAGGATAGTTCTGGAGGTAGACGAATCCGAACATTTATATCATGGGATCGATGCTAATGAAATCTTCACAGGTAGAAAAAGCGCCATGTGCACAGGAAACGATAACGTAATATTTTATTCCCTTTTGTCATGCTCGAAATTAATTTCGTTAAATATATTAATAAATGATATACACAATCTTGATAATGTCGTTACGTTGTTAAAGGCTTAACGAGTCCATTATTAATTACTTGTACTTTAATCTTAATTCGGAATCTGTGATTTCGAGCACGCATGCTTACTTAAATATTTCATACCACCGACTAAATATTAATGCTGTTGTTGTTATTAAATTCGTACGTTTTGACTGTGTACGTGTAATGTAATTTAATGCAATAATTTTATTAATTCAATTAATTCCACTTTGACGTGTTTATTATTTCATATCAAATAAATTGAATGAAACCTTCGTTATACGAGTCTTAGACCATTTACTCATTACAACCGAAAAAAAAAACAAGCACTACGTACCCACAGCGGAAACGAAATAAGTTTGCACGTAAATTTCAACAGGAATGAACTCATTCTTAATTCCACCCTCTATTATTGACTAGAAAGGCTAATTTCAAGCAACGAATTCGCATCTCATTGCGAGCGATTATTTGCAAGGTTACAGAAGGCGGTTTCGTTGTGATCATTTTCGCATTGTTACAGCCAAGATAACCTTGACTCAAATAACTGCTTCTACTCTTTTTGTGATCCGTCTGCGGCCGTACGATCCTCGCAGTTCAATAAACGTCTATCCGAAAATTGCGGACGATAATTGCGATTCGACGTTAGCGACGGCCGTCCGCTCGATTCGATCGCACAGTTTTCGCATGGCAAATCGCGTTTAGAAGCATTACGAAAGTTTCGTCTTCGCGTTGTTTGTCCCGTGCCCGTGTCCGTGTCCGTGCCCGCATATCGTTCGAATCGTACGATAGTGTATCAAGAGAAATTCCATGAAATTCGTGTCGTGACCAGCCTTTCGTTCATCAGATATGGCCGCAGTCATCCATCACAAAAGGTTGGGTGTGAACACTAGATGTACAAGATAACGTAAACACTTTGTAACAACCTTTGTCTAACTGACCTTTTACACGGGCTCGCAAGAAAAAAGTCATTTATCTTAAATGAGGGTTGAAATTACCATTGACGGTCATTATTGTGTGTGCCTGATTTAAAAATTTCGTGTTAATAACGGACCCCCAGCACCGCTCCGTTTCGTTTCCTTTTCCACGTCTTATCAATCGTTACACATCTTTATCTGCGAAACAATAAAGTACGGCTATCAAAGATAATTGCTAGTTGTCAAGGTGTCGATTCGTGGAGTTTCTCTCTCTCTCGAAGATCATATCAAAAATAAATATAACGCGTCCAAAGTCGACAACCGAAGAGAAAAAGATGGAAACAAAGTGGAATGAACGAGTGCCTTCCACGTTTGCCAGACGGTTTCGCCAAGCTGTAATTTTCACGGGTTTTATAAGGTTTAATTTCGGTGGACACGAACATCGATCTTGATAAATTTGATTGAGAGAGCCCAGTTCCGATTGCATGTCCTACGCGGAGCGGAAAACGGCACGGAAAACTATGCAGATGGCATTCGAACGCAAAAAGAAACACGTTTTACATGCACAACACAGGAAAACCACGTTCTAATTTCATCGTCGTACTAAATCTTAATAATAAATAGAATGAGAATACATCACGAATAAAATGAAATCGCTGCAATATTTGCGTTTTCTGTTGTTTCGCTCATATTTTCGTTTTTCGTGGCTTTCTTTCGTTTTTCATCAAGTTTACTTTTCATAATGTGTGCTATTTACAAAACAAATTTCTAATTTCAAACCGTTGCAAATTCCTTAATCCATTACACAATACAATATTGCTAAAATAAATGTTATTAAAAATTCTTGAAATTATTCGAAACACAACATTGTTATTATACGAAACTTAACAAACATAATATTATATTTCTTACATCACGCGTACGCTCTCCAATAATTATCATTATCTAGTTTCGTAGGTTTAGGAATAAATTCGAGTACCGTTTTCGCCAACATTATCGATCACTCTACAAATGTTAAATGAGGCAACGATAAAATTGAATAAAGAGAAAGAAAAATAGAAAATGATCGCCCATAGATAGATTGTTCGAAATTCTTTTGATAATTCATAGAATGCCAATAATTCTCCCTATTATCGTTATTTAATTTTTTTCAAAAACGTTTTCGAACTTTTAACATAATTTTTGAAAGATAATGCGTAACATAATACAATGTGTATGAGTAGAATGTCATATGGTTGGATGAACAAAAACGAACGTAGAATTTCTTTGTGTTTAGGGCTTATAGGTATGGAATATAATAACTGCGGCTTAGTTGATACAGATTTAGGACCCTTGTCCGTCATATTTAGTTCGGATGCTCAAAAAACCCCTCTAGTGTAATGTATTTTATGTAATAGATTTAAAAAGGAAAAAGGAGAAGTGTATATATAAATTAAAGGAAATATTCATTTGGTACGAGAACGAATGGCATTGCTCCATTCAAAATAAATAGCGAGAGAGAAAATAATATCTCTCTATGTACACATAATATCATATTTTTCTATTGTACTGTCGATCATATGCCATTGCGACGTCGTATTCAATTTTGCAGAAAAAAAATCTTTATCTCGAACAAACTAAATCTATTTAAAGGTAACCCGGGGGTAGGTTTTAGATGCGTTTCATTAAAAAAAATGCAATAAAAGTTCGCCCTAACGGTGTCCATTACATTTGTCACCCTTTTTTCAAACAGTGTTTCTCTGGTTCAAATAGCGTTTTATTCATATAAAATACGGTTTGTCCTTATACGTTCATTACTCTAAACCAATCCTCTGGTTCCGTTGTTGTTAAATTGGTGTCATTGTGTCGCATAAGAACCCCTATTGGTGGTTATTGTCACGACGATGCCCGGCCAATCCCAACGTATCTCTTTTATAACATTAACTCTAATACCTTTTTTGTCACGCGAACTGAACATTTTCCACACAAAATACCATCTAGATATAATAATTAGAGAACCGAGCACAATGTCTGACATTTCATTCTCGTTGTTATTATTTAGATATTTAGTTGAATGGAATGAAATAACGAAAGAAAACTGTAAGTGTACCAATAATAGAAAATATCAAATTCAATATACAGGATAATCTAATTTGACGGAACGTTAGTTTAGAAAATGTTGCAAACTCTTCATTTTCGTTTTTAAACGTTATGGCTATTATTAGCTCGAATAATATTATGAAATCATATGGGTACGTGAAAGTAGATTATACTCGCAAGTAGTTAAATAAATTGCAATAAAATTACCATCCGTTTCATATAAATTAAATTCTATTCTTTAATTATCTCTCTCTCTCTCTCTGTTTTTCATTGAATTAACATCTGTTTAACAAAAACAAAAAGATGTAAATCTAAAAAGAACTTTCTATGTTGCTCTGTTTAGAGAGTGTGAAGAACAAATTGACATCAGATACATTTTAAGTTATCTTCATACAATGATATTCAAAAGAAAAATAAGCGCAAATTAATGTTGTAAGAAGTAAGTAAAACGGTTAAAGACGGTTATCTTCGCACTTTCTTTTAAGAAAATTTGAACTTGAGGAAATTGATACTTCTCATTGGCATGTGTGCGAATGGCCACGGAATTAACACCGGGAAGTTGCCGTTCTTATTTGACCGAAAGAAGAGCGTGAATTCGCTGTTCAATAATGGCCCCCATTTTGTTTTTCCCGTGAAGAATCGTTTTCATCTTTCACTAACAATACGAAATAATAATGATACATTTCTTCAATAAATATGCTTTTATTTATGTCGTATCACTATTATTAAGTGAATCGAATTAAATCATCTCGTATAATTTTCACTCATTGTCCAATAAGCGAAATAAGGGCCTTTTATTATTATTTTTTCCTTTCCCAATGCTTAAGACCAAATTCCACGAACGAAATTTCATATTGTTATTGTAAAAATGTACAATTTCTTTGCAATGTGAAGACTTATTGAATGACGAGTACATGATGCATCATCCCCCGTATCGCAAGTAATAAATTAAATGCAATTTTTTGTCGAACGAAGCGCCCATCTTTAACGTGCACGCAGCGGATTTGCACAAAAACGTGCCCATTGTTAATTTTTGTTGTATTTAATAATAAAATAAATAATAAATGGCCCCACCTACAAAATAACCCCACAATTTTCTGGATTGGCAAGGATCGACCCTTACGTACGAACACAACAACATGTATATAGTCCACTTTATTAACAAGTGTACTTGAACATCTCGAATGAAAAAGGGTATGCGTGCATTATATTGCTTCGACTGTGCCCAAAATGTATGGGAATAGTCGCAGGATGACAGATGTTACACCCCATACTTGACATGTATGCATTAAAAACCCGTGTATACCGAGCTAATAATAATAATAATAATAATATGGGTACTCCATTTCAATTTCGCTCTTATATAAACAATTTGTCGATTCGAACATCTTTTCCACGATAGTGAAGCGAAAAAGGAATAAATAGTTTGCTTAATTAACCATCGGGATTATTTTCAATTAACATTCGACTCGAATAATTAATTTACGTTGAAAATGTTAAATTGCCGACGTTGCGTTATAAATATCGTTAGAGGAGACATTATTTAAACGTAATAACAGGCAGCGTGCATAAAATAAATAAAATTACGTATTTAGTGTGCAATAAATCTAAACAACGGCATATTATATTTTAAACCAACATATTATTATGGATATATAGGTATATGAATACTTAAAGCATATTTTATAAATATCCGCACATAATGTTGTTATTTAATTTAAAGTATACGTTGAACTTGACATAAAGACACGGGTACCAGTTTTTCTTGTGTTTCGCATTAAATTTTTTCAATCGTTTACGCTCTCGCTTTGATTGAAACCCTGAAAGAATTAACTTGAACATGATAACCGAACAGTTTAAATAGCGTCCTATCGGTCCCAATCGACTCCAATTAGATTCATTTGACGACAATATCAATTAAAATCGTTAGAAAATATCGCGAACGAAACTTTTGATCGTACTTCGATCAAACAAAACCGCAATGAAACATAATAACAATATGGGAACGAAATTTCAGTCTCTCTTTTTTTCCATAAATTACTTTCTTATTATAACGTAAGTGTAGAAAAATCTGTGTAATGTTTCGGAACGAATTTTCGGTCGGCGATTGTTGCGGGCACGCCGTTCTTTACCCTAAAGTGAAACCAATTTAAAAAGACGATGCTGCGTTATACGACAAGAAAGGGCTATAATTAGAGGCAATCTCTAACGTGGTTTCACGTACTGTCCATAATATGATGCGCCCGATCGTCTCCACAAACAGCGGACCGGCTCGTCCCTTTCACTGGCCGAAAACGGCGAAGAGATGTGACATTTAACGGTCTAAATTGATTTTAAACGTGTACACGCATATCCGCGCGGGGAATCGTGAAGACGGTCCCTTGCGGTCGGTTCGTACAATTTTCAGGTTAATTAAGTTAGAGAGATGTTACAGTTTAACTTTCGTATTGTGTTTAAAATTGCTTTTAACGAGAGCAAAAGGGTAAAAGATGGATAGGAAATGAGGCAGTAGTCGTCGAACCGGCGAACGCGAAAAAAGAAATACATGAAATAATAAAATAAAAGGTAAAATCTCTTGGGAACGCAGGCTACTGTAGCAATGTGATACGTTCTTTTTTTCCTTCTTTTTAATAATTTATTCGTGATTTTTTTCGAGTCCCGACTGCCATTGTTGTGTGTCCGAACGAGCGCTAATAAATACATTGGGCCCTTACAGACACGACATACGATCTGGAGCATAGCGTGTATCATGCGATCCAGATAGACGGTAGCCGAGCATCGGGCAGCAAGAGCAAGAGCAAGAGCAGCATCTCCGGTACGAATAAAGCGGCCATCCAGACATAAATAATATACACATAATGAAAGCGAACCATTGTGTGTGTTTGTGTGTACAAATGTAATATAACGTAAAGGGTTACGCATTAAAAATAATATTGATGAAAAAAAAAAACGAACTCTTTACAATGGGGTGCAAACGTTACGGGTGCCCCCTTTCAATAATAGCGATGTTAAAAAAAAAAAAAAAAGAAGGAGAGGCGAATGTGAAAAGGAAAAATGGAAATATTGCCTAATATTCGATGACAGGTCGAGATGATCTTCCGGGATTTTGTTTAGACGTTCCTCCCGATTGTGTTGTCTATTGATTCGGCATGACTGTGATATTATTACTCGTCGAATGCATCTAAATAAGACGTTCGAGTAAAGCACCCCACATTTTGTTAGAACGCAAATAATACATCTGCTTTTTATAGTCGCTCTCGGGTTGGGCATGTCGAAGGAGCGAGAGGAATTATTCGACGATCTACTGGAGCAAATCGAAAGAGGTTAATCGCGAATAATAAATGTCATGATTACGAGTCTCACGTGCTTTGTTTCTCATTATCCAGGTACTCGAATTTGATACATTTAACATCGAATGAATATTAATGCGTTGGATCGCCTTTCCCTTTTTGTCGTTGGCCCTCCGCAAAACGAAAGGAGAATAAAATTAGAGAATGGGAACCATTATTGCGGCGACCGCCACGAATTAAAATAGAAAACGATGCGTTACCGATGAGTGTTATTTAATGTATCGTTGGCCGGTACGTTCAAAAGGTGCCACTAACGGTCCCTAACATCGATAGAGGGTGGTCGACCCCCGTTGTTTAAACGGAAAAGTCGCCAGTGTGACAAATGACAGTCTTCGGTTCTACCTGTCACCGTGAGGGTTTTCTCCGTTACGAAATTGTGAATGTTCGAAATTAGGATTCGACCGATATCGAGGCGACGAAACAGCGACCGTTCGGTCACTAATAGTAAAGATCTCTCTCTCTCTCTCTCTATTCCCTGTTCATTTTTTAATTAGTACCGTCGCATGATTTCATTCCTTTTCTCGTCGGTTCAATTTCATTCCGTTTCGTTTTCTCCCTCGTCCAACCGCTTCTTCGTCGTCTCTCTTCTTCCTTTCGCTTCTCTCCTCGCCCGACCTTTATTCTTTTTAACGATGCATTCGTTAGCCCGTCGTTCGCAGTAGATGGGCAACCAGTTAATGATGCTGCGGCCGAGACAATGAGTTCGAGACATACATATATCATATATCCAAGTCATCCCGACAGGTACAACTTTGTGCTGCCGCTAACTAATTCCCCGGCTAGCAGAAGGCGGACCTGCGTACCTGTCACTTGCCACCGCCCGGTCTCGACCTCGGACCTACACCGCCCCCAAGTTCCGTCCTCGTCTCGCACAACTTCGGATCTGATCACTCTCGAAAATTCAAATTGAGATTCTGAAAATTATAGCTCGACCGGTGGAAGGAACAACGGCCATAAAAACGGCTAATCAATATCCGAGCATCTTTAAAACGAAATGCGGACGAGGCAAATAAAAGGTTCCTCTAATTTATACGACCCATTAGATTATTCGAGTCAAACTCGACAACTAGCACAACGATATTCCAATAAATGTGAGACGATTTATCACGTAGGTGCCCTAATCAAAATCTCTGATATTGTTAATATAAATATGGCTGAGGTTGGATCGATTTCGAAAACGTTGTAACGCTTGTGCACCTTTTGTAAAAGTAGAACAAAGCACCAGAAGAAAGAAAAGTTGGGAATAAAATAAAAGAACATCTTCTTATACTATATGTTATTTTAATGCCAGGTAATGCGGCAGAATGAAAAAGGGACTGAAAATGAAATATACCATCCTATCAGACATCCTTTATGACTTGTAAACACCATAATAACGGCTTGTTTTACATTCTTAATAGTTGTCCACAATACAAAAATCCCATAACTATGTCCACTTGTCACATAAAATCGTGTACATGCCTATCAAATGGAATAACTACAAAGTCTTATAGACAATAAAATATCTGGACGTGTTAATAATAATAATGATGATTCGTTAAATATATATTAAAAAAGAAAAGAAAAAGGGAAAAATTCCTCCTCGGTTCCGTTCTTTCGGTTATATACATTTTTTTTAATTACAGAGTTCGTTGCAACATTTTTATACGTTTTACCCGCACGATAAAAGTATAAAATCTACACCTTCGAACTAATAAAATGTTATTAATAGCATCCCACAGTTGATTTACCTATAATTGCGAGATTAATTTCTGTTGAACGTAATATAAATAAAAATCATTTTTATTGCCCTCATTTCGAACCATTTAACTCTTTAAATTGAGAATACTGCACACGGTTACCGTATCTTTCAAAGACTCGAAATGAAGATGAAGAGACGAAAGAAACGAATATCGAACTCGTTCCTTCTCCTTGTCCTTAGGGATAGCGTTTTAATGACAAACCTTTGATTAGAACAACATCAAAAGAACAAGGATGCTAACAAAAGGAAAGAACGACTGAAAGAAGATGATGATGATGATGAAGAAAGAGGCGCCGGTATGAGGAATACAACGATCGAATGACAAAGCATTATTATTGTTATACAATTCGGTATGTGTAGTTCGGATGATGAAGCTCCCATCTAGCTAGTCCAAACGATGGCTACTACAACAACAACTACTTTATGCCGAACGGGTTGGCCTACATTAAAATTTATGACGTGCCGTTAATTTCGATTTCGCTAAAAGGTATCGAAGAAAATGACGAAAGCGAAAAAAATGAAAGCAATGTACGATAGCAATCGACGCTAATTTGAATTAATTGTCTTTTTAAGCATCGATCGTTTTGCATTCGTCTCCGACTCTTCGTTCTAATAAGATGCCCGAAGATGAATGTACTGGAAATTAAACGTTAGACGTTTTAGGGGACCGTCATAATTTATGCAGTAAATCTTAACGATTTTAAAGTATAATAAATTTTTATTATTATTTTCTTTCTTCTTTACACGAAACTTTCCTCCGACTCTCTCTCGCTCTCGTTCCCTCTTTCTGGGGGATTTTTCTTTCCTACGCGAGCATCAACTCGTCCGTAACAAATATTTTAATGGATACGCACTCTTTCAGTGACGATATCGATTTCACCCCTTCTGTTCGGTAACGTCGAGGCGTCTCCCAGCTAACGACAACCCATCTACTTCGGGGATAATAGATTGTCGAATAAATATGCAGAGATCGATTAAATAGGGCGCTCTTAATGTATGTCAACGTATAATGACGAGCGCGGACCGAAAGCAAAAAGGAAAAAGTAGGAACCGGTTCGAGAATAATAAGGGACGCACACCCCTCAGAGCCATTTATTTTACGTAATAACTGCCGATTAATTTTCACGAAAATAAGGGGCTCAATCAGTCGAATTCTTTTACGCTTTCTACGTGATTTAATGATGGTAAAATTTCGTGCTTTTTTTTCTAATTTGTCAAAAAGAATAGGAGCGAGAGGACGGGCATGTTCAAGGAAGAGGCGGTTTTGAATTATCTCATTTATATAGCATTCCAGGTACAAAAGGAATATCATATTAAAATAAGAAAAAGGAATATGGATGAAGAAAAAAAAAGCATGCAAGCGCCGTCCTATTGTTATTTATTTGGACACGCTATTCAAAGGAAACTAACTGACCGTGCTAATCATTTTGTAAAGTTTATGAACAAGTGTGAATAAATGGAACAGAATGGAGAAAGAAAAGGAAGAAGACGATTGTCATGGCGATGAAGAGGAGCGAAAGAACTTTCCCATTCTTTTACGGACGCAGGATTGATCCTTTTATGAAATCGATTTCGTACAAATCCATGTAAAGAACCATTTCAAGATAGTTGCAAAAATAAATAGTTTAATTTCAAAGGGTACTCACGTTCTGCACTTGAAAACAAATTATTTAATCAAACAAATCGTAACATAAAGCAATTACATTTTGGTTGTAGCCTTTTAACAAATACAGAACGAAAATTGGGCATTTAATCAATAATTAATTATTAATAATGAAAATTTGTAATCGACCTACGTGGGTGGCCTGAATGGAAAACAAGGTTGAAATAAGGAGAAGAAAAGAAATTACTTTTGTTCAGCGCACCGAAAAGTAAGTAGTCCCCACTTTTAAGTTAAATATTTTTCAAAAATATTTATATTATTTGTTTACCTGTCTTCAATTATGAGCATCAACGAATCCTTTCTTCAAAGCAAATTGTCAAACGTACAATAAATAAACAAATTGTGCACGAGCATAAAATATCAAATTCCGTTTCTTGAAAAATGCTCCTATAAAATAAAAGGACTCTACCCAATTATCCTCGTTTGAAAAATTAAGTAATTTATCAATGCTCTTCAGGTAATTCTTTCTCCTCTTCCGAAATCGTCCAACCGTTATTACTCAAAGTCCCAACAATAATAATTAAACTTTTACGAATCACAATGTTTAAACAATTATCCAATGCGCCATTTTCGCAACAACATTTAGAGATATCGTTTATAATAATAAACATCATCACCGTAAACTTACTCATCGTTTAATCAATCAATCATTGAAACAGTCGCGAATCCGAATGAAATTTACCAACTTCCCCCCATACATTTTTAGCGTAATCGGCCTGATCTACTGGCCTACAGTTCCACAAAGCGTAAATTAAATCATTCAGATCAGTTTGAGGTAAAACTCGAAACAATTTTTATTAAATCATCGTGATATGTGGTACTTAATGAAGATTTTTAAAACCAAAAAGGGGGAGATTTAATTATTCCAATGGCAAAATAACGCGAAATCCCCGTAAGAGAGACGGTGGATGTTTCGCAAATATCGCAGTTGCGATTATATGAAAATATGCTCCGGGTAGTTTTTCAGAGCACGCAGAGGAGACTCGTAATGGGTGAAGGGTTAATATAAATATAACGTCTTCGGGATTTACGCTATCCGTCTCCCTCTTTCATTAATTTTTTTTCCCCAGCCCGGGGGTTGTGTTTGTTTATTGACTACGGTCGCGTCTTCACAGAGGGCGAGAGAGAGAGAGAGAGAGGGGGGGAGGGGGAGGGGGAGGTTTAACAGCAGAAAGAGTACGTAGACCGCGTTCTATGTACGTGTATGTGTTCACGTGGGCACGAGAAACTATTATTTCGCGGCGCTCTTTCTGTCCCTTGGATTACGTGCACGTCCACCCCCCGTAACAAAAGGGGGATGACGCGTCACCTACGCCGTCCACCTTGTCAATATCCCTACCCAGTGGAGACCGCCTCCGTTGCGCACGCTGAATAATAATCCCCCCCCACTTTGTTTCAGCGCTGGACAAGTTGGGTACAAGACATCTCTTCAGTAACAGTGCTCCTGAACCTGTACAACCAAATGCGGCATTCGATATTGCCAGTTTGGTACTATACGGATGTCAGGCGCTGCCCATTCGATTAAAAATCTTGTTGGACAGACTGTTCTCGGTGCTGCAAAAAGAGCAAGTGATCCAAGTATTGCACGGATTCGGTTGGACGTTAGAGGACTACGCCAGAGGATACATACTGCAGGTAAATCGCAATGAATTTGATTATTTTCGTCGAACCGTCACCCGTTGCACACGCACGTCTCACTGTTTCGATCGTGCGGATCTGAGGTCGCCGTCCGTTCCGTCGATAACGGGCAAGTTACCTGACCGTCGTCGAGTCCAGTGATCGATCGCGATCGATTCGCGTTCCGGTGCGATCGCGCCTCGAACGCAAGACACATAAATAAACAACGCGAGAAAACGTGAAGTGCGGTAATCGCATCTGGTGATGTAAAATAACTGCATAATTATCAAGTTGAACTTTTTGACTTCGAATGTCGCATATGTATAATTAATTATT
Organism: Hololepta plana; assembly: GCA_963695495.1. NCBI lineage: Eukaryota > Metazoa > Arthropoda > Insecta > Coleoptera > Histeridae > Hololepta > Hololepta plana. The sequence continues at coordinate 13,405,322 of OY968835.1, forward strand.
AATAATCGTTTGTTTATCAATGCCGCCGTCCTCGTGTATTTAAATTAAGAGTATGAATTTATTAAGAAACGACACAAAAAACGAGTAGTCAATTTTCTCGACGATAATCTTCGATGAACCTTTTGCCGACGCTCAGCGATATCGCGTACGAAATCGTAGTAAAATCATTTGTATCCTAGTGCAAATCGAAACCGTTCGCACGGCAACTTAAGCACGTCGTGCTTCGTCTTAATTATAACGATGCCTTCTGGTGTTTTAATAATGAACAATTTCCACGTACATTTAAATAAACAAATAAGTGATTAAGTTCGTTTGCAATGTTAGTGCTCGCTTATACTCAACTTATTCACATTTACGGTCAGCAATAACAAAATGATGAGCTGTACGTGCGTTTGGTTAAAGTATAACAAGACGTTTAATTGCGATTTAAAACAAGTTGAAAAGCAAAGATGAACGGACGAATTGAAAACGTTGCCTTCCAGTTTAAAGTATATTGATGTGCGTATAATTAGTGTTATTAAGCAAGATTAATCGAAGGGAATGAAAGGAGACGAATCAGCGATCGAATTGTACCTGAGAATAAAATTTATGCAGGTTGGCCCCTATTTGGCGTGCCCGTCCCTAATATACATACGTACGAAAGCACACATGGCACGAATGTATGTTATTACGGGCCCTATTAATAAATACATTGCCAAACGTTAGATGAAGGAGACCAGCCACCAAAATTATGCCGATTCGAATTTGCATGCTACCCATTTTTCATCGATAGAGCGAATCGATAGGAAAGGTGGACGGACGTTTCGTTAAGAAAGAAATCGAATTCATTTCTTCTTTATAGGACGTTATTACGAAACCGGTATGAAGAAAAACAACGATTACAGTGATTTGCATTAATATCCAACATGATTAGAGTTGGTATGACAACGAATGAGATATACTTATTTGAAAATTCGCCATTAATTATAAACGTAATTAAATTAATTTGCACTTACTATTTCATATTCGAAGGCAATATATTCTTTCAATAAGATAATCATGAACAGAACTTTCTAATTATCTTTTATTTGTACGTTTGTACAATTGAGTCAAAACATATGAAATGCAGAATTTTGAATTGGGATTCAAACTGCTATTTAAGTATTAAGCGTTTTCAAAATTAACGAAATTACCGAAATTTTGCATTTTATATCGCAGAATCAAATTTCGATTTCTCAATGATTGATTAAAGCGTTCCGCGTTAACTAGCGGAAATAATTTCAAACTCGATATTAACAATATTTCTAATTAATTAGAAATATCCATTTGACGAGTTTGGTTAATTACTATATTGGTGTATCGATTATATAATTAATTCAAAATTACTGAGCAAGTCTTGGGACGTATATCGAGAAAGTACGTTAGAGTGCGTGTGCTTTAAATTCGAGTTAATTCGAAAAGCATCAACATGGAACCGTTTCTAAATAAACTACTTAATTGAATTATTTCCTTTAAGAGCCTTAATTAATAAAAGGAGTTTTTCATTTGTGTTAACGACTGAATTTCTTAAGGTGAGCTTCGCTAATATTACAAAAGAATTACGTTACAACATAATTTAATTATTGCATAGAATCGGATTTTAATAAAGAGTTTCCTTAATAAGTTTTGAAACATATTCGAAAAATTGTATAACGAAATGGAGTTATGAAAAAAAAAAAAAAGAGGTGAGAATAAGTAATTGGCGGAGAAAAGGCACAATGTTAAATGATATGAGGAGAAATAGGTAGATAAATGAGCATATGAAAGAGGTGTAGCGAAGACAAAGACACGGTGTATGTGGTCGAAAGAGAGTGAAGAATCGAAAGAAGTAAGAAAGAGCAAACGAAACATCGATTCTACAAACACGTCCATAGCTAAAGTACATATTTTAATAATAATTTATTTATTTATAGTGAGTGTTGTTCTCTTGTGCAATATATTTGATGTTGAATATTAAGGTGAGACGTCTTGTGCAAAAACAGACGCATTCGCCGGCATGAGTTAAGATATCCCTAGATTTATTTATAAACCGTTGGAGACGTTCTGCAGACTTTCATTTCAAAACAGACGCCCTATCGATTCTCGTTATTTTTACACTTTCTTTTTATGAAACCGATGATCGATTTGTTTGTTTGTATTGCGGTTGTCGTCCTTTAAAATAAAATCACGAGGCGAAACCGGCGAAAATTGCCTAATCCGTGCGTTCTCGTTCTTTTCTCGATTGCCTCTTTCTTCCTCCCAATTAAAGCAGTTCAATTAAAAGCGAACCGAATCCATTTCTTTTCGTCTTTCTTCTTCTTTTTTGTTGTTGCTTTGTTTTTTCATTTTTAACTTCATCTCCCGTTCTCTTCTTTGCGTTATAGGAATCACAATCGAGCACCCTGGACCGATGGAGTATCTGCAGTCCTGAAGAAGAGCCGCTGGTTCTTCAGCAATTCTTACGATTCGGCGAGACCAGAGCCATTACGCAGCAATTACTGATTGCACAGCAGGCGCTTCAGGATCCCACGCTGGAGCGCCTCGAACGTCGGGCGTCGTTGCACACGCGTCGGGCCATGTCACCGAACCGACGACCGTCGCCGCCGAACGTGCCGTCGGCGTTTCATCCGTCGCGTCTGCCGGCCATGTCGCCGCACCAGAAGCACACGTTGAACTTCCTCAAGATGCCGCCGACGAACGGACCGTCGACGACGACCGCGTCGCCGCCGCCGCGGACGATCAGCGCGACGCCGTTGAACACGTCGCCGTTGAACCGGCTCCAGAACATGCAGCCGTTCGACTTCCGCAAACTCGGCGCCGGCCTGCCGGGTTTCCCGACGCGCATCAGCCCCGAACTGGCGAGTCGCCGGCGAACGACCGAAAGCGACGCGCCGGTCGGACTGAACCTGACGATGAGCACGTCGTTGCCGCCGTGTCTGCCGCCGCCGCCCCCGCCGCCGGTTTCGACGCTCAATCACTCGGCGGCGGCGATCGCGGCGGCGGCGTCCGTCAATTCGTTGGCGGCCGCGAGTCTCGTCGCCTCGTCGTTCGGCGGCCTGATGTCGACGAGGGTGTCGACCGGCAGTAAGTCGCCGTCGTCGGCCGAGTTCCTGACCAGCGGCACGAGCAACGAGTTCCCGTCGGAGGAAGACGACGACGGCGACGAGAACTCGCACAGCGTGTTGAACTTGAGCCGCGACAAGGACGGCCTGAGGGCTCCGCGCGCTCCGCGTGCCGTGCCCGGTCGTAAGCCGGCCACGCCGACGAAGAGACATTGGGGCTCGCCCGGTTTACCGCTAAACCTGGGCACGCAATTCATAAATCCGGCCACCGGCAAAAAACGAGTGCAATGCAACGTGTGCCTGAAGACGTTCTGCGACAAGGGGGCGCTGAAGATACACTTCTCGGCGGTGCACTTACGCGAGATGCACAAGTGCACCGTCGAGGGTTGCAACATGATGTTCAGTTCGCGGAGGTCGCGTAACCGGCACAGCGCCAATCCGAATCCGAAACTGCACTCGCCGCATCTGAGGAGGAAGATTTCGCCGCACGACGGCCGCAGTTCGCAGGCCCATCCCATACTGATTCCGCCGCAGGCCGGACTCGGTCTGCCCGCGGCCGCGGCCGCGGCGGCGGCTCTCAATCCTCTCAATCCGTTCGGCGCCTTCCCGTTGCTCACGCCGCCGCCGGACATGAGGCACACCGCCCTGGCCTCGATCGACTTCAAACAGAGCCTGGATCTGAGCATTCAGCGGTGCGAAGAACAGAAGAGCGTTAACGTCAGTGATGTGAACAATACTTCGATAACGACGACGACGACGACGACGACGAGTAGTAATAACGACGAAGACGAGGAGGACGACGACGACGGGATTGTTGTGGTCGCCGGCGACGACGAGGACGAGACGGATAAGACCGATGGCAATCAGAGCGGTAACGACCAGCCGGAAGATTTTAGCATGCCGACGAAGAGGCAAAAGATGTCCGTCAGTGACGTGGACGAAGACGTAATCAGTAACGTCGATAGTAACGATGATTCGTTAAGTGTCGTCGATGCTCATAGTTTGAAGGACGAACCGAATGCGCAAACGAGTAAGAGGAAACGAAAAAACCAAAACCCGACCAAGTGCTCCGTACCTGCGATCATGGACGAAGACGTGACCGATTGCGACTCGTCGAACGACGTCTTCCCCGAAAGGATGCCGAGTAGGATCGAGCGAAGCGAGGAAACGAACAAAGACGACGCGGATGATAACGTTGCGAAAAGTGCGATTCCGGAAGTGGCAAGGAGTTCGCCGTGCGAGTCGCCGTTGAATTTAGGCAAACGCTCGCCGGACGTGAACGCGAACGAGACGGAAAAGGAGATTGGCACGGAAATAAGGACGAGCCTCGCGCCGTTGTTCATGTTGGACAAATTCAAGAAGGAGAAACCGGCGCAAGAGCAAGAACAGCACGCCGACGAGAACGACGAGAGGCCGGCGAGTTCCGTGGAGAGCAACAAGAGCGACGAGTCGTTCGACTCGTCGAACGCGCTACGTCACTTGGAGACCTTGTCTCACGGCCACTTCAGCGACATCATGTCGCGCGGCCTGCAACTGGGACTGTCCGGACAAACGTCGCAATTCCCGACGTTGGGGTTTATGATGGGCGGCGGGCCACCGAGTCCGGCGCGTTCCCAGGCTTCCTCTTCGTCCGGCAGCTCGAACGGTCCCGATTCGCCCGACGAAAATAGTCAGAATCAATTGTTCGGACATTTCGATAACGGCCAATTTATAAGCACGATGGACGTGCCGATCGATAAGGACAATCCGCGACGGTGCACGGCGTGCGGGAAGATATTTCAAAATCACTTCGGCGTGAAAACCCACTACCAGAACGTCCATTTGAAACTAATGCACAAGTGCAACGTCGACGGATGCAACGCGGCGTTCCCGTCGAAGAGGAGCCGCGACAGGCACAGCGCAAACTTGAACTTGCACCGCAAGCTGTTGTCGACGTCGTCCGACAAGACGGCCGCCAGTTTGTTCCTGGAGAAGTCGCCGTTCGCTTCGCTGGCGAGCAGTCCGGTCCTCCATAACGATCTGTTGGCGCGTCTGTACGCCGAAGAGGCGATCAAGAACCATCATCTACCTCCGCACGCGTCCGGTCTGGATCAGCTGATGATCAACGGCGACCGGATCCCGCCGCCGCCGCCGCCAATTTTATTGCCGCCGATGCCGTTTCCGTTGGGCAACTTCAATCATTTCACGCAGCTGAACGGGTCGACGTTGACGCCGCGCAAGGAACGATCGAACTCGAATTCCCCGCTGACGGCGTCGTCGCCGCCGCCGAACAGCAACGCGTCGCCGACGCAAGTCGTTTACGTTCATTGCATCGAAGAAGACATGCCGACGGCGAATAAAGACGGCAACTTGCCTTGCCGACACTGCAAGACGACATTCACCGAGGCGAGTGAGTTGAAGGAACATTGCGAACGCAATCATCTCTCGGACATGTTCAAATGCACGGTTCCTGGATGCAACAAAGTCTTTTTGTCGCGGACGAAGCGTAACTTGCACGCGGACAATGATTCGTTGCACGTAAGAAACAGTTCGAACACATTGTGACCATTACGTGATTTCATTGACTTTAGATCGGTGCCGACGTGGTGGTGATGATGTTCCCGAACGAATTGTCCTTCTCATCACTCGGAACCGTTGTGGGACTTGATCGATTCAACAATTAGCCCTTTCTTTTCTTTTATATGTGATTTATTGTATAGCAGCTAAGGTTTAATTAGACGGTGATGATGATGATGATGTCGATCATGATAACGTTGATGATCGTAATGAATAATTAACATGAAACTCCTCGAAGCCAGTTATACATATATATATAAATATATAATAAGTAATAAAAACAAACAAAAAATATAAATATATTGAATTGATATATAAATAATCTAATTTATTTGCTTGTATAAATTGAACATTTTCTTAACGTTTTATGCCAGTCTTGCTGAATACTCATTGTAAATAAACTTGATTAATTTTAATTAATGATAATAATTAATTAATTAAAAGTTAAGGTAGATCTCTCGACTATAAGTTGTGATTTTAGGTATTACGTTTCTATCAATTTGTCGATAAGATTGCTCATTTCTTTAATAATCAATTATCGAATTATAATTTGAATGGTTCTTCATTTAGATAAACGAAATCATGGATTTGCACTATGAACCTGTTTGCTGGTAGATATTTGTATTTACCTACTTGAATCAAATCGATATTTATATGATAAAACATCCCCAAAAGTTTTAAATAAAAAAGATTGTATTAAATGTGCAATAAATGTATTTATGTCCGAAGTCGTAAGCAAAAGAAAGTACGATTAATCGTTTGAGGCGAATGTGAAGAGCTTTTGATTTTTAAAATATGATTTAATTATTTAAATAATCGATTTTGAATTTATGCAAAAACGGAAGATGACTTAAGCAACAAAGCAATTGACAACTTTAAGTGACCGCTCTGGAGCAATCTGCTCTACATCCTTTTATGAGTGTTATCAATATAAAGATTAAAATATCATGATCCTGTACATACTACACTGTATGTATGTATTTATATCGTTATGCCTGTAAATGTATAGATGTAAATAATTATTGAAAAAAAAATCATTTCTTTCGGTCTCAATATAAAAGTATTCAATTTCAATTAGATGAATTAAGATAATGTCTTTTATTTTTCAAATCGGATCCCGAAAGTAAAAAAAAAAAACGCAATGTATACGAAAATGAAAAGGATCCTTAAGAAGTCAGCCATGTAAGTTTAAAAGAAAAAATGAAGAAATTGCAAAAAAAATTATTATTATATTTCAAATTATATTCTGTCGGTTAATTGTTTCAATTCCTTTGAATTAATTGGTTTGTTTAATTAAATAGATGTATCAAAAATAGTTTAAGAGAAATGAAATTAATGAAACTGGTTATTAATAATGATAATGAAAGGAATAAAGAATAATAAAAAAAATTATATTGAACATTTTTAAGATTGAATAAGTGAAATCGCTATTGTTTTAGTCGCACATTGTAAATGTTATTTGTTATTGCATAATGAAGAATTCTTGTGTACAGTAACTAATATAAAAGAATGCCTTTTTTCGGGCTTAATTAAACTCTAGTTGTCGTCAAAACAAAAAATAATAACGATTATAATTATTTATCGTTTCATTTCTTTTTTCTGTCCGTATTTCACCATCGATGTCCATCAACCATCACATCAAATTGATCCTTTCAATGCATCTCCAAGCAAAAACATTCTGTCAACGTTCGATACAGTTTCAAAGTGCCTTTCTTCGGGTTATTGATAATAAAATAAATTAGTCAGCGAACAAAGTAAGTCTCCTCTTTAATAACGAGTTTGAAACTTAATTGTATTGATCTATTTAAGTCGGTAATGAATGTTGGGTATTAATTAAATGAAAACTTTATACGCAGCCCGGAGCATTTTATTATTAGTTTTAAAAGCAAACTTCTTATCTTTGTGCATACTTGTGTCTTATAGCGAAACATTGATTAATTAGTCACTTTTGAATCGAGCTAATAATTAAATTCGAACGCGTTGAAAAAAGCAATAGAAAACAAAAATAAAATAAAGAAACTTCATGTGTAAAGTACATTAGGTTGAAGTAATCGAGAAATGTCCGTAAATAACGTGGGCCCATTATACAACATCGGATGTTGTTACTGTTAGCACTCGATGGCTTTTCAGATATTGAGGTGTTATGCGTAACCCGTAACTGTTACGACCCTATTTTCTTGTAATTAACACGCCATAACACATGTAACTATTTATTTATACGCGGCATATATGTTCTGGGTGCAGATACACATTGAAACGGAATTTGTGTCACGCTTAAAAGTTCAATTTAAACTATGATTTTTTTATTGCAATAATAATGAATGTATTTAAGGTAAAATAATTAAGATTTAAAATTAAATTAAACGATGACAAAGGGGCAACGAGGGAAGACGAAGAAGAAGAAGGAAAGGAGGAATCGTTTAAAATTAAATTTTATAAGAAAATGAGTCTTAAAAAATTATATATAATTTGAAAAAAAGAAGTGGTTCTTAATTGCTGTATTCTCAGAAATACTTGTACCCATATCAAACCCCGGCCAGCGGTCACACCATGTTATTAAGGTGTCACATACGGGCCATTTCAACTGGCAAAGGAAAATAATAATAATAATAATAAATAACAACAAAATAAAAGGGACCATCTCGCGTAGTGATCCGCGTCAACACTTTTGACATTTTTTTTGCATATTGCTGGAACAAAACAAAAAGGCACGACGACAGCTGGATGTCTTGAAGAAAGTGCCACGTCAGTTAGCCAGGTAGTATTCGGACGGAGGGACGTCACTTTCCCGTAATAACTTATTACTAATAACATTCTATCAAACTTTTACAAAGAATTCTATTCTTTTGATGTTCCTGCACTTGCATAAATACTTAAGTGATACTTTATGATTGCAATGACGATGATTAAGGTGTATAAATTGTTGTTCGAGGACCATTGCCGTTCGATTTCAGATTGTTGAAGGAACAATGCTCAAAACCGAATAATTAATTGAATAATCGCTAAAGATGTCAAATCATTTAGTTCGGTTTGATAAACTTGTGGAGCATGCGAATTGCGTTTGCGAAGAGATCAAATGGAGAACGAAGAAAGGAAGAACTGTCACGCTAATAACTTTAATTTGTGATCGCCGTATCCTGCACACACACACACACACACACACACATAAATATAATATTTAAACGTACGGGTGAAATATAGGTGAATATGAAATTGACATTCGAGAAGCCGGTAAAGATATTGTTACAAGTATAATGTATACCCTCGCAGCATGGAACGGTCTCAGAGATAACCTACAAGATCGTTGAGAGCTCCAACAATAATTATAAAATGATTTACGCGATCATTTTCTGTGTGTTGTAGTCTTTGGGCATTTAAATTGCTTAGTATCATGTCGTGAAATAATAAAGTCCGTTCCGTACTTTTTCTTTTCGTTCACGGAGCAAAGCGTATTTTTAAATTGTTCGTCGTTAACCATTGCGTAACCGCGAATTAAAAGCGATCATAATAATGAGAGTAAATACAGGCAAAAAAATATCAATTTGATTATGAATTCGATCATTCGTACATCGCCACATTTTCAAACACAAAAGGGACCGTATTTTAAGTGTTATTGCTTGTTTAGCTGTTATAGCATGTAATTCGACAATTTTATAACTAAACTAGTTTGTAAAAAATGACGGTTAAGGAAACAACAGTTTAAACGCGGACTGTTGTTTTAGTATTTATACCTATACTTATATTGGAAGAGTGGTAAGCGAAAAAGGGCCGACGAAATGGAACAAAAAACGAAGAATACTTGTGCCAGTGTTCCATATGTTGTGATTAATCATGCTAATAATTATAAGGGCACGTAATGGTAATAATAATTTAAAATGTCTTCCGTTTAATTTCACTTTCACACCTCAATGGAATTCATTTAGCGCTAACGCAAAATGATCAAATTCGTTAATCAAGATCAACCGGCACAAAACGCTCTCGACAAAGCGAAACGATCCGATAAAATTAGAAAATCCTTTCTGCACCGAAATTATTTATTATCACGATGTGGAAGCGAAACGGTAAAGTTATTATCATCACATTTTAACGGTGGATATTTGTTGTTTCCTTATCGCGTGTACGAAGTAAGTACTGGATTTTCGATGTCATCAAGGAGCTTGATATATTGAGCAATATTTTATTCAGAGACATGGGACTTTAGCTAGATGATATCTCCGCTACGGTGCCGCTTTTAGCGCACGGACATCGGTTATTTAGTGACCGTCTCTTCGTTTCGGTTACGTTACGTCGGCCTCTCCTCGTCCATAATTGATGGCACCTAGACAACTTCTATGATAAATTTTGCCACTTGATTAAAACCCTCAGGGAACACGCGAAACGTACCAAACCGTTATTATTTAACATCCCTCAATTTTTCTTTGTTAAATTCTTATTTCGCCCTGCTTTGATTCAAGTTGATTTCATGCCGAACGCAGACAAAGCGAACGCTTTTCCATCCTAAAAATGCGTCAATTAATAGAAGCCTGCGACTCATTAAAGCGACACTAAAATGATGTTGATTAATGATTCGTTTTCGGTGCCGTTGCACAAGCTTCTCGTCCGACTCGTACTTTGTCATCGTTATTTTTAATGTGGAAGAGCCGGATTTTGTTTGTAATTATCCGATGAAATGGAACGAAAGTACCGCACGTTCGATAAGCTTCGAACGTGAAGACAAGGATTCAAATGGTATTTGTGAAACGGGTAGGACGTCCGTGCATATTGAAAGTTACGGGATAATACAAGGAGGGATTCGATCGAAGATTCGCTCTTTTCCTTCCTTTTTCTCGTGCGCGACGGCGGTTCTCGTCTTATCGTGGCAAACAAGCCAACATGAGCGAAGTGGACATCGTGCGCTCGTGAAACGAATTAAAGTTAGCGAACTCGTCCCAAGTTTTGGCCGTGCAAATCCTAATGTAAGCTGTCAACAAGTATGTAACGCTTGCACGAATCACAAGAGGATTTATTCGCCCTGCATGCCCTTTTGCATAAAATCATCCCCTATAAGAACGGACAATTGAAGCTTGGATGGCCGAATAGATTTCGACGTACGCGCGCGCGTGTGTGTGTGTGTGTGTGTGTTTAGGTGCGTAAAATGCACGGAAACGCAGTACGAGGATTTGCTCCACGGTCGAGATAAGATAAGAAACGAATTCGACGATGTGCCGCGGTCGCTTTTGCTTTGAACTAAAATCAAAAACAGATCCTCGCGCGCATCGTATTTGGCCCCTTAATTGGTTTCCTTCTCCTCGACTTTATTCATCAGGCCGATCGTCTTGGTCGCTCCTCGGCCGGCGCTTAAGGACAAAACACACGCGCATATAAATCGTCTCATGTGCACACGTCAAAATACGTGCTTCGTCGACGTTAGACGGACGCATTGTGACGGTCGCTCATTGCCACACCGACTCTCGTTCCATTTATTTGAGCGATGATCCGGACCGGCCTCGCTACACCCCGATGGTCCGGCGGCCTTCGCAAAGGCCCCGGTAAATAATGAGGCTACGCGACGTGCCGCGGGGGGGCTTGCGAGACCTCAACCCCCAGGAGGGCGTATTCATTTCCAATCACCACTGGATACTGACTCGAATCCGTTTTAATTTTCCATCGAGAAATATATTGTCTTACGCGAGGGAACTGTGTGAAATCATTATCATTATTGCCGTTCGGCCGGCCATTCGCGATCGGCGTTCGTCGCATATTTTTCGCCGCAAATTAGCAAACGCCGACCACTACGGTCACTGCCGCTGCCGCTGCCGCTGCCGCGCCCTTATTTGCCTACATAAGAGCCACGTTCAGCCCTAACACGTGAAGCGAGATCTGATTTTTCGGCTGCCCGCGTAGAGCGATCAATTTGCTGTATGTCTTAGAATAAGAGGCGCAAACGCGTTTCGGAATCCAAAGCCTTTCGCGAAAACTAGAAGATTGATTTCCTGCGATTATTGCGTTCCAACTAATAGTTATCCAATTTAATTTATAAATCATTCAAGTCGTATTTAACGTTGCAAAAGGAAGGCGGCCAACAGAAAATTTTACAACTGGTGAGTATGTAAATGGCGATGTAGATATTATCGGAGCTATTTGTTAGTCGAAGGTAATTATTTCAATGCAGCAAAAAAGCAAGGAGTAAAAACTGAAAATAAACGGCAAAGGAGCGTGTCACAAAGCCGCGGGCTAAACGTTTTATCGACACATCGGCACAACTAAAGCGTACCACGAGTAAATTATTGTTATTTTTGTTTTCCATTGCAAAACACACACACACACATATACAAATTGTCTAATATGCACATATCAAATAATATTTTCGTGTGCGTGTCACAAAGCCTCGGGCTAAACGTTTTATCGACACATCGGCTTGACTAAAGCGTACCGGCAGGAAATTATTGTTATTTTTGCCTCCCATTGCAAAACATGCACACACACATAAATTTTGTGTTCATCAACCGCATTTTTTACTTGAGGTCTATTAAAACAGCGTTATCTTCGCATCGGCCAAACGCGTACGCGTATTAATTGCGTGGGGTTGCTAAACTTCCGGTACAGCTGCAACCCTACCGAATAAGAGAAAAGAAAAGCTACGCACGAATGAAAACTACCCCGCTACGCGTTTGATTGCCTACTAACTTTTCGTCGCTAATTTCTGTTAATTTTACTGTTGAAAATGGGAAAAAGGGCCTCATAACATCGCAACCCACTTTGCATCAAACGGATTTGATCCATGATTGATTGCAACTAATTAAAAAGTATTTTTCAAGCAGATGGTTTTACAGGCAGATGAAATTAACAGATTAATTTAAATGAATATAAGCGTGTGAGACGTTATTGTCAATTATAAAAATGAATCGTTTTCGTATGTTCACATTAAAAAAAAGTATATAATCCTGGATATGGGAACGCGAAAAGTATCTGCTCAAAGTCTGATACAAGCACCACGATTTAACTTAATAATAGATTATTTGCAAAATGTGGTACACCTAATTGATGTTTGAGGTTGCATGCGTAAAATTCTACAAAAGTGTTCATAATTTTGCACGAATACATTTGCATTTTGTTCAATGGATATAACTTGGATTCGGTATCTTTAGTTGCCTTTTTTCTGCATATACGTTTCAAGTCCAAATTGAGGGTTAAACGTAGAATTTGCAAGCGAAATTGCTAGGGGAGACTGAATTAATAGTCCATCGTTTTAATATATATTTCAAGTAAAAATGTAAAGAACAAATTCTACAAAAAAGACGACGTACAATGTATCCGTTTACATAAAAATCTTGAGACATTTACCGTCTTTTGAAGCATCCTCTGCTTAAAATTAACCTAAAACCGTTTTGCTAATTCAACGCAAAAAAGCTCAAAGTTTATGTTAATTACTAAATAAATACATGGAAATGATGGATACGATCAGAAGAGAGACTTGACCGCATTTATTATTTTCATATTTTATAAACTCTATCAATCTCCATCTCTCTTCATTTTGCCCGTTGATAAGAGGACAATCTTAATCTGCGGTTCTATTTTATTTCATTTTCACTTGGTTTTATTTGGAAGTCTTAAAGCAAAACTTCTATATACGTGATAAATCAGGGATGACGAAGTAGTTTGCCCTCGAGGGAACCAAATGACTATTATGATAACGGACCACGTTCCGAATACAGTGGCGCACCAACTGAACGTCGCGTGAAAAATTATTCCAAATTCGATCCGTTCGCGAATGAAATTATTCGATTGCATTAATCGTCTCTCGATTAACGATAAATTCAGTTTGAATATTGATTAGGAGGGGGTGATAAAGGGACTTGGTTCGAATGGCAAACAATGGATACACGCGAAGGCCGCTGAAAATTATCTCTCCCGATGTATATTATTTGCGACAAAATAAGAAAGGATCTATCATCAATAACGCGCTATCGTTCTCGTGAAATATGGAATTGTGGCAAGGATGACGTATGAGTTGTGGGCCGGCGATTTCGGCAAAGCGAAGCACGACCGAAGACCAAGAGCGTTCTTATAAATGGATCGCCCTTCTTTCTTTTCATCCCATTGTCCACAGATTCATCATAATTATGATACTAAATACATGTTTTGCGGACGCGTATCGTATCTAATTGACCGACGACTTTAATCAAAATTACGGCGTTTCTTTTGCTTCTCATGCTCAAAATTTGATACGTTCGATTGCAAAAAGTTTTTCCCGATGCCCCGTGTAAGTATATAAATGTTCTTCATCGATTCGATGCACACACATACGCACGCATAAATATAGAATTTCGTGGGGCCGAATGTAGATCATTTCTTAAAGCCTACATAAAATATTGATGTGCAAAACAAGCCGCGGATTGTAGGAGTGATTCTATAAGCTATAGATCATTAGATCGGTACCGCTGCTACTGAGATATGCAATCGTCATATATCAAACTATTTTGACATGTGAAAAAGAAATACGTTACAGTAGATACATTAATATCGTTTGGGAAGTTTATAAATGACATTACTGAGATCCTCTCTTCGCTACTTCCACTGCAATATTCACCGAATGGGAATTAGAATAGAGTCGTTTCGTTTCAATATCCTTCGATATATTTTCGCTTTCGTTTCAGTCGATCTCTTTTTTCTTCTTCTTGAAAAACTATTTAATAGATTTTGTTGAACGATACGAACACCTGCATAATTTATAATCGTTTCGTGAGATCGACGTTTTGTGCAAACTAATTACAATTTCGTACATTGAAATTATGTCAATTAGAAATCATAATTTTCCATTTAATTACCCAAATATTATCATATGGAATAAGTTTAAGGCGAAATAAATCTGCGACATAAGGGCACGAAATAAAATTAAATTCAATAGAAAAAGTGGAGAGGAATGAATAAAACCCGGCGCAAAAAGGGAAATAAATGAAGTAGAGAAGGCACTTTCAATTTGAAAGCATGCAAATCTTGAAGCAATTGCATATAAATTAGCGAATATACTTAACCACCTCGTTCGAATTTGAATGTTACCACTCGAATAAGAGTCACTCCAAGAAATTGAAAACAAATACAAATCAATGTACCCTTTGGACGTAAAGAGGATAACAGAGGAAGCCCTTAGACAATATTACATGCATCGAGTGCATGAGGCTGCTCCCTTCTTTATGCCAGTTAACAAATCCGCCGAGCAATTGAAAAAAGCACGTCAAATTAATTATCTTTCGGCAAGACAACAACCGATTGGATTAATTCGTGTGCAATAAAATACGAAGGCAACTATTTAAGTGATATGCGGCGTTCTGTTAAAATCGATAGATAAATAATCAAAGTGGATTCAATTGAAATTAATAGCCTTCCATTGAAGTCGAAAAATCAGCATTTTTGTCGTTGTTATTTGTCGAATAAAAGGACAATCAAATGAAAATGTATTTGAAAAAAATATATAAGCAAAAGTAGCTCATCACTACCAAGTCATTAAGGCTTAATACATTTTAATAGATACTCTAAGCAATTTCTATTGTTAGACGCTCTTTTTTCAGAGTCTGAGGACTTTCATTTTGCAATGTCATCGTTTTTAAGCGACATATACATATACACTGCACGCACACAATAAGAACATTCCGATCCTCCTCCTTATATTCTGGCTTTCTTTATTTCCATTTTCAGTCTCTTTCTCATTTATTCTCTTGCCTTTCGCGTATAATAAACATTCAACGATTCACTGTTAGTTTCTTTTTTTAATTGTTTCCTTTTTCGAGTAAAAGAAAAGAAAACTAAATTAATTTTCCTATCGCGATAGTAGTATAATAAATATTTCCCATATACCTTTTTATTTAATAACAATTATTGTAATAAAGTATATTAATTAAAATAATTAATTAAAACACTTTGTATATAATTATAAATCACAATATATCCAATGAACGTACAATGAACTCCTCCTACTATTAATATAAACGTACCATTGGCTACGATATACAGGTGAAAGTGTTAGATTCCCCCTGATAATAATTTTTTACGTGACAAAACTAATTAAAAATCATATTTATTTACATAGCGATAACTGCTTTTATTGCCTTTTCAATTATCCAATTATTCACGAGTCGAAAGGAATTCAAACCGAACTCCTATCATTTAATGCAATTTTTTTTAATATTTCAGAATCTACTCTTTGTATGCTACAAGTGGAGATAATAAAATAAGTTGTAAAGGGCCTTGTTACACGTAACGCTTATCACGAGAATCCGAATTGTTGCAGCCAGCAAAGGTATGTTAAGCATCAAGATGAATCCGTATATATCGTATATACGCTTCTCATTATAACCATCAACGATTTAGGTAGCATATCGCTTCCTTAATATACGAACATATTTAAATTAACTAAAGTGAATTTTATGTTTCGAAATGAACGAATGAAGACGGAGAAGTGGCCGTGGAGGGAAAAAAGTAATAAAGAAACAATCTGTAATTTGTAGAAGGTTTTAGAATAATGGCGAGGTCGCAAAGGCTAATGAGTTACGCCCAACTGTAAAGGAAAACATTGAATAACACTCGTATTAATATATAACCTGGTACGTTAAATATATAAATATTTACAAAGATGTTGATGATATTTTAGATTAATAAGAAATGTATATTGTAAATGAATAAATAAATAATACGGTTAAAATTTTCACGTTGAAAACAAAACGAAGAGTGAATTATTTTTGTGTCGTTAATGAAAAAATACGCCATTCGAAAGAGTGCGGCATGATTTTTCATCTTTTTTTTTTTTTTTTCGAAATAAACAACACAATAGAATCAATTTGGTTATACGTATACGTGCGTGTATATTCTTTTCCGTTTAGGTCTATAACTAAAGAATACCGCCCATAGGTCCTCATTAGGACGTCCAAACTGGACCATAACTCAACTCGAATGTCAAACTCGGCGCTCTATAGATTATTACTACCATATATGCTATAGATTATTACTATATGCTGTGTCAAACGGCCTCTCGAGAGATAAACTCTGATCTATAATTATTGTCCTTCAAGAACTTCAAGATTTGTGGTTTAATATTCCGTCGACTGGTATAAAAATTATACGGACGAATAGTAATTTCGTCGGAAATAGAAAAACGACTTTTTTCTACCCGGTTTCTTAGTGAAATAACTACAATAGTTGTCTAGCTCAATTATGCTTAAGTAACTTTTCTATTTTACTCCTAGCAAACCGACGAATGGCTGCTCTTAAATGTTTTGACACATCTCTTCGTCCATAAAGTTGAACAATGACTCTTTTATCCATTCGTAAGTATGTAAGCGACCATCAAAATGATTATAAAATATAAATCGATAATTAGCAAGGTAGTGGCAAAATATTTCCATATTTGCATTTCGTATTCCCTATTTTCGAAAAAGTAAGTATTTTAAGAACCGATGAGCAAATACGAATTGACAACAAGCATCAAATCCAGGGCTTTATTTTTGTCCTGCTACTTTCTAAGAACGTCCAAGTCCCATTGTTCTGTAAATATTGTTTCTGCCCTTCTCTTTGATTCGTCAGTTCGAAGACATAGGTCGTCTCCTTTCTTTTATTTAAATTAAATTATGTGGAAAATTTTGTTATTTCAAAAAGGATCTACCCTACTCTTTCATCCTTTTGATTATCAAAGTGATGAAAGGTGGAAAATTTAGAAGAAACATTTTCTTTTTTACATTCTTATCCTGATTGAAGTTAATTTCTTTAATATATCAATGACAAAATCTCAAACGTTATGAGATCCAGGTTGTGTGCTCGACGCAAATTATCTTTGATTATTGGTTACTATTTATTTATTCATAAACTATTATTTATAAATACCTGTTCGGTTATCTTTTTATTTATATTTTCTTCGGTATTTTTGCATACATGAATGAATTGATGCTTCTGTTACTAAAGGGCGATACTTTGGGAACGTGCACGTACAAATATTACTATGTTACCTTTTCTTGTTTCAACTTCGGTAATAATTTGGTTTGCACAACTGGTTACAGGTACAATTGGAAGAGGACAATTATGCGTTATAGATTAACATAATGTTCGGCGAGGTTGAACAGCCGGTTAATAAGCGGGCAACATTTGCCTTGTAGCTAAAATGAAGCAGACGATTTAAAAAGAAATTTACTAAATTATAGTCTAATTTGACTTGGGACATATTGATGATACCATCAAGAATGACGTGGTGAACCTTATCGCGTTCAATATAAACATTTTCT
The DNA here is from genome assembly GCA_963695495.1 of Hololepta plana. Taxonomy (NCBI): domain Eukaryota; kingdom Metazoa; phylum Arthropoda; class Insecta; order Coleoptera; family Histeridae; genus Hololepta; species Hololepta plana. Next base: position 13,423,185 of record OY968835.1, read on the forward strand.
GAATAGCAACAATTTTCTTTCCTAAATAAAGCTAAACGTTTGCAGAAATAAGTCATCCGTGGCATTTTTGTTGTCTTATTGAAGGTTCTGTCATTGTCATTAGAACGTTATCTATTATATATATTATTGGCAAAGAAGGTGCCTCCTGAGAACGATCAGGTTATTACAATAATTTGCATTATAATCAATTTGGACTACACACGAAAGATGTTTGCACCGACTGTTTATCCATTTTTTATGACATGAGAAAGGAAAATAAAATTATATTAATTTTGAACTTATATATACGTATTATGTGTATTAAGGGCAATCGTAATGGAAGGGCGCTCCAGATATTGAGAACGAAATGTAAATAATTGAGTTAGTGTTCGTCAGTTATATATCGCATTAGTATCAATTTTTAGGTCGCGAGGGCTTCATTATATTCACGATAAATATTTGCACAATTCTGTATCCCACCCATCCAACCCTCATCGCCCTTGCCAAATTTGCAGTTAACGTTATCGTTCTTATTTGGTCGGGTGATTTAATTGTGCCGTAGGACTTTCGAGATGAGCAGAAAATGTAAATCAAGAGAGGGATGTGATTTCGCATCAAGTCTTGGTCCCTTGACCACAAGATGAATCGATGTTGTATTTATTAGTTGGTTTTTCTTCTTCTAATGGTTCCGCGTCATTGTTACTCAAAAGTATCAGATTGAAAACATCTTGAACGATTCTTTTCTATCGTGAGCATTTTTACTGGAGTAATAAATGCATTTATAAAAAATGACTACGACGAAAATAAATGTGATCAAACATTTCACATTTATAACTGAATATGTATTTTGCAGCAAATTTGTCTTTCCAACGCCTGCCTTATGAGCGACATCTAGATGTCAGAAACCATCTTAAATTATGTTTTAAAGTAGAAAGTGTTATGCAGCGAAAAAGACATTAACGAAATCTGTAATTAACAGCAACCATCAATTGATTTACTGACAACAGATTCAACGCTTTTAAATACCTTCATGATCATAAGCCATCCCAAGAAGGGATAAAATAGCGAAAAAATACCTTGATGGTCCATTGTCAGAATGAAAGTCCTTCGCCATAAAAAATACTGCTGTCCTGCATTTGGCATCATCACCCCGGGCATTTCCACTATTTCGAGATATTTCTTCACGCTGGGACAACTCTGAAAAACACGAGAAAAAAACATTAATGAATGACTGTTCACGGGCTTAACAATAGCAACTTGACCGTTTTTTCGGCGCTGTTTCCAAGCAGTGGAGACTCCACGTCTCTCAATCGAAATACTGCAAACCATTTCCAAACCATGGCCCTCCTTCTCCTGTTGCTGTGAACATACTTTAAGGAAAAGCTTCCCTTTTTGATTAGTAAAGGGGAATCTGGTTGAGAGGACGCTTGAGGATGAAAAAGGAGGAACGATGGTCGAGAAATTCAAAATTCCTACCTTCGCCGCTACCCCGCACGTTCATGGGACCTACCTGCAATTAAAAGGAGTTCATTAATAGTTGTATTGAATAGAATTTAAAAAAAATTAACTTACCTATTTGATAAATGCCTTTCGCCTTATGATCCATGATCCCATCGCCAACAGCATCTAGCAGCTCCCACAATTTGCACTATCACTTCACCTTTGTGCACCAACTCACACATTACTATTGACTTAATAAACGTTGTAAACTCACTCACTTTTTGCACAACACTTTCAGCTGAAACAAAAAGATTAATTTAGTGATTTAGATTAATGAATAGTGAGGAAGTTAACTTACCACGAAGAATAAGCGTGCTTTACTGCAACTATTTAACGTTCATCAAAGCCAAACATCCTCTTATTCGTTTGAAGAAAATCTGAAAAATAAATAAACTCTAATTAGTGCCAAGTTTGCAAGTGATTGCGAAGATTGACTCACCATCTTTTTCTCGATGACAATACATGGGATGCATTATCTTATTCGTTTCGTAAACCGTCTCTCGATCTTCACGTAGCTGAAAAGAAACGGATTAAGCGGGAAGCGCCTCCACCAAAGTGGAAGCGTTGGAGTGAGAATTCGACGAAGAGCCGCCAGGAGATGGGAAATGATGGAAAAGGAGGAACGATGGTCGAGAAATTCAAAATTCCTACCTTCGCCGCTACCCCGCACGTTCATGGGACCTACCTGCAATTAAAAGGAGTTCATTAATAGTTGTATTGAAGAGAATTTTAAAAAATTAACTTACCTATTTCATAAATGCCTTTCGCCTTATGATCCATGATCCCATCGCCAACAGAATCCAGCAGCTCCCACAATTTGCACTATCACTTCACTTTTGTGCACCAACTCACGTTACTTTTCACTTAATAAACGTTGTAAACTCACTCACTTTTTGCACAACACTTTCAGCTGAAACAGAAAGAATAATTTAGTGATTTAGATTAATGAATAGTGAGGAAGTTAACTTACCACGAAGAATAAGCGTGCTTTACTGCAACTATTTAACGATCATCAAAGCTAAGCATGCTCTTAATCGTTGGAGGAAAATCTGAAAAATATAAAAATCCAATTAGTGCAATGTTTGCAAAATATTGCGAAGAGTGACTCACCATCTTTTTCTCGATGACAATACATGGGATGCATTATCTTCTTCGTAAACCGTCTCTCGATCTTCATGTCGCTGAAAAGAAACGGATTAAGGGGGAAGCGCCTCCACCAAAGTGGAAGCGTTGGAGTGAGAATTCGACGAAGAGCCGCCAGGAGATGGGAAATGATGGAAAAGGAGGAACGATGGTCGAGAAATTCAAAATTCCTACCTTCGCCGCTACCCCGCACGTTCATGGGACCTACCTGCAATTAAAAGGAGTTCATTAATAGTTGTATTGAAGAGAATTTTTAAAAAATTAACTTACCTATTTCATAAATGCCTTTCGCCTTATGATCCATGATCCCATCGCCAACAGCATCCAGCAGCTCCCACAATTTGCACTATCACTTCACTTTTGTGCACCAACTCACGTTACTTTTCACTTAATAAACGTTGTAAACTCACTCACTTTTTGCACAACACTTTCAGCTGAAACAAAAAGATTAATTTAGTGATTTAGATTAATGAATAGTGAGGAAGTTAACTTACCACGAAGAATAAGCGTGCTTTACTGCAACTATTTAACGTTCATCAAAGCCAAACATCCTCTTATTCGTTTGAAGAAAATCTGAAAAATAAATAAACTCTAATTAGTGCCAAGTTTGCAAGTGATTGCGAAGATTGACTCACCATCTTTTTCTCGATGACAATACATGGGATGCATTATCTTATTCGTTTCGTAAACCGTCTCTCGATCTTCACGTAGCTGAAAAGAAACGGATTAAGCGGGAAGCGCCTCCACCAAAGTGGAAGCGTTGGAGTGAGAATTCGACGAAGAGCCGCCAGGAGATGGGAAATGATGGAAAAGGAGGAACGATGGTCGAGAAATTCAAAATTCCTACCTTCGCCGCTACCCCGCACGTTCATGGGACCTACCTGCAATTAAAAGGAGTTCATTAATAGTTGTATTGAAGAGAATTTTTAAAAAATTAACTTACCTATTTCATAAATGCCTTTCGCCTTATGATCCATGATCCCATCGCCAACAGAATCCAGCAGCTCCCACAATTTGCACTATCACTTCACTTTTGTGCACCAACTCACGTTACTTTTCACTTAATAAACGTTGTAAACTCACTCACTTTTTGCACAACACTTTCAGCTGAAACAAAAAGATTAATTTAGTGATTTAGATTAATGAATAGTGAGGAAGTTAACTTACCACGAAGAATAAGCGTGCTTTACTGCAACTATTTAACGTTCATCAAAGCCAAACATCCTCTTATTCGTTTGAAGAAAATCTGAAAAATAAATAAACTCTAATTAGTGCCAAGTTTGCAAGTGATTGCGAAGATTGACTCACCATCTTTTTCTCGATGACAATACATGGGATGCATTATCTTATTCGTTTCGTAAACCGTCTCTCGATCTTCACGTAGCTGAAAAGAAACGGATTAAGGGGGAAGCGCCTCCACCAAAGTGGAAGCGTTGGAGTGAGAATTCGACGAAGAGCCGCCAGGAGATGGGAAATGATGGAAAAGGAGGAACGATGGTCGAGAAATTCAAAATTCCTACCTTCGCCGCTACCCCGCACGTTCATGGGACCTACCTGCAATTAAAAGGAGTTCATTAATAGTTGTATTGAAGAGAATTTTTAAAAAATTAACTTACCTATTTGATAAATGCCTTTCGCCTTATGATCCATGATCCCATCGCCAACAGAATCCAGCAGCTCCCACAATTTGCACTATCACTTCACTTTTGTGCACCAACTCACGTTACTTTTCACTTAATAAACGTTGTAAACTCACTCACTTTTTGCACAACACTTTCAGCTGAAACAGAAAGAATAATTTAGTGATTTAGATTAATGAATAGTGAGGAAGTTAACTTACCACGAAGAATAAGCGTGCTTTACTGCAACTATTTAACGATCATCAAAGCTAAGCATGCTCTTAATCGTTGGAGGAAAATCTGAAAAATATAAAAATCCAATTAGTGCAATGTTTGCAAAATATTGCGAAGAGTGACTCACCATCTTTTTCTCGATGACAATACATGGGATGCATTATCTTCTTCGTAAACCGTCTCTCGATCTTCACGTAGCTGAAAAGAAACGGATTAAGCGGGAAGCGCCTCCACCAAAGTGGAAGCGTTGGAGTGAGAATTCGACGAAGAGCCGCCAGGAGATGGGAAATGATGGAAAAGGAGGAACGATGGTCGAGAAATTCAAAATTCCTACCTTCGCCGCTACCCCGCACGTTCATGGGACCTACCTGCAATTAAAAGGAGTTCATTAATAGTTGTATTGAAGAGAATTTTTAAAAAATTAACTTACCTATTTGATAAATGCCTTTCGCCTTATGATCCATGATCCCATCGCCAACAGAATCCAGCAGCTCCCACAATTTGCACTATCACTTCACTTTTGTGCACCAACTCACGTTACTTTTCACTTAATAAACGTTGTAAACTCACTCACTTTTTGCACAACACTTTCAGCTGAAACAGAAAGAATAATTTAGTGATTTAGATTAATTAATAGTGAGGAAGTTAACTTACCACGAAGAATAAGCGTGCTTTACTGCAACTATTTAACGATCATCAAAGCTAAGCATGCTCTTAATCGTTGGAGGAAAATCTGAAAAATATAAAAATCCAATTAGTGCAATGTTTGCAAAATATTGCGAAGAGTGACTCACCATCTATTTGTTAATGACACTAATAGAATCCTTTTACGAAATCCATTGCCGTCCAATATTGTTGATGCATGCGGAAACGTGTCCAGTTCACAATGAATCTGTGAATAAACAAGTGAGAAAACAAGGAATAATAGAAGCGAATAAAGACGTATACAGTAGTACAAATGTTATCAGTTGGGCCAAAAAAATGATTGCAAAGTTACCTCTTTCTAGAATTGCCTCTTTTTGTGATATTACGCGCGCTACTAGCACCGGCTTATCGCGCGCATAAAATTCCGATCACTTTAGTTAAAACGAAAAGAATTTATAAAAATTATTAACTATGCATCGACTAAATTACTAAATGATTTTAAAATATGCAAGGATAACTTCATTGCCGATATTTTAAATTAAATTTTTATTTAACTATGACTCCAAAAATTATTACTAAGAATAAATAACATTCAAAAAATTTATTAAATAAACAAATTAAAAGCAATTGCAAGAAGGCATTGAAATGGAGGATTTTACAAACAACAAAAACAAATGAACATCGAATGGCCGATTGAGGTAAAGGAAAAATTTGTCATAAAAATCGTGAAATTACTTTACCACATTACGAGTTTTATAACAAACTATGACAATTTATTGAATCTTACCTTTTTCTTATAACTAATATACATTTTACACTAATTAACTTTCATTTACTTTAATTAAATCTAACGCAGCAATTCAAACGCGACTACACGAGAAATTTTTCGGACGAAGAGGGCGACACCAACCGTGCACCACGTGAACTAACGTATGCTTTGCATTCTGGGTTGCATAACTTTTGATTTGTTATAAAGACTAACTATTTTCTTACTATAAATTAAATTATTCAAATTTTGGGAATGTATTTCCAGTTTGTTCCCATGAAATTGTATGTTTGAACAAGCCTTAATGCGAATCTATTGATTTGATAATGGTAGTTGCATTAGCGCAAGTAATAGTGAACAACAATTACGTCTCCTAATCTTAACAAGGAAATTTATTTAATTGAAAAAAATAAAAACGGAATGGGAATATAATTAGATGCGTAATCAGGAATATCCATCCGTAATTATGCGGTAGCCGTAATATTCAACCATTTACACCTGAAATGACAAAAATAGCCCAGATTAGGCATTGTAAAGATTACTCTCAAATGGAGATAATCCAAAAGTACGATTCTAAATAAATTACTATCGTTAATGTAATATTGTCACACTATATCAATAGAATATATTGCTCATTTATCAATGAAACAATTTGAAAATAATTAAAACATAAATAGAGCAAAAATGGTCAAAGAGCTATTAGTAAATCAACTAAATAGAGATAAATCAGCATGAGAATACTTCAGCAAAGAGTAAAAAACGCTCATTAATAGAGAATTATATCGACATCTGTTTTTACACGAAAATTAAGCTTTAAATATTGACGAATTGAATTTAGCCCGGCGCATCCACCAAAAAGGCATACTACCGTTTAAAATGTCCTGGGTAAGTGAGACAAACATTTATCAATCGGTCTTGAACGTTTATTATTTGCATAATTAATCACTTTATGAGCTCCAAATTGAGTTTATTGAAATTTGTGCAAAAATGCACGCTTCTATAGAAAGGCAAAAATTGAAGAAAAAAGAAAGTCTCAAATAATGAATGAATTTCAAGATGAAGCTCACAATTAAATATTCATCAATCGGGCTTCAACGTTTATTTCCATAGTTAATCTCTTTAAGAGTTCCAAATTGAGTTTAATGAAATATGTGCAAAAATTCAAAATTATCCTTCATTACTGCGCGTATTCGAGACTTAGAGCGCTATACATACGACCGTTTGTTTACATCCGAGTTGATCAGCTGGTGTATTGGACTTAAATTTACTAAATATCCTTGAAATAAATTATAGAATAAAGTAAGGATATATACCCAAATGGTTGGGTATTCCCTCCTACCCAAATATATACTATTTGTAAATACCAGAGTAACAGCTGGTCTGTCACAAATAAGTGTTCTGATGTTTGTTCGTTTTACATAATATGTAAGTAACTTTCAGTTAATACTATGCAATGGAATGTATCACTAAAATGTAGCTTATGTTTGCAGCATATCTAGGAAACATGGATAATTGGTTATATGTAGACAAAGATGAAGTACAAGAGTTGATTGAAAATGATTTAAGTGCTAATAATTCTGAGGGTGACTCTGAATCTGATGGTATTAGTGTGATCAGTGAACCTGGAAAAACAAGTAATGTAATTGCCAAAGATGAATTTAAAGTGGATGGCACAACTCATGAAACTGTTGAAAATAAAGATTACTTTCCAGTTATCTGCTGTTGCTTTGCCATGTGCACAATATCATTAGCTGCTTTTTTAGCACAAAGCAATACTAATCATGAGCTGCAGGAAACCCATAAACCTGATTCGATACAGGTTGATTTGGAAAACCAGGCAAACTTGTTAAACATGGCTGATGCTCTCAATGAAGAATGCAGCCATGTACTTAACAAATTAGATAAGAAAGTTGAATTCTCTAATGAAGCCAGAAAACAGGATACTGACATCAAACTTTCTGTAAGTGATGGTTCAAATGAAATAAGAAAAGACAGCAGTTTGTCACAAAACTCTTTAAAGTTTAATATTAAGGCTCCAAATAAGGATTCAAATAAAATCATCAAGGAAAAGGAACCATTTGGGAGAAAGAATAATGATAGGTACAAATTTATTGTTGAGAAGGAAAAGGAGTTAAGATTACAAGAAGAAAATTTAAAAAGGAAGGAGAAATTTCTATTTCAAAAAGAATATAAATTGCTTCAGAAAGAAATTGAGTTAAAGAAATATGGAAATCAAGATAAATTCTTCAATCCAAACAACCAAAACAGAAAATTTAGTTACAAAAATGCAGAGAAAGTGAAGAAAAATAAAAACAAAAGAACATGTAAGAATTTGAATAAGCCAAACGATGTAAAGAAAAAATACAATATAATATCAGGAAAATGGTTTGATAAAATGCATATCAACAGGGAAGCACTGAGGCAAATAAAATTAGATGATTCCATTCTATATTTGGATAATTTACAAAGGCACAGAATTAATAAAGCACGTTGGTATTTCAAATGGATGGATAACAGGCAAAATTTGCGATCCAAAAGAAGACACTAAAATATGACGCGTTAACCATTTAAAGAATATTTTAGAGTATATAAAGAACTTGATCTTATGTTTTCCCTGGTGGAATCCATATAGGAATTAATGCAAATATACAGAAAGATTAACAATCACAACATGAACCAGTTGTTTGCCTTCTATATTTAATAATTGTCTTTCTTCAAGGAAACTACTAATAATAAATATTTTTTCAGGATTTATAGAAAAACGCAATCAACATAAATAAATCTTTATTAAACAATTGTTATTCATCAACACAAGACATTTAAATAAATATTATTTATAAAATACCTAAGCTAACTTTTAATATAATAATACTCATATTTATATATACATTTTTTATAAAATACGTGATTCCATACTTGCTAAACCTTTTAAAAGAGAAATCAGATATGTTGTATTTATTGTAATATTAAGTATTTATATACAAAATACAAGAGGTAGTTGTATTATTGTGTCAATATGAAAAGGCACAATTCTGTTTGATTAAAAAAAATCGTATTTACTAATTAAATTATGAATAATTACAATATATATAAATCAGTCTTCAAATAGTTAGCAGGAAGATCCTCAATAATAAAGTTCAAACAGTTAATTCACTTTTTCTTATTGATTAAATAAGTATTTAACAAATAAATGTACACGTACCGACTAGTTTTCGATTATGTACGTAAAATAATGAAACAAACAAGGGGTAGTAATCATTTTGAATAATGAATTTAATGAATGGTCCCTTTGAATACGAAACGGTATCTAACGTAAAAACTGTAATACTCATTCGGAAACTATTACTTTAATGTATGCGATTAATTGAATTAATTAATCGTCATTATTTCACGTGACTCTAAGACTACCCTCATCTTTGATTTTCGTTAAGCGAACTGTTCTCCACTTAGAAAGAAGCAATATCAGACGACTATTGGCGTCTCTTGGTAGTGATGATAATGGTGATGAACGTGTTCGTGCACGTGATGATGTTCGTGCACAGTTGAATTGATTGGAGCTGTCGAGTTACTCGTATACTTTTCGTAACTGGTCGATCGTGAATTATTCTTGTTTGGTTTACTGTCGCCTGCATGTGAATTCGACGAGAACTCTTGTTCGAGCCATCGCACAACTTGTGCCATTGCCCTTGCTTGGTCTTCCTGCCTATTGCGATGCCTTAAATGATGAAGCGACGACGCTTGTCCGAGTACAATTTCCGACATTCTTTTATTGTTCTTCTTCGTGTTCTTCGCCTCGACGTCCGATATTTTGTCTAAAACGCTTTTATTCGTTTTCAATTCCTTCGTTGGCGACTGCAGCGTTTGACAGAAGGCCGTCGCCTGCGTTGTTAAATCGTAGTTACGCATTCTGAAGTTCCTCTTGCAGGCGTTGGATTTTTTAACTGGCACTTTCCTATTTGATACGCACATAACTGCATCAATAAGTTTATTATACTGACACGGAGTTTGAGGTAAGTTAGTTGCATTTTGGAACGCTGCCAAATCGACATAGAAATGTTCAGGATCGACAATGCCAGCTAGGTAATGCAACGACGGCATATTTTTTGTTCGTCTTTGATGTTTAATTTCGGATTTTTCGGTCACATGGTTGTTGTTGCAGTGTTTTCTGTAAAACGAGATAAGTAACATCATAAGCATTATGAAAAGGACAAAAAACATAAAAACAAACAAGCTGCACTATTTTCTAACACGGAATACGCAAATTTTAATAATAGTTCGCAAATTATTTATAGATTAACATAGTTTTGAAGTCTGTTGAACAACATTGTAGAAAAAGTATTACTAAATAAAGTTCCTTCTTACCTTGGAGTTTGTAAACTAAAATTATTCTTTTCCATGTTAGCCTGAATAATTTCTAGCAATTCTCGTCTCTGGAGGGAGCTGGATCGTTTCTGTTTACGGACCTTTAACGAGTCTTGTTTCTTAGAAGACGCCGCTGCTGTTTCGGTCGTCTCCTTTGTTAAATTACTGGAATGGGTTTTCTTGTAAACTCGTTGTCTTGTTTTATGGCACCTCGAGAACGACTCCTCCGCATGATACTCTTCAACTTCGTCGTCGGTCGTCATACATGATATATGACTGAAATCATCTGATGAATCATCGGAGACATTGCCAATAAAATCGTGTTCACAGCAAGGGTGCTGTTGCGATGGCGTCGCATAAGCACCGCTCGATAACGATTGGCGTTTCTTTTCGTATTTACATTTACTCTTGCATTTATTTTGCTCCTTTATCGTTACGTTCAAGTCACGTTTGACTCGTGACGCATCTTCGTCGACGTTCTTGCTGCTATTGTCGTCATTTTGATTAATTACAGTCGCACTAACGTGTTTCTTTTGATCTGAAGAGACGGTTAATTTTACCCTGATCGTTTTACTTCCATAATGAGGAACCTTCACCGATGAACCTAAAGCTTCGTAAATCGTTGTTACCAGTCCGGCTATATCCTGCACATAAAGAAGAGGAAATAATATGAGATAAGACGAGACGATCTGCGAAAATTAAACAAGATAGCAAATTTACGTACATCTTTAGTGATTTTTCCATAACCATCGAAGTCGTACAAAGTAAACGAGAATTCTTGACGTTCCTGACCTTTTGTATTAATGCCACCTTCTAATGAAACGTCACAAGAGAATTCCTACAGAAATAATGTATCGTAATTAAATTGTTTAGTTTTCAATTAAACTTAAGCGTGTTTACCTCCAAATTTAAATGATCTTTATTGGTTTGATTATTTTGAGAAGACTCAGTTTCCGCAAGAGGAGTCGATGTGTTATTGAATTTCTTCGCATCGATTAATGGCGTTGTACAGCAAAAAGATCGCGATCGATCTAACGATTCCTTTTCACTGAATCCACTTCCTAGCAGCTCCTCTGTATCCGATATCCGGTTTTCGTGGCCATCTGCTATAATAAGATCAATAAGAAATCATTTCCTCAACAAATATAAAAGATGAAATAATAAAGACGAAGAATAAAAGATGCCAACTGATACAATAAATAACACAGTGATACTTTTGTATGGCCAGTTGAGTATATTTCGAAAAAATACCGCCTTTAATGTTTTTCTTATAAGCGATTATACGGTACTAGTTATATTTTTTTATTAATTCATAAAATTCAGACAGATTGTAAGAATTATGGGACGTTAATTAAAAACAATTTTTTTTTAAGCTCTCAATTTACTGACTGTAAATATTGTTCAATATTCATAAATGCAACAAAAATTACAAATACCTTGAATATTTCATTTGTATTTCTTTCTTCTCGTACCGATTGAATATTAATTAATTTATATAATTCCTTTTCTGTGTTCTCACGACAACAATCACAATTCTAAACGATATCAAAAGATAAATGTAATAATTGCAATCGTATTTGTTCGAAGTGCCTTTTATTCCTTTAATTTCATTTGCCCCAATTAAACCTTGGGATAAATATAATAATAATTCGTGGGCGTATAATTTTATTCCATAATAATAATATAAGAATTAATTTCGAAGAAATTAAATGAGAATTATTATTATTGCAATAAAATGTATATTATCAATAAGCTATGTGTTTTAATATTAATTAAACTTGTATAATAAAAGTGGCTTTGATGTAAATGAAACTTTTTACTCTTTACAACTGTTAAACACATATCTTTATAACGTCGATTGTGATTAAAACAATAGTAAAATTTATATCTCGTTAAGGAAAATCATTTTACAATCATATTGATTTTATATAACAATATCCAATTTAAAGACCATAAAAATATTAACAATCAACTCAATAAATCAGTTTAAAGTTTCTATACCTACACACAAACCGTATTAAAAAAAAAATCACAGAAAAAGAAAAGCTGTGGAAAAGAGCGAGAGTTGTTTTTCTCTTTCTTCCATTTTATAACGTAAATTACCCTGTGATTATATTCATTTTCTTTCGTTTTGAACATGAAAAAAAATCTATATTTACGACTTCTAAGAAGTAGAGGGATAGACTTTCGAAAAAAAGGACAAACATTAGGGCCACACCAGGAGGGCGGCTATCTTTAAAGTCTCTTCGGTATACTGCCACAGGGATGACTGTGTTAATGCTCATGCACAAAGCGTACTATTTGTGCGATACAATTTACTTGAAAATTGTTGCAACTGCATGAAATATTTGCAATTTAAAATGAAATAATACAAGGAAAATATTACACTATTATAAATTGTGGGTTAAACTCACAATGTAAATGAGTGAAAACGATCGTAAATGCAATTTTAAATTAAGGACAAATTTAACATGTGTATGTACGATGTTTATTTACTTCATTTTCACATTGGATTTCAGCCAATAACTTTATGACTGATTTTTTGTTTATCTATTAACACCGAAATATTTCGCATTGAAAGAACACCGACCAAAATAAAATCTTTTAACTAACAATTCAATTTATTCCCCGTTTATTATCATTGTTATCGATATAATCGATTTGGAAAGTTTCAATTTCAGATGCATTTAAGAAAGAAAGGGAAAGAAGAAGAATTTTCGAATAAACGAACCTTCCTAGCGGAAAGCATTACCGCCCAAGAGAAATATACATAAAATGAAATGGTAAAAGAGCAGAAGAGGCGAGAGAGAGAGAGAGAGAAAATACGAGGTAAACACAATTGGGATAGGAATTATTTTTGGAATGAGACGAGAGGTAGATGTTGTTTCGAATGACAGCTCTTTGGCTTTAGATGAGCCGACGTGCACACAAACGATGTTGCCACATCAATCGTAGCCTGTAACGATTTCGGCCCATTAATTTTTGTCGAAATCGGTCACATGTGCGAGCTTTTCATCTCTAAATAAGAGAAATAACCGCACAAATGTACGATATACAGTGCGTGCAAAGAATACAAAGAATCAACTTTGATCGAAAAAGTTTTTACTTGTTATTTTTCTATTTAAATTTTCACAAAAGAAAACATCTTCAATCAATGTGAAGATGTTAAAATAAACATCCAGGAGAACTGTTCGTCGTTTTTCCATCTTTTAATACGAAGATTTTGATAAGAGAATGCCTTTTTAAAAGGTTTCATTGGTGGTGGTCTTTTAAGTTCATCTTGAAATTCTAGGAAGTCTTTTTAATTTAAGCCCTATACAACGTCGTATTCTTATTTAAGATGACTTGCATTGTTATGTTCCTCATGCTCCGATGGCTACGGTATTAATAATAAATGATACAGTAAACATGAGAGTAAATAATAATTTCCTTTTAATTATTTTGCAGATTTAATTCGCTTACTTCGAATTAATAAAACAGAGGCATTATAAATTTGCTATACGCTTCCTGTATTTCAGATTGTGCATTAATGCAAAAAACTCTAAAACGCGGTATTTGTAGCGTACCTTTTTATGAATTCGAAAACCTCATAAAATATTGATTGCTCTTTATTAAAACTAATAACGAACTATTTGCAATAACTAAACGATTCCCTGTTGCACATTTGTAATTTAATTTTTAAAATATTTCCGAAAAACATTATTTAAATTAGGACAAATGTTTGGTGACATTTCAGAGATAAATAAATAACTACTGCTACTGTAAATTTGATACGGATCTGATATTATGAAGATGAAGATTAATGATTTTTCTCGTTTGTTATGCTGTGCTACGTTCAACGTTCCTAGTTTCGTTAACATTTCACAGTGAAGATGAAAGATAATGCAAGAAAATTCTGGAAAGTATCCCATTTATAGGTGTATAAGCAATTAAATTTTAAATGCGGTTTTAACGAAAGAGACAAGAAGATAAAGTAAATGTAAAATAATAAAGCTGAAACTGTATTGTATAACCAGTAACAAATCTGATACGCGTATATATAAATAACAGGACCTAAGAAGCGAGCAAAATATACACATGGAAGTATATAACTGTTATATAATTATTACAAGTTCATAAAATATATACTCATATTTCATAACTTTTCATAGCCGTACGTTTCACGGCTTGAAGAAAAGATTCGATATTAATAATAAAGGAAGAAGGAATTTGTATGTTTGTGTTATTTGGTTTTTTACTTTCTTTCTTTTTGCCAATCTTATTGAGTGACACAGAGCAAATGCGAATATTCCATGTTAAGAACCGATTTCTCCTTCACAAATTACAACATTTATTTCTTTTACAACTGCAACAAATTAGCACGCAACAAATAATTTTCTTTCTTACATATTACTTTTGGAGTCTTTCTTTGAATGAGTGATATTCCTCATGTTGACGAATTTTTCCTCTCTTCTTAACTAATTATTACAGAATAAATATAATCGAACTAGTAATTATTCTATTAACGATTGTGTCTTAATTAAACATCATATGGTTTTCATTTAGCTTCAGTTATTGTCGGTGTTGTGTGCATATTTTTTATGATTCTCCATTTATATGAAATAAATATTTTATATGTTAAAAAAAAGTCCACGTTAATAAAACGAAGGTATTACCTGTAAATTGTCTATAACCATTAAGGAACTTCGCTTTCCACCATTTAACAAAATTATTCGCCATTTGTTTATGTACACCGCTTCCACCGTTCATTATTACAAATCGATCACATTAACTATTAATACGATTGAAAATCGCAAGTGAATTTGTCTAAAAATTCACTTAGATTAAATATAATGAATTGATATTTTACGAATGATAAACACAAATGCACAATTAACACGAACGTAACATCTCATACGAACTGTGCGAGTGAACTGAGCCGCACATACCGAACGATCAACGTTTACGGAATAGAAGAGAAACGAATTTTGAACAAGCACTAAAATCCACTCGGATCTTTTCATTTAATCATCAAATCATTTTCCTTTATTAATAATCGACCATTGATATTGAAATGATTAAAAACGTCCTGTTACAAAATCGTTGTGAATCACTGCGCTTAAATATTCTTTCGTAAACTTGAAAAAAACGTTCAGAATTTTATTGTGTTCGTAAGAAGCGAAAGAAGATGTGATGTAAGCAAAGTCATCCAGTACGACGATGTGGTACGCATAGCTATTAAAACGGAATGAACCAGGTGCAACAGCCGGATCCCATTAGAGAAGGTAAAGGGGAGGTGAAATGGGCCGCCGTCAAAGCTTTTCGGAAATTACCTTTTACGATACCATCCCAAATACATACGAACATATAAAGCATAAAGGAACCTGAAAGAATCTCTCTTTTCCACGTCCCTCTCATTTCGTTCTTCAATATTTTTATATACGTTCGATGCCAATAGGATACTCAGATTAATGACGACCCAGTTTTTCTTAATAGACCGAAAAAAAAACAACAATATAAAAATCCAAAAATATCAAACAATTTCTAAATGAGTTAATTAAGGAATTTTAGTGAAATAACATTGAAATCGATCATCGAAACTACGCAACTTATCAAAATGATCAATTACGAATGATTACACGTGATCTTGATTTTACATATGTTATTATTTTTGATCGTACGAAACGTTTATGAATGAATTAAATTTAGAAATAAACGAATAGTTTTCTGATATAGGCGTGTAAGTGGCGGGCGCGTTACTTCATTTTTAATGCTTTGTTGTCTTTGCAGCACCACCGACTACCGACAGTTACTACGGTTTCCTTGTCGTCGGTTCAATAGAAATGTAATGCGGCAAAATGAAAAAGGGATTTCAAGGTTGAGATGGTGGATTTCAAATGGATCGTCCGAGTCTCTTTCTTTTTTCTCGAAAGTGCACCTTGTTTATATAGAGGGTCGACAAGAATAAGATCGTAACGATGCCAGTAAATAAGTTGTGGATAACTTCTTCGACGGTTGGATAAGGCATACAAAGGGTTTTTAAAGGTTTTCAGCTGCATGCGATTTGCGATTTAATCATTTTTCTATATTAAATTTTGCATTATTAATATCAATTGTCCGAAATTAAACATTCCTCGTTTGCTCTTTTTCTCGCTTAAATAAACAATATCAATGAACAAGTTGATTGAAAGAAATCAAACGTTTAGTCAAATTTAACAAAACCGAAACTGTAGCATACGATATTTTCGGTGTGCACGTAAAAAAACGAAATCTTTCTGGATTTAAATAATTTTTAATTTAACAGCGAGTGTGCTTTGTACGGTTTTAAGACCAGCTATTTTATAATGCGATGCCGGCACGATCAAAGTGGCGGCATTCTGATTGAAGTCAGATAATTACCAGCTGACCTTGTATTAGGTCCCTCACTCACACCTCCCGCGGTTAGTTTCAATTCTTTTGCTCTTTGTAAATGCTAACGCTCACACGAAAGGCTATTCACGCCAACAGTACAGCTGCTTCATTTCCTCTTTATATTCGTCTTGATGAAATTTTACGTTTAAAGAAACATTTTATTGATTCCAACTATAAAAAAAAACTCTTTCCATTTCAATTTCACAAGCATTCACCTCTTCCTCGCGAGCACTGTGTGTAGTATAAATGCTAAATTACTTATGTTCAACAGAAATATAATGAACGAAACAATATTGGGTAATGGTCCATAATAATTCCTAAATAGATATTATGAAAATTAATTTGTCTACTGTTTAATTAGATTGAACGGTCGACTGTGCCGATACGCTTCTTTCCGAGTCTTGTTCAGAATTCAAAGATATATAACATATCAATATGTTAATTTGCTCATTAGTCGGACAAGCAATTACTAATAATTCCTCTTCTGAATATTTTGCAGTAACTAGTAGTTGTTCCAGTTGACCGAATGTATTTACTATGTTATTCTAAAATAATACTGAATTAAATTAATAAATCAACTGAAATTTAAAAAATAATTTACCAAAATTGGTTTAAACAGTATGAATTCAGTCTCGCGATTGGCTAGATATAATTTCATATACTTCTTAATTTCCGGTAATTTCGCTTTTATATTTCGCTTCGCTGTATTTACAAGTTCCGCAACAACAGGAGCTTTACCGAACTCTTGTTTGGATAGCGGTAACGCATTTGGTAAATTGACGTTGGTCACTTTTAAAATATGCTCTGCTTTTTGTATCCATTCAATCAGGCTTCCTAGTAAACTGTTAGTAACAAATGTGATAAAAGCTTCGCAAGAAAGCTTTAATTGCTTGTCAATTTCCTTTCTTGAATCTATTAAATACTCTTTAACTCTTGGTGTTCCTTCAAGTAAAAATTCAAGCAATGCGTTGTTCGAACTAAAGGAAAACAGTTTATTTCGATTTTGAATAAGACCAGCTGCGGCGGACTTAATGTTGCTGAAATCTATGCTCATTTCTTTTATCGTAAAATCAACTTGAAATGGCGCAATTTGTTCTCTTATTATTAATAAATGCTTAATTTGAAACAATCTCCCATGCAAAGCCGACTAAAATTACAAGTTATAGTTTATCATCTAAAAGTATCAATTCAATCTACCTTTCTTTCCGTAATTTTTACAGCTGCCTGCTCAATAGTCCTGCCACATATTAAAAGTGCTTCCTGTGCTAATCCTTGAAATATTTCTCTTTCCAAGCAAAAATACAACCGCGACAAGCACACCAAAGACCTTTTAACTGTGGGATACCACATTCCATGTAAATCAGCAGGAGAATCTATTAAGAAAGCCGATTGTCAGTAATTTACAAATCAATTGTAATATATGTCGACATATTTTATACTAGACATACTTCCTGTAAATGATCTAAATTGAGTCAAGTATGAGGTATTGATGTTTGACACTTCTTGAGAATCCATTGAATATACAGAAGCTCTGGAACTTGATCTTCTGTCGGCCATCTCATCTACAACATTCTGTACAAAGATTTAAGTGAAACATTTGCTTCTTCTAACGTGCGTTACCTCCATGTATTCCAGTTTTTCGGGATAAGCTAAGTCACCGGGCGATGGTTCGTAAGCGTTTAAGTCGTGCTGGAAGAACACATTTGCTCTAAACACCAAGCGTTCAGCAACATCTTGAAGTAGCTGATTTGCAATTTCCGTGAATTGATCTAGGGCCACTAAGTATAGAAAACAAAAACACATGTAGCTTAGTTTTCAAGTTTTGTTTGCTTACCATTGTTCTGATTTTCTGAATTTAATAATTCTTTTAGGATTGTACACAGTTCTGTGAGAACTTCCAAATGGTTAATGGTGATTAAACTAGGCCTTAATATATCGTAGAGATTCTGACAAATTGACGCCAAATATTCACTGAAATATTAAATATGTGATTTTATAAACGATTATTTTCTATGGGCTTACCTTAACTGTTGTGAAGGCAAACTGAAAAAGTAATGAAAACAATTTGACTCATCCTGGCATACTTTAATTATAAATAGACTTGAAGATCGGAATAAGATGCTGTGATCTGATTTATGTTTCTCTTTCAAATCATTTAATGCCTTTATAACAGCATTTGAAATAAGGGGAGCTCTTTGAGCAAAATATGCTCTTTGGCAATCCATATATACACGGCTATATCTGAAAAAATTTAATATGAAGAAATAATAACATAACAAATTCAGTTAATTTACACATCATTTCGCTCTGCCTTTGACTCTAATTTTTTGAGGATATTATTTACTTTCTTAGCAGCATTTTGAAATTTACCATAATAAAATGAAAATGCTGCATTCAAGTTAGGCTCTTGATTGCTATCAGCTACTGACAAATTACTTTTACTATCCAAATAAATCACTTGGTTTGTAGCTTCCGTAATTACATAATTAACAAATTTCAGTACTGTTGATAATATGTTATTTAACATATTGTCAAATTTAATCTTATAAGCATAAGATTCCTTGTATGCAACCTAAAACACCAAAATTTCAATATTTGTAACAATAATGTGCAAATTACATTTACATTTGTTGTTGTATAATCAATTGATTCATCAATTTTATCCAGCATATCTATAAAATCTGTTCCATTGACATTACTAGAATAAGTCATCACATTATCTTGAATATCATTCAACAAAGTAAAATATTTTAATTTTTTTGCAATAGCTTCTTTCTTTTCTTTCAGCATACTTTGTTGTAACATTAATTGTTCACTCATATTGTGCAGAGAGTCAGTTTTTGTTGTTACTTGCTTGTATTGTAACTGTAGCTTTTCTAGATCATTAATTATATGATCAGCCTACAACATGAGAGTATACTTAAATTGTAAGATGAAAAGGCTTCACAAATTTACTTTTTCATATAAAAGTACACCCTGTTCTGACTGCTGTTCCAAATGATCTAAATGTTTTGAATATTTATGAAGCTGTTCATCGCGTATTTCGTTCTCTACTTTTACCAGCCATTTAACATAATCTTCTTCCGTGTATATGACATTATCTTTGTGCTTTTCTACCTACAAGTGATTACTGTCATGCAATTCATATAACTAATATCGAAATAATTACCACAAAAGGTTTAAAGCTATATTCATCTTTCACTATGTCTCCCAGCAAGTACAAAACATCTTTTTGATCATCTGTTAATGCAGCAATTGGAGTGCCAATTAGTTGCCATTTTGCAATATTTTCTTCAACTTTCTTCTCTAAAGTGTTATTAGCATCAACTTTTGTGCGATCCATTGCAGCTATACAAAAGAAATCATAAAACTTAATATAATATTGAACTTTGTAACCTGCAATAAAAAATTATTTTAAAATATCGGAACTATTTTCAAAACTAATAAACGAATAGAAATTAGTACGAGGAATATTAAAGTGAAAAAAGAAAACCAATACCTCAAATATTGTCGTATTGCCTTTTATGTTTCAAAGGAAACTTCTAAACACATCATCAAAATCTAAAATTTAAAATTAATTTGATCAAATGTCATACTCAAATTTTCATTTTTGTGTTGGCGGACATCTACACAAAATTTCTTTAAACAAGAATTAATGGGTTTGTAACTACACTAATTAAATAACGTTTCTGTAATTATATTAATTTCATAGGCAGTGTATATAAATTTGCCTATTAAATAAAATTCATAATTAATATTAGGCAATAGTTATAAAGACACGTCAACAAAAACAAAGATAATGCCAAAATTGAAGAAGAGTAAAATGTATGAATGGATACGGTTTTTTGAGCACGTACCTAAATATATATTTTTATAAGTATTCGACACCTGCTACAGGTATTTTTAATTAACATTAATCTACGTCATCGGCCTTAATAACAGTTAATTTTTACTTCTGTTATCATTATTTGTTTAATTTGCAGGATTAAATAACTATGATAAGATTATGTAAAATTATAAACACGTATGTTTACTTAATGAAATATGTTTGTATGGAAACGGTAAAATATGTAAGAAGTGTATAAAGTGGATCATAAATATTTATTATCAAATATAAATGGTTAAAGAAGATAGCAATGTTTTATAAATACTGTTTCTGTATAAACTATTTTTGTCTCTTGTTGCTGATTGTAACAACTCAGTGTTTTGGTTACTTTGATGTGCAAAATGGTGATAGCTGCTTTTGTCAAGTAAAGTATTTAATTGTTATATTATGTATTTTATATATATTTTTTAGTTACAGGGAAATATAGATGATTGTACTTGTAATGTAGATACAGTGGACTATTTGAATAATGTAAAAGTTTACCCCAGATTACGTAGTTTGTTAGTAAAAGATTACTTCAGATTTTATAAAGTAAATTTGAAGCGTGATTGCCCATTTTGGCCTGATGATAGCAGATGTGCAATCAGATACTGTCATGTAGAAACATGTGATGAGGGAATCATACCACCAGGTATTAAAGGAATATCTGATAGCAGTAGTATTAAAGAAAGTCAGGTGGTAAGTTTGCAAATATATTGTATAATTATTAATTAGCACTTTGTTATTCTCAGTTAGATGAAAGTTATTGTGGGAAAGATCACAATCAGGAACTTGGTTATTTAAACACTACAATTAGTGCAAAAGTGCAAGGAGATTTTGAAAGATGGAAAGCCTATGATGATGCTCTTGAGAATTTCTGTATAATTGACGAAGCAGACACGGATGCAGAATATGTAGATCTCTTATTAAATCCAGAAAGATATACAGGATATAAAGGGGTTTCTGCGCATAGAATATGGAACAGTATTTACATGGAAAACTGTTTTAAGTAGATAATGTTCATTATTTAATTATATTAAATGTTATATTTGATTATTTACAGACCACCTGGAAAGTTAAATATTTACATGCAAAGCAATGTAATTAACAAAATGTGCTTAGAAAAACGAGTATTTTATAGAGTTATATCTGGATTACATGCAAGCATTAATATTCATTTATGTGCCAATTATTTGCTCTCTGAATCTAAAAGCCTAAGTTTAACTTTAGACAAAGGTGAATGGGGTCCAAATAGTGAAGAATTTAGAAGAAGGTTTTCACCAGATTTTACTAACAATGAAGGACCAAATTGGTTAAGGAATCTGTACTTTGTATATTTATTAGAGTTGAGAGCTTTGGTTAAAGTCTCGCCATACCTAAAGAAAGAAGAATTTTATACAGGTACTTATTTTAATGAAAAAAGTACTAAACAACTAATATATTTTGTGATATTAGGAAATGAAGCTGATGATTTTGATACAAAATTGGCAGTGAATGATTTGCTAAATATAGTAGAACAATTTCCAGCTCATTTTAATGAAAGTATAATGTTTAATGGAGGAGATAAAGCAAGAAAGTTGAAATATGAGTTCAAACAGCACTTCAGGAACATTTCTGCAATAATGGACTGTGTAGGATGTGATAAATGCAAATTATGGGGAAAACTTCAGGTAAAATATCAGCTTTAAATTATTTTTCCTTTTTTTTTATGTATTTGTCTTTTCAGGTTCATGGATTAGGAACAGCACTTAAGATTTTATTTTCAGGCATGTTTGAACAAAATAGTGCAGAACAGTATATTCATCTGCAAAAAAAAGATTTGCAATTGAAACGAACGGAGATTGTATCATTGATAAATAGTATAGGTCGTTTATCAACTAGCATATATGAACTGGATGAATTTAGAAAAGCACTCAGATGATAGCTGCTTACTGATTTTAGTCATATGCATCACTTAATTAAATTAATTTACAAAGAAGAGTATGTTACAGATTTATGTTTATTATTGTTATACATGTAATTTATATTTTTTTAATATATTAATAAAGGTGTACAAAATATGCATATTATAGAAAAATATATCTTATTTAAAAATTAGTTACATGCAGTTGTGAATTTTCCCTTGTAATATCTAATGGAATGTATGTTACTAGGCAATCCAGTACCTTTGGCCATATCTCATCTGATGTTCTTCCATGAAAATCTTCAAGAATTTTTAATTCTCTGTAGAAATCAATAACTGGTTTAGTTGCTTTTTCATATTGTTCCAATCTCTTTAGTACAACATCTGGTTTATCATCATCTCTTTGCACCAAGTCCTCTCCAGTAATATCATCTTTTCCCTATAATTTAAATGGCTTAGATATACTTATCTCCAAAGTAATATCTCAAATAAGAAATTATTATTTACAGGCACTTTAGGTGAATTAAAGCCTAAATTATAAACTCTGCCACTGGGTAGGTGAATCCATCTTCCTTTTACCCTTTCAATAATAATATCAAAGGGAACTACCAAATTTATAACTAGATCTAGTTTCTCTTCTTTCCATAAACTTTGTGCTTGAGAAACTGTTCTTGGAAAACCATCTAACAGCCATGGTTTTTTTACATCCTTTAGAGTGTCCTTAATGAATTTTATCATTAAATCATCTGGGACCAATGTTCCATGCTTAATGTACTTCTGAGCTTCCAATCCAATTGCTGCACCACACACACATATGTATATATATATATATAATATATTATACAAATTACTAAAGACATGCATACCTGTTTTCTTTTGAATATTTAACCTTAACTGATCGCCACTGGAAATATGAGCTAAGTTAAACCTTTTTACAATTCGTGAAGATATTGTACCTTTCCCTGAGGCAGGAGCACCTAAAATCACAGCCTTAAAAATTTGTGTTGCCATCGCTTTCGCTTTAATTAAACGCAATTTTCTTTCTAATATTGTTAACAACTTGCTTCTGTGAACTTTGGAACAATGCAGCCATTAGTATTTATAAAACATTAGTTTTAATATCTTTATTTGATAATTTAATCATAAAGATTGATAAGGCAACCACATGATATATTACGCGTTTGATTAAAATCTTATATTAAATCATATTCTTTTATGGTTTATATATTTTATAGAAATATATTAAATTTATTCTAATAAAATCTGTTGTGGCTAATGAATTATTTAAAATGTATTATTCTTTAAAATAAACCAAGTACATTTACTTTCGAAACGCCGCATGTATTTTATACTTAATTTGGAATTTTCTTATCAGTCGTATTAAGTAATTAGCTAAAAAAACATGTTTTCCTTTAAAAGAATCGTTTCTAGCATACGAATAATTTCGAATAAAAATAAGGCATATGTAAGTAATGAGTATTATTAAATTTCTTAGCTGTAACGTGTGTATATATATAGAAATACAAATTTAGGCGATTCACAATATCCAATATAAATATGGAAAGTACATAAATAGTTGGCGACCTACAATCTCTAACAATTTACATACGACTGCATTTTACAATAGAAAGATTAATTTTAATTTGTCTGATATTGGTGAAGGGATAAGGGAAGTAATCGTTAAAGAATGGTTTGTTAAAGTCGGGGATAAAGTATCCCAATTTGATAATATATGCGAAGTACAAAGTGATAAAGCATCTGTGACGATAACAAGTAGATATGATGGAACAATTACCAAATTATATCATGACGTTGAAAATACGGCGTTAGTTGGTAAACCATTGATAGAAATTGAAACTGAGGATGGTAATTGTCGATTTATAATTATAAACTTCAATCTATCCAATAAATACAAATTTGATTTCAGCAGAAGAAACCACAACTGTTTCAGAAGTTGAGACTGTGAAAAAAGACGAAACATTCCAGAGCCATGAACAACCAGATTTAACTAACGAAATCTTAACGATTCCGTCAGTAAGACGCTTAGCTAAAGAACATAATGTACTTGAGTTTCCATATATATATATGTTTGATAACTTAAATACAGTGATAATTTGCAGTTAAATTTGTCCAAAATAACTGGTACAGGAAAGAGAGGAAGAATTTTGAAAGAAGATGTTCTTAAATTCTTAGAAACAACAAAAAGTATCACATCAGTTACATCAAATGTGAAAGAGGATGATATGGATAGAATTGAGCCATTCAAAGGATTTCAAAAAGCAATGTTTAGATCCATGACAGATTCTTTAGTATGATCACATTTGGATAATGCTTTTATGTTGCTCTAATTGCTCTTTTTCTTTTCTTTTTAGAAAATACCACATTTTCTGTATTGTGATGAAATTTCAATCAGTAAATTATCAGATTTAAGAGCCAGTATAAGAAAAGAATTAGATGAAACAGGATTTAAATTATCATTCATGCCATTTTTCATAAAAGCCATTTCCAATGCTCTTTTAAAATATCCTATTCTAAATTCAACAATTATTGAGAATGAAGAAAAAGTTTGCTACAGAGGTTCTCACAATATTGGTGTTGCTATGGACACAAAAAATGGATTAGCAGTACCTGTTATAAAGAATGTCAACAAATTAAGTATTGTTGAAATTGCTCAAGAATTAAATAGATTAATGAAGACAGGTAAAGATGGAAATTTCAGTACAAGTGATTTATCTGGAGGAACTTTCACTATTTCAAACATTGGAAATGTGAGTTTCATTACAATGCCAATACTATCAGAATAAACGATTTTTTCCAGATTGGTGGTACATACACAAAACCAGTAATAACTCAACCACAGGTAGCAATTATTGCAATTGGTGCAGCTAAAGTAAGTTTTGATTGTGCTTAGAGTGTTTGACATTATTATTTGTTATTAATAGGTTCTACCTCGTTTTGATGAAAATTTCAATGTAAGACCAGAAAAAATTATAGCCATTAGTGCAGCTGGAGATCATAGAATTATTGATGGAGCAACAATGGCCCATTTCATCAATTATTTTAAGAAACAAGTTGAAAATCCTCTGTTGTTATTATTAAACTTATAGATATTAATAAATGAATCTCCTTCATTTATAAAATCAATAATGTTCAACAAATTTTATTGACACCTTTTGTAATCATACCAATAGAGAGATGTCCAGATTTCAGCTGAAAGTAGATAATCCTTAAAATCGAGACTTGAAGGTTTCACAAAAGGCTTGCCTTACAATGATCACATGACCATATTCAATACTGATGTTTTCATTGATTTTGACGTGAAGCTAATGAAATTTAGTATATATGTTTATTAAAAAATATATGTATCACAAATTCTGCATGAGACTTATTTTACATAAAGCATTTAAAAGTACAAAATGAACAGTTACTTGAGAACAGATATTAATAATAGCATAAAAAAGTAATTTCCTAGCTTGTAAAAAGTATATACAGTTTACAAAATGCACCAACTACAACCCATAGAAAAACTGAAAGGTTTCCCTTGAAGCTTCAATTGCTCAGTAGACAATTCCAATTAAATTATTTCATGGTCACTGAAATTAAATTAATTAGATGAAACATAAGTAAAAAAACAACATTTCTTACTATGATTGCATATTCGTCCATACCACCCGGGTTCGCAAGCACAAGAATTATCCACGCAAGTTCCATGTCTACAAGGAACCTTGCATATACTTCTGTTCGCTTTAGCTTTACCAATTTCACAGTGACGTCCTTTGAAACCTTGAGGGCATCTACATTTATTAACGCCTTTACATTTCCCACCATTAACGCAAGGTATAACACATTTTGCTAAAAGAATCATTTCACATTCACATCAATAAAAATCCTTTTTAGATTATTATATTATAAACATACAGAATTCACAATGGTCTCCATAATATCCTTTGGAACATTCACATCTATCTTTTTGAATGCATTTGCCTCCATTTAAGCACTTCTCACCACATATACCTAAATTATGTTCAAGATATTTTTAAGGAATTACAGTCATCATTAAGTGTCCCAAGCATACCTCCTTCACAATGTCTGCCCTGGAATCCCTCTGGGCAGCTGCAAACACCAGGGGACGTACAATTGCCACCATTCATACACTGTGGATAACACAAAGCTGTGCGACAGTACTGCCCCATGTAACCTTCAGGGCATTGACATATTTTATCATGATTGCACCATCCATGATTAGCACATTTCTTATCACATTCTGGATCAGGTCCTTCATTTTATAAAATACACAATAATCAGCCTTCAGTGTATTTCTTTTTAAACATAATATTCATACCTCTGTGTGAGCATTCTTTTCTTAATTTTAATCGCAGTGGAGTGCCATTTAATGGTCTACCTCTCCCACTCTCAATTAATAAACCTATAGTAAAGGTTGCAATACCAGAACTGTTCCCTATACAATGTAAAAATATACTAAATTCTTTAGGACGTTTTGGTACTCTGCCCTTATTTTTTATTGATATGACAGGTGCTTCTAAAATTCTCTCATCAAATGATTGTAAACGATCAAAATTATAATAATACTTTTTTAGACCTGCTTTCCAAGTAAAATTAACATAGCTTACTTCTGATGGAATAACAGGTAAGGATTTTTCAAAATTTGGATCCAATATATAAGGTAAAACATTGCCATTGACAATAGCAAATATTTCCATTGGCATACCTACAAAGTTAAATATGTTTGGAATCTCTAATTAAATTTAACACCTAATAGTTACCGCTGAACATTTTTACTT
Source organism: Hololepta plana (assembly GCA_963695495.1). NCBI lineage: Eukaryota > Metazoa > Arthropoda > Insecta > Coleoptera > Histeridae > Hololepta > Hololepta plana. The sequence continues at coordinate 13,450,393 of OY968835.1, forward strand.
GTTTTTCATCTATCCATAAAGTTAAGTCGCCATTATTACGAGGATCGTTTTTTGGATCATTTCTAGAAAATCCATTGGCTATTAACAACAGAAGAACCAAATGTACTGCATATAATAACGATCGCAAATTCATTTTCATTCTTTAAAAGTAATAAGCAGTGTTGTTAAAATTAAATTATAATGTTAATTCTTCTTACCTTTCTTACTTAGCAGATCTGTTACTTTTATATTCAAATAATTCTTAAGTACAGTATTTGTAATTACATTTCATCGTCTCTAAAGAGCACAAATTGTTATCAAAATAACTTTAATTATCTTTAGAATAAGAAGAAAATAAGGTTAAGTTATACTTTATCGCCAGTTTCATGTATGAAGTAAAATAAAGATGAACAGATGTTTGAGTATATAGTATAGATACATAAAAAGACATGGTAAGTATGTAGTTTACATGTTATCTTGTATATATTGCAAATATCGCAATGTTGGAAATACGCAAAACTTTATTCCTTTCCTAATAAAAAATATAAATGTTATTTAAATAATTCAGCTAGATACTTTTTCATATTAAACATACAGCAACAAGAAATTATTATTTCTGCCAAGAACTCGAAAGAATTTGAAAGAAAAAGAAAGGTCAATTTAACTCCTTTTTTTTATCTAAAAGGAAGCCTGTTACTTCAGTTTAGTTTAGTAACAACTTTCGCTAGCTTCCTTTTTAAAAGTTAAGTCTTTCACACAGGCCATAGTTTCGCAAAAATGAACATATTAAGCATTTACTTTTTCTTACTAACTATTATCATTATAACGTTAACAAAGTCGGCGCCTATAAATAATACTCAAAATATTGCGAAATGTAAGTTCTTTTATTTTGAAAAATTATTTAGCATAAGGAAAAATTATATTTCAGCTGCTTTTGGACCAGCATTTGATGAAATAATTGTGGAATCCTCCCTTACAGTAAGAAGAAAGCAAGACAATAGACAAGGAAGAAATAAAAATGTCACAGATGCTACAAATGCAATGGTAACACAAGAAAAGAAGCAATAAAAATACTTTTGATATTTTTATAATTATCATGTAATTAACATTATGTAACAATATTATAAAGCATTATGAAAACATTAACAAGATTTATAAATTTATAATACTAATAAATGAATTTAATCATCCCATTCTTCATCTGTTGTATTTGATTCTGAAACATCATTGACTGTGGGTGGAGGAGGTATCATTGACGATAAACGATTCATAGTAGATGTGGCATCAAGCGGTTGATTTCGTGTTGCTGCATTTTGTTCTCCAGATATTCCTTTACGTCTCATTGATAATTTGGCATGCAAATCTGCCATAAGATCTCCACCCTAATAAAATTTACATAATAACAAAGAGATTTTGTTTAGTTAACATTACTCTATTACCTCTGGTATTGAAGATTTCTTAGCATCTGTAGATTTTAATTTTGCATTCTTAGATCCACCAGCTTTGCGAATTGCTTCCATCAAATTGGCATGTGCATTATTGTTAGCTACAGGAATCTCAACTTTTGGTGTCACAATTTCTTTAACATCCTCTGTGTGCAATTGCATTTCAACACTTTCTTTAATAACTTCTTCTTCCACTATATTTGCAACTTCAGACTGTGGAGGTGGAGGCAGTTCAATATCACTAAGATCTACAGTTTTTGTATCATCAGAAATAGTATCATCTTGGGAATTTGAACCAAATGAGAATGATGGAGCAATTGTTGGTCCAGAATCATTAATATATCTCACATCATCAGCTATACCTGGTAAATTAGGTAAATCTAGTGGTAAATCTATGGTAGGTACATCACCTAAATCTGGTGCATAAGAATAAGATTCTCTTACAGATTTTGTCCTTGCATTATTCTCAGTTAAAGAAAATGGTGCAACACCAATTTCAGATTCTTCTTGCTTTGTAATTACTTTTGTATTAGATGATACTTTTAATGTATCCGAAAACACATAGTTATCATATAAGTTAATACCAGAATTAAAAAGCAACATATCATTGATAGAAACAATATTTGTTGGTGGTGTTCCTAATCCTACTAACTTTGTTTTTACTTTATCATGTTTCTTCACATGATAAATTTGCAAGGTATCTGTGTTATCAGACTGACTTACAGACGTTTGACTTTTAGTTGCAAAATGTTTAATTGGAAGAACATCATCACCTTGGAATATTGTAATGTACTTTTTGTTTAGATCTCCTGCTGGATACTTGCTACTAGAAAATACTCTAGTAGCTTTATTAGCACCACGTTCTTCTAAATTAATAATTTTATTACTGACCAACGTTATCCTTTCATTGACGGAACTGATTTTGGAACTGTATGTATTCGTTCTATCATTAATTCTATTAAAAATATCATTTGCTACATCTGAAAGGTAATTTAATGCTTCTGCTATTTGAACTATTGTTTCAGAGTTCGATAAGTTTTGTGGAATCACAGGCACATTGTAAATAGATTTCATATTTACAAAATATAATTATTATGTGAACATGATAAATAATAAACCACTTTTACATATCATATTTCCAGACGCGTTAAGGGGTTATGTTAGATTGCACTGAATATGCAACACATATTACCATTAAAAAATATTTATAATTTTACTCTGTAACGAATGATTTTACTAATTCGTTATTTTTATTTACTTTATTATATTCGAAGATTATTATTAATAATGTTATGTTATTAATAAACAAAACTTATGAATTAGATTACATTTGTAAAACAGCCTTCTTTAGAAATATCAATGCAAGTTCCTAGTACCGAATAGAGATATTATTAATTAATTAATAATGGTTATTTTAAATTTAAATTAAAAATAATAAATTAACATTGTTGTGCCATCTATTGGCTGAACTCACGGACTTATTAAAAATGGGAACACATTTGCGATCCATCTTCGACCCAACTGTCCCATAGTGCTGGTGGTACTTGTTCGTGGGAGGTTTTATAGCCTTGTACGTAAGAGTTTGCATAATTTTTCAGTGAATAGTCAAATATTCTAATACAATCAAGGTCATAATTTAAAATAGAAGTTGAGCTTCACCTTTGATATTTTCCATAAACGTATCATTGAATACTTTGAGCATCAAGATGAGCAACCCCGTGAAGAAGGTACCCATTCATTTGCAGGTACGTTTGAACAGGTGTACAATTTATCGTGCTAGGCATATATTCGTTTCGTATAATGATAAATATAACGTTGGCCGCAGAATATTTACAGTTGCAAAATAATTAGTCCGTATATTTAAATTTAGGCGTGAAGCTTTACTTTCAAAATTATTGATTAATTAAGCAACGTTATTTGATAATGAGAAAAGGGACATTTATAACTGCAATAATCATTAATACCGGTTATTCCAAACGATTCAGAATCATTTGCTATAATTTTTAATTAACACATCTGATGATTAAGGAAATTATGCATCATTTAGATTAAAATATAAGCCATAAACTATTTTTAAAAGTACAATGTGCAATAGGTAAAAGGTTGCACATGTAGAACATTTATTGATGTAACTAAATAAATCGAAAAACATGAACAGAATATTATCGATTTAACTAACTAACATTTTTATGTGGGTATTTTCTGCTGTTACTGTAAAACCAATTTGCCCACGGTTTTTAATTCTTCGTCATGTACGTTCGTACCAGTGTTGTTTATTAATATTAATTAACTAGTAAATTCAACGCACTTAATTGAAATTTATTCATTTATATCAACTTCCGTCCGTTGCCTTTTTTATACAACCAATCCTTAAACCGTTACCTTCGTGCAACAAAATGTAAACATTTAGATTAATATCGCGAATAATAATGTTTAGAGTTCCCAAAATCGTCTCCTAATCAAAAATGGTAAAACTGTCGATGATACGGAAATCGTCGATCAAGATGTTTATGTTGAGGACGGAGTTATCAAACAACTTGGAAAGAATTTGATTATACCTGGAGGGACCAGAGTAATAGATGCACGTGGAAAGTATGTGATGCCGGGCGGCATCGATCCACACACACACTTCGAAGTCGAATATAAAGGGGTGAAATCCGTCGATGATTTCTACCAAGGTACAAAAGCTGCTATTGCTGGAGGCACCACCATGATAAGTAATGAAGGATTAGGATGTATTAAGGAATTCGTATTATGACGACTTAAATGATTTCAGTTGACTTCGTACTACCCAAGAAAGGGGAATCGCTTGTAGAAAAATACCTTGAGTATAGGCAAAAGGCCGATAGTAAAGTGTGCTGCGACTACAGTTTGCATATGATAGTTCCGGAATGGAACGAGAAGATTTGTAATGAAATCACTTTCCTCTGTAATGAATATGGTATAAATTCATTTAAGGCATTCATGGCAAACGATTTGATGCTATCGGACAGCGAATTATACTCACTGTTCGAAACGTGCAAAAAAGTTGGAGCGGTACCATTGATTCATGCCGAGAATGGAGCAATTATTGCCAAAAACGTTGAGAAGCTACTTGCTCAAGGTATTACGGGACCAGAGGGTCACGAATTATCTCGGCCAGAAGAAGTGGAAGCAGAAGCAGTTAATCGCGCTTGTGTTATTGCGAACCAAGTAAGAGTTTCTTCGATTTATTACTTTTAAGAGCTCTATATAGAAATGTTTTTTTAAACAATTATAGGTAAAAGCACCTTTGTATGTAGTGCATGTAATGAGTAAATCAGCAACTATTTCTCTTAGACAAGCTAGCGAAAGAAATTCCAGTCGCGTTATCGGTGAAACTTTGGCCGCTACTGTTTGCGTTGATGGTAGAGAATGTTTAAAATCTTCATTTGAGCATGCCGCTGGTTTTATTACAAATCCACCTTTAAGTTCAGATCCGTCTACACCCCTATTTGTAATGAATGCTTTAGCACAGTAAGTTCATTCAATTCTTTGGTTTTATTTTAGTTTTGCAAGTTTGTCCATACGTAATCGTTTCTTCTTGTGCATGGAATACGATCTTATTGTTTTGCAGTATATCACAATTAATTTAGGATATTTGTTGAAACACCCGTGCTTTATAACTTTCGAGATTTCATATTGGAAACAATATTTTTTGTACTACGTATAAAAATAGCAATATTATTTGAACTTGGTGTGAATTATGCAAAGCATGCATAACGTGTTTAGTTTGGAAATTTGGGAAAATTCGATAAAAGCAAAAATTATGTTCTTTACCTATTTTATGTTTTAAGTTTGAAACCAAAAAATGTTTGAATACAGGTCGAAGTTCCTCTATATATTTGTCATATATCAAACGGAGAACCGATCGAAATTATTACTAAAAATCGTTCAAAAGGACAAATAATTTATGGTGAAGTCTTAGCTTCTGCTATTGCCCTTGTTGGAAATCCTCATAATGTTGAAACAATAACGGCTCCGCCCTTAAGATCTAACTTCAGCACACCCGATCAACTATTAAGCTGTTTGGCATCGTAAGTGTGAAATTAAAAATTAACAGTTTTAATGAGTTTCCATACATTTATTGTGATCCTAACGTGTACAATGATTAACACTAACATGCAAATGTAAGAATTTTCTGTAATCCTCGCTTTTCAGAGACGATTTACAAGTTACTGCCAGTGACAATTGTACATTTAATAAAAATCAAAAAGAAGCTGGATTAGGAGATTTCTCTAAAATTCCAAACGGCGTTAACGGAGTAGAAGATCGTTTATCCGTTATTTGGGAGAAAGGCGTACAAACTGGAATAATTGATCCATGTCGATTTGTTGCTATAACTAGTACAAACGCAGCCAAGGTATTTAACTTATATCCAAGGAAAGGTTGTATTGCGATTGGGTCAGATGCTGATATTGTTATATGGAATCCGAGCAGAACTCGCTTAATATCAGCGAAAACACATCACCAAGCTGTTGATTTTAACATATTCGAGGTGAATAGATTTAGATTGATTAGTACTTAATAAGGGATTATTTTGATTAATGAATAGGGCATGACTTGTCACGGAGTGCCAGAATATGTTATTGTTAACGGTCGTGTGTGCGTCGACGAAGATCAACTGCGTGCAGTTGAAGGATATGGCAGTTACGTGGAGACACCAGCGTTTCCACCGTTTTTATATGACACTGGCAATGCCGATCAACTTAAGCCAATTAAGAATGGCACGATGGAAAACAGCAAAATGCAGAAGGATGGCAGTAAGTCGAATGCCAAGGAATCGTTTTGCTGCACCCCGACTTTTGCAGAATCGGCTGTCAGTACTCCCAGCTGCAAAGGTCCACGGCCAGAAGGACAGCGCAATATACAAGATTCTACGTTCTCTATTAGCGGTAGTTTAATAAATTCTCTCTTATTCTAACGTTTCACTATTCATTTTTTTATTTTATTTTACAGAAGACTCGGATGTTGAGAGAAAGTCTTGCATAAGAGTTAAGAACCCTCCTGGTGGTAAATCGAGTGGATTTTGGTAAAAATGATCAAATACTAAACTCAGTTAAATAACAAAACCACGTGTTCAGTAAAAAATAATTATAATATTGCTAATTTTTAAAGATAATTTCGAAAGAACAGTACCAAAGTAATCTTCCATGTTTATAATTAATATTATTTGCACATAAATTTAAATAACTCAACACTGTAGCTTTATATATAACTGACATAAGTATGTAATGGATTAACGGGAAGTCGGCAATCGAATGCAATGACCACCCAGTATGTATTTGGAAGTGAACTTTCAGTAAGGGAATCTTTCTGGACGGCGACGATAAGCGCAAAATGAAAAAGAAGATTTTAACCAAATTAATAATTTATGTTAGTAGTTTATAATATTAATAACAAGTTCAGAATCTAATTTGTGTTAATTTATTTCGCACTGTTTTAATAAAAGAGATAATAAGAGGTGTTATGTATTAAAAACGTTTATTTAATATTTTGATAAAATTTTAATTTTGTTAAAATTCACAATAACAATCCGATAATTTGTTTAATATAAATTGATATAAAATAATTAAAATATATACAGAGAAAAATTCACTGAACACTATATCGTGTTGATTTTTACAATATTCACTCAGATATGTTACTAATTACGATAATTTCATAATGACTTTTATTGAAAATTTTTCGATCACAGATGAATTTGTTGATTTAATATAGTTCTCAGTATTAATATAAAAAGGCAATAATAATTATATATAAAAACATTTTGCAGCATAACATTTAAATAATTAAGAAGCTTCATCATTTTAATAAAGTTGCCAATTGGGATATTGTATGCTCTTGTGCTAAGGCCGCTAATTCCTTAAGCCATTCATCTAATAGGACAGCACAAAGAGCAACATGCTGTGCTTCAGTGAATTTCGGATATAATGTAACTTGTTCATTATCATCATTTTGTAAAGTCATTGGTATATTAGTTTCCATGTTACTTGCTTTTCTAGTAAATATACTTGATATAGATGAAAACGATGATGTAATACTACGCCTTTTTGGTCCGTTCCTCTGAAATGAATCATTCATACTACTATCGGAACTGTGCGAATTGTACAATGATGAATTCCTTTCTAAAGCACGTCTTCTGGCGTTTACCAATCGCGTTTCACGCTCCAGCAGAAAATTTCTGGCGTATTGCACTAATGCAAGCCTTTCTGGCTGCCGCGACATGTAATCATCGATCTTTTGCTTCAGTGATCCTATAATCTGAATATTTCTTAGTTAGATATTACATTATTATTAGTAACATATAATTCCATGTATGAGAACAAACCTGAAAAAGTGATAGTACATTTGGCTGCAGCACTAAATCGTGATCCAATAAGTATGTTCTTAGTAAAGGTTGCGGATAAACGGCTAATCTTGATATTAAGCCAGTTAAATGGAAATTAATGTATATGGTGTTGGATAACAAATTCTTTAATTTGTCTAGAACGATCATTAAGAAAGTACCAGCCGTTCCCGATGATTTCAGATCGCCACTGGTTTCGAAATCGTTCTCCATGGTTTTAATATGTAAACGTGAATGCAACCACGGCTTATTTTCCGTTTGATTACTATCGATTTTTGTCTTTAAACTCTCGTAACCGCTACTATCGTTAGTCGACAATAAACTCGACGTACTTTCGTCTAAAAAATGCTACAAATTGATAAATATTCTTTTTAAATTGGAATTCATAATTACCGCTGTTATTTAATTGTTTTGGCTCACAACCTGTGTAATTGTTGGACCATAAATTACAGGCCATTTGACAATTGTTAATTTTATTTCTTGCGTCACATAAATAAGCATGGTAATTTCCATATAGGGTCGGCTGTCCACCGTAATGATTCCAGTTAATTCTACCGTCGAGATTCGGAGACGTTGCTGGTAACTCGCAACATGCCGGTGTTAAAGCCAGAAATGTTTCAAAACTTTGGCAATGCGGGTCCAGAGGCAACAACGTTCGCCGTTGCGACAGCATCAAATGTAAACAGGGCTGCAAATGTTGAAATACCAATTCCAGCATCACGTCTTCGCAATTTAGATCAACCAACGTGTCAAACAGGGCTAAAGATGTCATGCACAGTTGGTAATCCGACTGGATTCTCGATAATAATACGTCTAACAATTTAGAGCCATCATATTCTACAGTTAAAAGAAACTTTAATACTGGATACAGTAAACCAGGATGCGTAACAGTTCTTATTATTAATTCCAAATACGCTGTCGCAGCTATCTGTTCGGCGACACCAGTTTGCAGCAGTGCTGGTCCCAGGACAGGTATCAAGAATCCTTGATGAAAAAATTCTTGTAATTGCGTACCAATCGATTTATGCGCAATTTGTGCAACGGCATTGCTAAACTCTAATGAAGTAATAAAAAGGGAAAGAGGTTTGATGTCGTTCACATCATCTGGTGTAAATCTGTGCCAATCAGGTACGCTTATATCATTAATTACATTGGACAAAACTGAATATAGACCACTTAAACCAGTTGCTAACAATATACATATTCTAGAATGTTTATGTATGCACTCTTCAACTGCTTTATTTTTCTTTGTTAAATTCATACATAATAATAAACCATCCCTTGCCTGCATTCCAATTGTATCATCACGATGAACATAGTCTATCAATAATGTAAATACGACAAATCTAAAAGATTAAAACAGATATTTGATTATCCTGCATTATCTGAAATTAGTATATATATATTTCAAAAAGTACCTTTGTTTATTATTCTCTTTTATAATGAACAAATCAACCAAGTCAATATTTTGCATCAACAGCACACATATTTGATATAATAATGTCATTAGTCTCTTTTCTTTATCCATTTCAAAGACTTCTCCTTTGCAAGATAAAAATAATTTCAACATTGGACGTAAAAATGCTTCATGTACTAGTAATAAGTGGCGAGATTTATTGACAAGTAATTCATAAAACTTAAGCAACTCTAAACGGACGACATTTGAATATCTAAAAACATGCAATATTTATATTTCCAAGCAGATTTCCAGTTTGGTATACCTCACTTGCCAGTCCTAATTCCCCATTCGTAAAGTTTGTCTAGTATATTTTCACTAAGTAAAAATTCTACGCAATGCGAAGTAGTTGAAATGGGTAACGATGTTTGATCAATCTTTTTTACATCAATTAATAGCAAATTGACTAACTGTTCTAAATGACTAACTACTTCCAAAACATCATCTTTACTAGGTAATTGCTAGAATGTTTTATTATGGTCTATTAAAATGATAACATCAATTGAAACCATACCTGACATCGTTGAATTATTTTGTTAGCTTGCTGCCAGTGTTCTCTAAAACTATCATAGCAAGCACTTGGATCTGGCTCTTCTTCAGTATCCAAAACTGTTCGAGGATGCTGTCTATTTGGCATAAAAGAATTATTACGTAACCATTCCATTGCACCGATTTTACGTAAATTACATATTAATTTAGAAGTTTGCTTTTAAATTTACTGCACAAATTGTATTTATTAATGATAAATACTTTATTCATTATATTTACAAGAAACAATATTAGCCTCAGCTGTTTTTGACACTTGTCAATATATGGCACGGCGTCAGTCATTTACGTTGTCACTGCAGATAAATTCAGAACAGTTTTATTTTTTGCAAGGAAAATTGCACCTATATATTTCTTTTAATTTGATACGTACGTTTTAAAAGATAATTTCACTTTTCTCGAAATTATGCCGAAAAAATTTATTGGAGAAAACAGCAAAGCTTTGGCAGCTCGTGCACGTAAAACAGCAGCTAAAGAAGTTGAAATCAATAAGAAACAAAGGGAATTGGAAGATTCATATTGGAAAGATGACGATAAACATATATTGAAGAAGCAACAAAAGAAGGTTACTGGACTTTATAAATTATTAATTTGTTACTTGCATACTTTGCGTAATTATTTTCAGGAGCAACTGGAACAGAAAAAGGCAGAGGCATTGCAAAAGAAAGCTGAAGCAAGAGCTATGTTAGAGCAAGAGCTAACTTCTTTGAAGAAAGTTACCAAATCAACTTCGCCTAAAATGACGCGTGCTCAAATTGCACAAAAGGCCACTGTTGTCCTCAAAAATGAGAAGCCAGTGATAGAAACTCATTTAACTGCACCTTTAGAAGAGAACATTAATAGATTGGTAGTAGATGGGGAAGAAGCTAGATCTATAACAGAGGCCATAAACATTTTAAGGTACTGCACTCATTTCATTAACGGATTACTTTCTAATGTTGATTTTGTTTATACGTTCTTAGCATCAAAGCAACAGATATAGACAAACATCCTGAGAAACGCTTAAAAGCTGCATATGCAACTTTTGAAAGTAAGAGATTACGTGAATTGAAGGAAGAAAATCCATCACTTAAATTATCACAACTTAAACAAATAATATTCAAGGAATGGCAAAAATCTGCAGACAATCCTTTAAATCAAATTTAATGTAAAATTTTAGGAAAAATCGAACTAAATACCCTGTTGATCTTGATAACAGTATCGTGATTTATTATGTTATGTTGGTTGTATGCATATATATAATAAATAATGTACAATTTTTATAATCACTACTTTTTACAAATATGCTCGCATATTATATATGATTATCATGAATTGAACGCGAAATGTGTACGCGTTTCACGAATGTATTCTGTTGGTTAGCCCTAAATTAAATGTAAACATCTGAATTACCATGTGAGATTCATTTAGTGTCATGAAAGTTGGAAAGTACAGATGAGTCATATACAGTTTTCTACACTTTCGAGAACATCAAATTTGGTTTAAATTGGAGGAGACTTTCATGTTGTCAGTGTAACAACTTGCTTTCATTATTTTATTAAAAATTTCCATAATAATTTGGAAAAATGGCTAAAATGGCATTTCAACATCAAGCCGGAACGGCTATGGAATGTTTGAGTGTAAGTAAATTTTAATCTGATAAAATGGGTGTAGTAGTCCATTATTTACATTACTCAGATTCCCATAACATTACAAAAGGAAGTTGATGGTGATACAATGAGATGTGGGTTTAAGATTGGTGGTGGCATTGATCAAGATTTCCACAAAAGTCCACAAGGTTATACAGATAATGTATTTGCTTCAATGAATAATACAGAATAATTTATTATATAATACAATGCTTGCTTGTAGGGTATTTATGTAACAGAAGTGCATGAATCCAGTCCAGCATCACGTAGTGGTTTGAGAGTACATGATAAAATACTTCAGTGCAATGGATACGATTTCACAATGGTAACCCATAAGAAGGCTGTTAGTTATATTAAAAAACATCCAGTGCTAAATTTACTAGTTGCTCGCAAAGGAGTTACATCTACATAAGTGTAATTTACACTTTCTCTTGCTTTAACTGAAAATATATCATCCATAAAGCATCAGTATTAAATTAACGTTTTAGCAATTTCTAAAAAGGTATTTCTTGTCTTGCTATGAAAATAAAAAAAAAAAATACATTCCATTGATATGTATTCATTACATAAATGTATTGTACATTCTAGTTACCAACGTAATTTTATCATATTTGCATAAATTTTATTCTTGTATTTAGCAATGTATTATTGAATTTGTTATTTGTTTGACGAATAATTTTATGAGTGGTCATAGTCAATGAAAATATGTATACTACTTTATATATGTACTTCATAGGAAGGTTCTGGCACACAAATGTACTAAATAAGAGCTCAATAATATTTGGTATTTTATTTAGAAACTACAATATACAATATGAGATAAAGTAAACTATTTAAATGTGGCAGTTAATTATTTTTAAGTATTTCATGTAAACAATTAAATATACAGTAAAGCATTTTAAAATTTATCATTGTTATATAAAATACAAATTTTCAATTTATTGTATACATTTACAATTTCTGCATCATTTAATTAATATTAACATGAATTGAACACATTTAATAATAATAATATAAAATAAAACATAAACAAATTTAACAAAATATATTTTGTGTTGCTCCTTTATACAGCGCAAATATATACAAATTTGCACATAATAAATTAAAGTTAACGCAACTAATAAAAAAACTGTCTTAAAAACAGAGACGTGGTGTGTTGGCAGTGCACCATTTGGAATAGTTTTCTGTACTGCAAATTTTATATGAATTATACAATTTTAATAATGATCGTAAAAAAAACTTTCTGCGGCAGTGAATTAATTTGTTAGTAAATAATTTAAGAAATAATTTAAATTTAAATAAATTCCATCATGAACACAACATTGCAGTCTACAATTAGAAATAGTCTTTAATTCTAACGTTTCAGAACATTTTTTATTGTACGTTCTGTATTTGTCATTACTTCTGGGCTATAGTTAATTGATAAATTTACTGGTGATACAGGAGACGGCGTTCTTGGTGGCCCTTGATGATCTTCCAAGGGTTGATCTATTAGAGGATTATCATTGTACTTCTTATAAATTGGCATTTTAAAAAAGTTTGGCTCCACATTTGTATGTAACTTGATGGTTTGTTGTTTATTTTGCAGTATATTTATCGTCGGAATTGGAGCGTCGCCGTGACCGATACCAGAGTCCGGTGATGTGTGGCAGCTGTCGCTTCCTTCAGTGGAACGACGACGTTTATCCAATTCCGTGGACGCGAATGCAACCAATCGTTCGAAGCCGGAACTAATTCTGTCTTGCCATTTAGAATCCTCGCCCTCCTCTTCTACCTCTGGATAACAGAAAAGCCATTAGATTGCATCTGAAGACTCATTTTCAGAATTTCGTCATATAAAAGTTGCATGAGAAACTAATAACAAACTAAGCGTAATTATAAAAATTTAATATTATACGTTCGTATGTTGAGACAAAAATCATACTTTTAAGAACATTAAAAATGTGTTTTCTTTCAAAAAGAAAATCCTACAGAAAACTATAAAATAAAATTGTAATTGAGAGAATGAAAAGTAAAAAAACGCATAAAAAAACATTCTAGATTTTTGACCACCACCAATTTAGATAAAAATGAAGAGTTTAGCAAATAAGAGCACAAAGCTACTTACCACCAAATTAAATCAGTCAGCCACTAAACTAGTATGGCAGGGGAAATATGCATGCACGATTTGCATGTGCACTTGTGATTTTGCATGCCTGTACTGTGCTGCCTCCTAAATATCAACGCAAACAAACTACAATAAATATTAACAACTCCAAAATAGATTGTTTTAGAGTCGTCACTCATTATTAAGTGTGTTAATTCAACTTTGACGCTACTCTAAAACTTTTTCCATGTTGCAATACAACACATGTACTGCAACAGAAAAGATTATTGCACAGAACAGACAATGCTAGAAAGTGAGAGCAACGAGACGTTCTTAGACTAGAATAAAATCTAGTTTGGCAATAAAGCGGTTAATGAACTAATTAGTCGATGATTAAAATAAATGAGCGTTGTTAAAAACTGATTATTCACAAAGACACACTTTATCTAGCATTGTCTGTTAATAATGTAATCTAGAAGGAAATTCAAAAGAATATAACATAAATCATTTACTCGATCGAAAAGTATCAGCGAAGAAAATGCTATGCAAAGTAAACTAATAATGGACAACGAAAAACCATCACCCACTCACTACTAAACTCAAGCAGCAAATGAACATTACTAATCCTGGCAATAAAAGAAAATATCTGTTATAAAGCGCATTATAATCTTAATAATTCAATAAGTTGCGTATAAAATGTGGTGGTAAAAGCTTATCATTCTTACCTGAAACATTTGCGATTAACATTCTTTTTTTTTTTAATAATGAAACTTCACATGATCTCTCACAAATTGCACGAACAAGGAATGAGCGAAGGTTAATTAGTGAAATTTAATTTTAAATTAGCTTGTTTGTGCAAAGAAACATTATGGTTTTCCTTCCACAAGCTTAAATGAAATGATCTTAACGACAAAGCTATATGATTCCAATTCATAAAAGATTATATTACATTGTTTCTGATTTAATTAATTTAGACGCGACATAAAAAAGAGAATTTAGTATTAAATCATTTCAATTGGCTGACGCAAAAATTTATTAGTAAATTAAGTAATTATAACAGAATATTACAGATCAATACAAATAATATGTTAAAACAGAAGAACAGCCATTCTAACCATTTTCAAAGTTAACTAATAGTATCGAGAGTTAATTAAACAAAACCTATTTACACTAAACCATATTAGAAGTTAATGAAAGAAATTATTACACTACGATTCAGAAAATCACATTTTTTATGTTCATTATTAAGTTCAATAAATCGCCGTATAATATATAATATATACATAGTTTACTCTTATGTATATATTTATATACATATTTTTGTGTTGCCTAGTTGTATGTATATGATTTAGTCGCTGAAAATTAAACAAGGATTACCAAGAACCAACAAAGTACAAATATTCAATATATGTATATATGTACACTACAGGGCAATAAACAATCATTATACAATCTCATACTAATTTTCTTTTTAAGGAATATTTTCTAACTACTCGTCCGACAATTTCTAACACAAGAATAACTATCGCAACTGAATTATTGTCAAAACTGTTACGTTGTTTAATAACATAAAGATTTAATTTCAACTAAAACTTGTATGCCTCGAAGCTATACACCCGTTGGTGTCAACAGAACAGTAGTTTTATTGCCAGCATTCCTACGAGAAATGATGATGAAAATGATAACGAAAGTAATTTAATGAATGTTAAGGTGTCATGAAAACAAAACTAAGAAAACGACTACGAATGCTCCTGTTTCGATGAAAGGTGTTCGGATGATATGAATTAATAAGCATAGTTGTTGAGTAATCGAAAACAAAATTATCCTCTTAAAAGTATTGGCGTGTAAAACAAATCGACGCATGCTACTCAGACATGGAATAATAATGAGAAAAATAGAGAGCACTTACCTTCGTCCTGTGGTTTATTGTTAATACCGCGTTGCGACTCTTGCACTTCGTCCACCAACGGAGTTGATGTATTTGAATGCGGTTCTGGCGACGGATTTTCTTCAAACGCACTTCCTTGTGGTTTGGCAATGTACGCTGGCGCTGAACGATGTAACACGTTGCGGATAGGTCCTTGTATAATAGGCGAATCTCTCTTATACTGACAATCGTTTATCAGCGCTCCTTCAGTCTTGATTGAACCTGGTTGTTCTTGATGATAAAGAGGCATATTTGGCATGGAAGAATTGTGTATGTATGTACGTCTGTCGTAAATGTCCACTTCTTCTTTAATTTGCGGACTATTTAAAACGCGTGCTTGCAAACTAGCAGCAAGACCTTCAGGTACGAAATTATTTCTACTCTCCGATTCTACACTCATTATCGGTTTAACATCGTTGAAATATGATTCGTGATATGGTTTTATGTCAGCTCTCGGCAGCGGCGTATAATGTTCGTTGTGGGAAAATGATGAACCAACGGAACTTGTTCGTGAATGAGCTGGATACAAGATCGTCGTACGCGGTGAATATTGTGATTGTCTAGGTGACGGTGGCGGAGGTACAATGTAAGAGTTCATGTGCGGATTAACATTCTTACCATGCGAATGAATAAATGCTAAACCTTCTAAACCTTCGGTCGACGACGGCCTAGATATCGGACTATAAACTTGTCTAATTACTGGCTCCGAGTCTTTAGGCACAGTGGACGCATCCGTACAAGGACCTTTCACATTGACGCGCTCCGGTCGCGGTGGCATATTCGTATTGACCACATTACGCGACGACAACGTCGTCGTACCTTGAATGTCACTCATGTCCACTGCGGCATTTATAATGCACTGGTTAGATATCTCGAGCGTACGTTCTATTTCGCCGGAAACCAGGTCCCCGATTGTACGTGTGGCAACTATCCCGTCGGACTGAGGGAAATGATGTTGCGCGGCCAGTTTCTCTTGCGACAAGTGACGCCTCAGCGCTAATTTCGCCGGAGACACTTGACGATAATCGGGCTGCTCCGTTATTTGCCGCATAGTTGGCATCGTCCGAATTGAATCTTTGTCACGATAAGATTCCATCATACTGGCCAAACCTTCTTGTTGATTTACAACGTTCCTGCTCAAATCATCCGGCCTTACTATAGTCTCGCATCTCGCGTACTTTCCGTATTTTTTATCCTCTTCTTTGGAATTATTTTGAGCTTGATAATTATAGGCAGTGCTTACATTATATGAGTTTGAATTCTGTAATACTTGGGCATGAGTCGAACTTTTTTGATTTTTATTTCTATTGCTTTGGTCTTCGTTCAAGACAGACTTGATTATACTCTTTAACCGTTCTTCAAAATTCGCAATTTTCGGAGTCTCTTGTACCTTTTGATTAGAACTAGTTACAGATAATTTTGGCCGTTTGTTGCTGTTTTCCGACCAATCTTGTGGGCGAGCTCTAAACTCTCTAGATTTTCTACCTGCTTTTCCCGAGAGCTGCTGTTGCCTTGCAGTGGCTGCAGCAGCAGCGGCCTGTTTACGTTCTTCGTTAGTCTTTTCCAATGACATAACTTCACCCTCGAGCATAGAAACTTGAGTGTGTAACTTTTTACGATGTGAGAGCGTTGATGATATTTCACGTAGAATACAGTCTTCGGCTAAATGAGATGTTATTTCCCCAGTAGGATCTTGTTTAACATACTTTTCTACTATCTCTTGTTGCCTCTGTATAACCAAGTTCTTCTGATTTTGTTCCATGTTGCCAACTTGTCCTTGGAGTTTGCTAGCTTTGGCCTGTAGATCCTTATGGCGACAAACGATTTCTTTGGCCTTAGTTAATAAATCTACTGGTGAAATTGCATTGATACCAAGTTCACTCATTCTGGCTTTGAGTAATGCAACACTATCATCAATCAATACTTTAATCTGCTTTTCAAGTTGTGCTGCTCGATTGTGTAAACGTTGATTTCTTTCCTATAAAAATAAAAAATGGTTATCTTATTCTAACAATACCTTATTTATAAGAATTACCTTTTCATCGCTTATATTGGTATGAACAGAGTCTTTATATTCAGATGATTTCATCTGCTCAACCATATTCATGTATTGAATTCTGAACATATCCAATAAAATTTGTAAGGCATACGGTGTATCATTTGGAGCTTTTGGAATATCTAATTCGTCGTGAACCATCTTTGTACTTAAAGCAGTCAATTGTTGGTCAACACAGCCTGGTGCAGGTGGTATCTTCTTTCCATCTAAACATTTAAAATATTTATTATACAATTTACTTTAATTGTAAGAATAGATTGCAATACCTTGTGGAGATGTACTTAACAATGTTTGACTATGCAACAAGTCTAAACCATTAATTTTAATAGTCTTTTTAGGTTTGGCCTTCTTAACGCGTCCGCGTTTAGATTTTGCAATCGTTTTTGTTTGGTTCTGTGCCTTTCTTCTCATCTTTTTCGGTTTGCGCTTCTACAATGCACATATTCGAAAATAAACTTAATAAAAAACAGTTTAAGGCATACCTTGGGAGCACTTCCTTCCTCCTCAGATTGGCTACTCTTGCCCTTATTCGAACACCAATCTGACCATGCTTTTCTCGTAGTTGGTCCAAAGTTGCCGTCCAAATCATAGAAATCAGAATCGGAAGATGATTCTTGCATTTGCTTATTCAAGTCACGTCTCGCCCTATCGCGGGTTCCCCGTTCCTTATTTTCAAATTCCGCATTGAGCTTCAAGTAATATAACAAGTAAGAAATGTGTACCAAAAAAATTCAAGCAGCTCTTACCTTAGTTTTCGGTTGTCGTAAGCGTTGAAAGTACCTTTCCAGCTTAGTACGATCAATAATATGTAAATAATATGAAACTGGCTTACCAGTCCAAGAAACTGAACCCCTTAATGGCGACATCTCGGACACATGCATGATTGTCCCAATATCGCTGAGGTTCCTATCGGTGATACGAAAATTTAACGGGCAAAAACTCTTTGATGATACAATTCTGGCTCCGTCCTTTAAATCGGCAAACCGTTCTTTCAATTGATGATCCACAGTAGGCCCAAATGCAAAGTTATTAACGAAAACAATAGATGCCGAATTAATTTTTTCTCTGTGTTCTTCATTTAAGAAGTCTCCTCTAATCAGTTTATAATCTCCAAACTTCTTCCCATACCACTGCATCCAAGCTCTGAAGTTCCTATTCATTTCCTAAAAGTTTGGACATTAATACTAACATTAAAAGATTATGAGTTACTGACCTCTGCATAACGACTTGGTACCTCTGCACGTTCAACGCCAAGGCAAATTTTGCACGGGGTAGCAGCTGCCATCTGCAGCACCACTTGCCCCACACCAGAACCAAGATCAATAAAAATATCATCAGGTGTTATATTAATCTGATCAATCATCTGACAAACTAATTCATATGATGTTTCACCATAAACTTCTGGTGAAAATGGTTCATATTGATTTAGTTTATCAGGATCAGTTACAGCCTGATTATATGTTTGTTGCAATATGTGTCTCAACAAACCACGGGATGGATATTTGTTTAGACGCTGTGCTGGCAATGATGTACCCTTTTCCTAAATATTAAATTCAGATATTAATGCTTAATATCTACTTCACTACTTACCAAAGCCACAACACTATCAATAGCCCTGTTAAATCTATCACACAAAGATTTCATACTCTCATAGCTTCTCGTGTCAAAGTCACACAGTATATTATTTTCTAAGGGCAGTTTCAGCTCAGGTAGATCTTCACAAACCCACCTAATATCAAAAAATGTTGTTAAGAACCATGCTATTACTGTCAGAGAACAAACCTTATGGTCTCCACTATTTCCAATGCTCCATCGTGACGATCCTAAATTAACAAAAAATACTTAACTATACCGTTTTACTGAATTGACAATAATATTTGTTTATTTTCTATTCATATCGTGTACAACATAACCATTCGCGTTAATCTCAGTGACGAAGTTCATAGACGATTTTTTGCGATTAAATTTTATAACAACAAAACACGTGAAACTTGAATATCAAAAAATTTGATTGCAAAATTCGAAAATAACTTACGTATCCACGACCTGAGGTTAACGGCCATGTATATAACACAGGTTCAGCCCCAGCGGGAGAATGCAGTTTCAGTTCCATTATAGATTTGCGACCAGTATCAGCTACACAAATTATTATTCACAGTATTATAGAAAATCATTTGAAATAAACGAGGCAAATAAATAAGCAAATTATAATGAAATTACTTTGTTAAATCTAACTAGTCTTCACGTAGTATAAACACGCCATGTTACGCGTTTGAAGATGCGTGCGCATTTAGGAATGCATGAAATCGTAACAATCAATGATACATCTTCAGCACCATCTATCACTAGATGAAATAAATTAACATTTCTTATGAATTCAAGTTATTTAATACCATTTTAATTACAATCAAGAGCATATTTCCGCAAACTATAATGATTCATATCATGAATATGTATTACCAAGAAAGCTAAAGTTACTACGACACTAATTTCATCGAAACATGTCGTTAATATTGCAATTGGTGAAATGTTAAAATCGAATGTTATTTATATTTTACAGTACGATTCTATTATAATATAACATTTTATATCACTTTGCGTATCATATTCTGAATCATTTGATTGAAGATGGCAGTCGTAAGTGGAATGCGTATCATATGATTACGTACAAATTCTTTTCCGTAAGAAGCAAAGGGAAAAATGCCTCTGTAATATTAATAGAAACACCGGTAAGTGTTCAATGATTTCATGAAATCAATCAGGCGAATTTTCGTTATAAAGTGAAAATGGGTTTACAATCGGCTCAAATTCTATTCGATAATCAGAGTGGTACCTATAATACTGGAGACACTGTTACGGGGAAGGTAAATATTAATTTAGATTCTCCAAAAAAAATTAGAGGTATGTAAAATTATGAATCTGTCCAGTTTAATCTGAATACCAAGTACATCATTTGTTATGACTATTTTAGGAGTTAAAATTAAGTTCACTGGCAAATGTTATGTGGATTGGATGTCTGAAGAGACGCATACTAATAATGAAGGAAAGCAAGAAAGAGAAACTGTGCATTTAAGTGGTGAAGAAACCTATTTTGTAATAGATTATTATCTCATTGGAGGACAAGGTAAAATATATAATCAACTTGATAGTTATTCAGTAATGAATCTTACAATGTAGGAACTGAACTTGTGTTACCTGTTGGACAACATGAGTATCCATTTACATGTGTCTTACCACCTACATTGCCATCATCATTTGAGGGTGAATATGGCTATGTAAGATACACTGTTAAAGTGGTATTAGACCGTCCATGGAAATTTGATCAAGAAATAAAAAGTGCATTTACAGTTATCTCAAATGTTGACTTGAATGTTAATAATGAATTAAAGGTAGGTAACATTACTTAATTAAATTTAAACAGGTAATAATTTCATCCATTCAGAAACCAGTTACTCTGAATCTTGAAAAATATTTTTGCTGCTGTTGGTGCAAATCTGGTCCACTCACATGTGTTATTTCTCTACCATTTACTGGTTTTGTGCCTGGACAAACTGTACCTATTATAGCTGAGGTTGACAATATATCTAATGTTGAGATTGAGAGTGTAGAATTTGCTTTTAGAAAGGTATTGAATAATGTTTTAAAATATTTTATGTACTTAAGTGTATTATGTTGTAGAGGGAAATCTATCATACTAAAACACCACGTCATGAGACTAAAGATACTGTAATTGTTCTTGAAAGAACTAGTGTTGGCCCCATAGCAGCACATGATTCGAAGACCTATAAACAACCAGTAATAATACCATCTATTCCACCATCAAATCTTACAAATTGCTCATTAATTGATCTTGACTATGAGTTATATGTAAGTTACTTGTTTACTTTTTCTAGTGGTATCTAATTATTTGTCTAAGTTTGAAGTGCACGTGTCAGGATTCCACTCCAATTTAACTGGTAAAATACCAATAGTGATTGGAACAATTCCAATTAATGCTGAATCAATGAACATACAGTCAAATAATGTAGCTATTGATATGGCTGGAGGAAACCAAAGACCCCTTATTGGATGGGCAACTAATATTCATCCCATAAGTATTTGCTATATTCTCATCTGTTAAATCTCTGTTTATACAAAAATTAATTAATTTAGGTCCACCAACTTATGCAGAGGGTCAGTTTAGAGCAAAAAGCATAGAAGATTCTGGTGATAATCAATATACTATGTTTGCTGCAAGGGAATTTGCCCCAAAATATCCTGTATACAGCTTTGCCCCATCTGCACCAGCTATGGAATAATTATAACAATGTGATTAATGGGTGCTTCATTTTATATATTTTTTGCAAATGTTATTGATTTATTATACTCTCAAATTGTGTGACTAACAAATTTATGATTATTTTGTATGAAATCAGATTTTATATAATGCTCTCTGTCATTATTTTTCGTGGAATACTTGATATTTAATAACTATTTGTACATGTTAATTTTAAATATAGTTTGCAGTATTTTAGTGGCTTTTATCTAATCTAATTTACATACCTTTGTTACTTTAGGTTAAATAGTTCAGCATTCTCAAAATCAGAGGTCAATGAAATGGGGGAAGTGGAACGTCAGGGGTAAGATCTTGAGTAATTTGTTATTATTTAGGTATGAGTCTAAAGTGGCATTTGCTAACATTAATCTTCCTTCTTTATTTGCATCATGTAATATCTAATTCAAAAGGAAAGAAGTTACAAATAGGAATAAAAAAAAGGGTAGACAATTGTTTGAGGAAGTCTAAAAGAGGAGATCTTTTACACGTATTTTACAAGGTCTTTTTTTACCCAACAAAAATTGCAAATTAGTTATATTCATAATTTTCTAGGGTATGGTAAATGGAAAGGAATTTGATAGTAGTAAAAGTTTGCCATTCACGTTTACATTAGGTGCTGGCCAAGTAATTAAAGGATGGGATCAAGGATTAATGGGGTTCATAGAGAAATGAAGTATCAATTGCACAAGTTAAAACATGAAATGTTTCAGAATGTGTGTTGGTGAACTCAGGAAACTTGTTATTCCACCAGAATTAGCATATGGATCATCAGGTATTCCACCAAAAATTCCAAAAGATAGTACATTAATTTTTAATATTGAATTAGTGGCTATTGAACAGAAAGCCAAAGAAGATTAACAGCACATTAATGTTTTATCAATGTGTTTATTAATTTATTATTAAAAAAATTAAAATTGTACATTATTTGGGGCAACTTACTGATGAACAATTATAAATATGTACTTAGAACTGTTTCCTCCTTAGAAAACTTGGTGTCCAATTTGAGACGGGCCATTTAGTGGCAGTACTTACATCTGAACCTGCTTCTGATTCAGCCATCTCTAAAAGCTTTTTTTGTCTGTCTTTAAATACAGTGAGTGGATCATCAAATTGATTATAGTAGGATAGTACCTCCCTCACATCTTCAATCTTATTATGTGATATTGCTGAAATGTACATAAAAGCAATTTCTTGAATCTACTTCTAATGAATAGTACTTACCTAAAAGGAATGATGCAAGGTGAAACATTGTATAATCATCATCTTGACCATTCCACTTAGGAATCTGGAATACATTCTCTGGATGATATTTAGTAGATTGTCCATCCCAATCAATAACAATCACCTACAAACATTATTTTTATAATGAATGATTAAGAATTATTAATATATACTTTTTTCAAATCTCTGTTTAACTTATCCAGGTCTTTAACATGTGTGCCATCAACAAATAATGTTGCATCTCTAACTAGTTTATAATTTATAAGATTCTTTGGATCTAAAGCTTCTACTATAGGAAATACTGTCATTCCTTGTTCTGCTGTATAAATAACAATTTCGTAAATTCCACTTAAACTTTCCAAGAAGTGATCAAGACCTACAATTAATAATTCAAAACACAGATATATTAAAAGTAACATGGTACATATACCTGGCCTTTTCTTAAATCTCCATCCTGTCTTGTACGTCCAATCAGGATGAACTATGACATCAGTAAATTCTAACACTATTGTATATTCTGGATGGTAGTAAGGATGTTTGATTAAGTCTGGCAATAATTTGTCCCTTGAAGGTTCTTTTAGTAACTGAAATTAGCAATAATAACAGCATATTTTCAATAACAACTGTAAGTGCTAATACCTTTCTGTAGTAATCCAGTTCACTAATTGTTCTTAAAATATATTGTTTCCATGCAGGCATTTTGGAAAATTCATCTACTATTTCTGTTCCATCCTCTTCAATTCTCGGTTTACCCAATTCCATAATTAAATATCCTCCAATGCAAGTAAATGAGAAACCAAATGCCATTAATGTGTATTTCATGTACCTCCAAGATTGTTCGCGTTTTTGCTTATCTTCTTCATTTTCTTTATCTTCTTGTTTATTGGATATTTCATTTTCCCTGCTAATAAGACCAGCTAGAGGAGATTTAATTGAAGCTTTAGGATCTGGAATGTACATATAAATTATGTTCAAATGCAATATATGTTTACTGGATTAACCTCTTTACCTTGAGAATAAAATATTCTTGAAATATAACACTCAGATAGATTAAGGATTGCTGCACAGTTATGTTTATCAAATGTCACATTTGATTTTGTGTTAATTATATTTCTCAGCAATTTAGCTGTATTTTGCGTTAAACGAAACATTTCAGTAACCTTTTCTCAATAAATGCCGAACAACCATGCTTGAATCGTACAGTTTTGACAAATAAATGTAGTGCGACTTTCAGTAGTATTACTACTGCTACCGTTCATTTTTGAAAATCTCCAAGCGTATTAGGGATTGACTCCAAATATTCACTAGCACAGAATCTGATCTTATCGGCATTTAATTAGCACTTGTAAAGAAAATAAGGTGGTACCGCTTCGATAACAAAACATGCTCATTACAGAGCAAAGACTAAACCACGCCAATTTACGAGGCAAAAATGATAATTTATTAGAATTGGATGAAGGAAGGACCAAGAAATACTATAAAACTTTTACAAATTTATTTTATTGGCAAAAGACGAAGTTTGCATAATTTCGTTCATCACGCTATGCGGCACTTTCAATTACAATTTATAGTAATATATAGGTGCAATAATAACTGTAATTAATTTTGCATATATATATTGCCTCGCAACAAATATAGCCTTCTAAATTATAACTGGAAGTGCTACATTGTCACATAAGTAAAAGTATAATAAAAATAAGATGTAATAAGTAATAACTACTTCTTCTTAGCGGCTTTCTCAGCTGCTTTCGTGACTTTACCAGAACCAGCGTCCTTCGGGTTGACGCTCTTGATGACTCCTACAGCAACAGTTTGTCTCATGTCACGTACGGCGAACCGACCCAATGGTGGAAATTCTTGGAATGACTCAACGCACATCGGTTTGGAAGGTATGAGAGTTACAATAGCTGCATCACCAGATTTGATAGATTTCGGATTCTCCTCAGTTGTTTTGCCGGTACGGCGATCAACTTTTTCTTTGATTTGATCAAATCTGCATGCAATATGTGCTGTGTGGCAATCAAGTACAGGCGTATAGCCATTTGAGATTTGTCCAGGATGATTCAAGACAATCACTTGAGCTGTAAAGTCAGCAGCTCCCTTTGGTGGATTGTTCTTAGAGTCGCCAGCAACATAGCCACGACGCAACTCTTTAACTGCCACATTCTTAACGTTGAAACCAACATTGTCACCGGGTACTGCTTCTTGCAAAGCCTCATGATGCATCTCAACAGATTTTACTTCAGTGGTAATGTTTGCTGGGGCAAAGACCACTACCATGCCAGGTTTAAGAACACCAGTTTCAACACGACCTACTGGTACTGTTCCAATGCCACCAATTTTGTAGACATCCTAGAATGCAAAATTATTAGTTTAAAATCAGACACAAAATTCTTTAAAAAAATATATATATATATATATATATCAGCAAAGATTAAGCCAATAAAAAATCACCATATAGATTCTGAAATAACTTATCATCATGTAATTTGAAATCAAAAATAAGAAAGAAAAATTTGTACCTGTAATGGAAGACGAAGTGGTTTCTCAGTTGGGCGAGATGGTGGAAGAATAGCATCCAAAGCTTCAATCAGGCATTTGCCATCAGCTTTGCCTTCCTTACGTTCAATGTTCCATCCCTTGAACCATGGCATTTTTGTTGATGGTTCTAACATGTTATCACCATGCCATCCAGAAATTGGCACAAAGGCAACAGCAGCTGGATTGTAACCAATTTTCTTAATGTAAGAAGATACTTCCTTCTTGATTTCTTCATAACGAGATTCACTGTACGGTGGTTCAGTGGAATCCATCTTATTAACACCAACAATAAGTTGTTTTACACCCAATGTAAAAGCAAGTAAAGCATGTTCACGAGTTTGTCCATTCTTAGAGATACCAGCTTCAAATTCACCAGTACCGGCAGCAACAATAAGTACTGCACAATCGGCTTGAGAAGTACCAGTGATCATGTTCTTGATGAAATCTCTATGTCCAGGGGCATCAATGATAGTTACGTAATATTTGGCAGTCTCAAACTTCCATAACGCAATATCAATTGTGATACCACGTTCACGTTCAGCTTTAAGCTTGTCAAGTACCCAGGCATACTTGAAGGAGCCTTTGCCCATTTCTTGGGCTTCCTTCTCGAATTTCTCAATGGTACGTTTATCAATTCCACCACATTTGTAAATCAAATGGCCGGTAGTTGTCGATTTACCGGAGTCTACATGACCAATTACGACGATGTTAATATGGACTTTTTCCTTACCCATTTTAATCCTAGAGAAAAATTATTATTAGAAAATCAATCTACACAGAAAAAAGTATGTGAACTATTGTTAAAATTACGCGTAACCAAGCTATTTCACATTATGTATGTGAAAAAACATGAGTAGGACATATGTTCAACATGGCGGACCCATTACTGTACACGTGGTCACATCATGTTAATCGCTTAATTACACTCAATTAACAATATTCACAATATTTATTTTAAATAGATTTTCAATTTAAAGCATTGAGTAACACTAACCTTTGTAAAAATTAATGAATTTAAATAATGTAATATTTAAACAGTAAACTGATTGGCAAAACCAAGAAAGCAACCGCACTCTACGAAGAGCCAGACAGAAAGGAAGAGCATTTGCCGTCCAACATTACATATTAGTTCGGAGAGCTACGTAACATCCGGTTATGCTGCTGCCATCTATACCGTTATGATTCTTCAAAAATAGCGCTACTTTCAAAGATCTTTAGGCTTTTTATAAATAAAATATTACATAATCCTATTTTATTTTCTCTGACCTTATTTTATTTTTTACGGATTAATAAGAACTAATTTTAACACGTTCCCTTTCGTTAATTTTTATTTAACGCCAAAAATGATTAATGGTTTCATGTTGCTTTATATTATGAAAGAATGGTAATACTTTATTAATTAACGATAGTTGTATGGGTCTTTTTAAGGCCTTCGTATAAATTATGATATAAGAAGGCATTTACTGAAGAAAAATGATAATCGTACAGCATGATTCACAAACCTTTTAAATTTTAGCTCATTGCATATTATTTTGTAATATTAACCAATTGTATTCATCATAGTTTTTAACAACCTGCTTTAGGAAGAATAAATAAGTCCGCATATTCGTATAAAAACATTTTATTTTTGAAAGTTAATCAATAAGGTATAAGATTTTAATTTGTTCTTATAAATATAATTTACAAAGTTTCCATTTTGTAATATAAGAAAATAGTATATGACAAAAATATTCTTATAAAAAAACTAAATATCATAACATTAACACATATTAGTCTATTAACATTTACAAAGATTCACTAACATATGAATCATTTCTAAAAAGAAGAACCCCTTGTCTTTAAATGTAGTGCATCAAACAAAACATGTTTATAACAATTTCAAATTTGTGTGAATATGTATTATTATATAATCTATAAAGAGCCATTTTCAAAACAAACATTTATGAAACAGCTTTAAAGCACACATAAATTAACAAAAATATTACAATACTATGTTGGCCTTATAAATAAGTACAATTAAAAATATCGAATTTTAAAAGCGTTATAAAATTACCCTGTTCTATAGAAACATTCTTTTGAAGAGTTAAAACTAGTACACATTTATACAAATTTACAAGTTTTAAAACAAATAATTATTGTCTTATCATTAGTACCAAGCTTAAGATGATTTAGATACAGGAGCAATTTTGCTTAAAACTTTTTCAGAAATTGTACTCCTATAGGACCCACATAGTACACATGTAGGCGAAATCATCGTAAAAATTGTCTTACAAATCGATAATCTAAACTATAAAAATGAATCTTACATTTACAATTCAGTCAACATCAAACGAATGATATTTACATGTATCATGGCCTAATTTAATAATATTGTCAATATTATCACAGATTGACTTATAAACAGATAATTATCCTGAATTTGATTTTGTTAAAATTGTAAAAAAGGCAAATTGTATCACACTATTTCTTCAAGCAATCTTTTGTTTGATTTCAAACGAGGGTTGCGGTGCTTCTAATTTTCGAAGCAGGTACAACAGTATTATTATTATCGATTTGATTCTCGTGGTTCTGATACCAAGCATTCATTTCAGCAGAAAACTTTTCAGCAACATTCGGTGTTAGTTGACTGAGATCGAGACTCGCATTTAAACTACCAGGACTACCCAGATTTCGTGGACTTTGCGATTCTTGCAAATTACTGTAAATATAATTTCAGAATATTAAATATTATATAATTAAAAATGTAATGGGCCGACATACTTAACGGGACTGAAAGGTTGGCATTTCATTGGCTGCAATGGTTGGTAGATAACTTTCTGCACCAGATCGTCTATATTATCTGGCGTTAATTCGGAATTTTGTTGTCTCGCGTTCGTTTTTGAATGATTCGGCGACCAATTTCTCGAAGCATTTGGCGAGTTATTTTCTGGTTTTTGTGTTTTCTTAAACTTCGTCGAATATTTGTAAAAATCCGACATTTCAAACGGTTTCGTTTCTTCATGGTATGGCTTACATTGTCCAGGATGAACAATGGTACAATTTTTAGGCATGTTGTTATTAAACATTTCAATATTAGTTTCATGGATTCGTGGACTTGGATTCGATTCGGCTGGAATTTCCAAAATGGGTTTCGAATTCGGTGGCGTTGCAACGGCAGATATCGATAGTAGGGGTGGTGGAGGAGGCGAGTATTTTTCCTCGGGTGCTAATACACTTTGAAGAATGGGAACCTGTGAAAACGCTGGGCCGTCTAATGAACTCTCGTACCTAAAACAGTAATACAACAATTACGAGCTAGCACTGAAATATTCTTTCACAGTAATACCATTCTTTTTGCTTCGGTTTCCGTGACATCGAACCGATATCGTTGTGAGGTACATCAATTTCGCATGATGAATTATCATCGCTGGGCCACACACTATCTGCTGTCTGTACACCTACACTACCCAAGGACTGAGTTCTAACTAACTTTTCTTGTCGCCTGCATAAAATCTAAAAAAGAATGTGTGAATATCACAATAAAAATTCAAACAGGTATCGTTATTAGCATTGTTGTTCCCAGAGATCATTTTACAAACAATGCCAATGTTTAACGTATCAATTTACAAATATTACTTGGGGTTTTGCTGAAGGTATATGACGCATTCGTTCATAACCGTGTGTTGTGTCAGGTTTCCCCTCTGCAGAAGGCGATAATTTTTTATGTATCCTTTTGTTTCTCCTTCGATCTAAACTACCAAATACTTTATCTCCTTGCCACGTCGATTCCACATTTGGCGATGAATTACACCAAACCATTTCGCCGGTCTCTGATTTTTTCCATACACCTCCTAATCCAGTTGTCATTACATGCTCATATTGTTGATGTGGTTGTAACTGATGTGGATTTAATGTGTGATATTGTTGCTGCTCAGATGGGTACTGCCTATATGTTGGTGTAGGAGGATAATAGTTCTTGTGATTGGGTAAACTATTCAAGCCAGTTGATTGTCTTTGTATATGACCAGCCTGTGAAGTGTTCAGTGATAATTTAGATTTGTTGCAGTCCTGCAAATGTGGCTGCTGTTGCAATGTTCCATAGTGGTAGGTGTTTGGATAATTATTAGAATTACTAGTAGTACGTTGCAAAATGTGATTAGGTGAATTTCCAATTAATGTATTGTATTGGGAATTTGACGGCGTTTGGTAAGAATTTGTATAAGACATATATCCTGATTGCGGTATGTTATCTGTTAATTCAATGTTCTCCCTCCTACAAACAAAAAAGTTGCATAAAAAAAATGGCGTAATCATTGTAGCACACTTACCTTTCTACATAATTTTTATAATCATTCAATGTAAGTCTATAAAACATATTTATATTGTGTGTCATATAAGGTGTAACTGTGTTGCAATGAGGATTGCTATTAGAATAAGTGGCCAGCAACTTAGGATATTCTCTCTGATCAGAAGAGTCACTCAATATTGGATGTTGTAAGGAGCGCATGCTGTGCCTCAATGTTGACTTTCCTAACGGTTCACTCAAATTTGTATGCATTGAAACTGTATCATCTGAATAGAAGAATTAGAATAATTAATTTCCCTAATAGCAAAATAATTTCATTTCAGCTAACATACCTTTTTCTAAGGGTCTAGGTTTCTTTTTCTGCTTTTGTTGGACATTATTCTGTGTTGCTTGTACAGTTGTTTTCAGAAACTGAAGTTGTTCTTGATATGCTTCATACTGCTTTTTATGTTTCTCATACTCGGCTTTGTGTTTTCTTCTGACAGTCTAAGATTTATAATCATATGATTTCAATAGATTTTTTGACTTGTTAAAATCTAATATACCCACCTTACTAATGTTGCGGTCATCTGCAAGTAAGAATGCTGCATCAGCTAGTTTCGCTTGGATTTGCATTTCTAATTCTAATTTGTCAATTGATTCCTCTTCATTGTTTATGTTATTTAGAAGGTTTTGTGGCAATTGGAATGATGTGCCTACACGTTTTCTGAATGAAGGTGGAATTTCACCTGGCTCTAATGGGATTTCTGGAGGCATTATGCCTGTTAATTCAGCTTCTTGAATGCATAATTGCTTTAGTTCTTGATTCTTCTTAGCCAATATTTCCTCAATCACTTTTTTACGTTCTTGTAGTGTAGAGAGTCTAGCTGTATTCGGATTCCCACTAGCCCCCATTTTTGATGAACTACTGTTACTTCCTATGCTTATGCCATCATCTGAATATATTTTAAGTTGTGTTTTAGTTAAAGCATTTACTTAAGATGTATGAAACAAGTCAGTCTACATACCCATTATTAGAAATTATCATGTGAATCAACCATTATTAAAACTATAACATATTTAATTGCAATACTTTAATCAAACATTATTAATCATTTTACTATCACTTATCTAACAGTTTTAAGAGATAAGATAAAAAGGTAGTTATTTTTATTATTGACGTGTTTATATTATTTTAGTAACACTAAGTGAAAAATATACAGCCAACATAAACTTGGAACATTAAATGTACCTGTTTCGCGCCAAATTTAATTTTCGTTCTCAGGATATTTATTATTTTAAACAGTTTCCTAAGTTAAGGCATATAAAGTTTATCAATATTATGGTTTCTTGAAATTTAAATTACTTCAAGATAAGCGCAATGAGTTACTTTACTTTTACGCAAAGATAATTTCATATGCAAAATAAATAGCTTCAATAATGTTATGCTACAGCAATATTATTAAAGCATTATAATGAAAAATATATAATGAACATTACGCGTGTTTAAAATAATTTAGATAGATTGCATGCACGTTTTATATGTACAGATTACTTAATCTTGTAACACGTAAAAAATGGCTTTTACTACAATTAAATCTGTTATTATAAGTAATTAAAAATTTCTTTCAATATTTCTTATTTCTTGTTGAATTATTAAAATTTAAATAAATTATGAAAGTATAGTCATATTTTATTAAAATGACTTGTCACAAATTTTTCTTAAATATACGAAGATTTTTTCAAAATAGTGTTTTTCAATTTGATATGCTAATTTAAGGAATAAGCCATTGCAATGATGGTAATGAAGCCAGTAGATTGTAGTATAAATTAATGGAAAAAAAACAAACCTTTCACGTTAATTTTGGTAAGAATTACAAAGTTACCGTTCCCATATTTATATATTTATAAAGTTAAGGCTAAACAAGCATTTGGACTAAATTGGCAAACTAAGCAATGGGGTAAGGGGCAACTGACTATTAATCTAACCATATACCCACTTATCAAATGTTCTAACGAACACGGTATAAGGTGTATCTTAGCAGTTAAAGTTGTTTCATTAAATAATTCAAACAAAATTCCCGTAGTCCGAGATTATCAAATTACAAGTTAGTTTGAAAATCCACTACGTCATCTAATCCAATAAGGGCGTAATTATTCATAATTGGAGAATAGAGACAGTAGCTTAATTGACCATTGTTCATAACAAACTTTAGAAATTTTTCTTTTTTGCAAGTGAACCAAAGAACACGTGTAATGCAAAGTGTAACATTTTCGTGTATGATAAAGAAAAATGTCACTGTTTGATAGGATTCGAGTACGATTTAAAATTCTATTAATTGATTAGAGTTCGGCAGGAGCGATGCATGATTACCACCTTTTTTAAGTTCACTTTTGTCTCTTCCACATTCTACGTCAATTTCAATTATTTCTCTTTAATAGTGTCTGCAGGTGACTCCCAGTAGTTGATCAATTTACAAATTAATTGCGTTTCTCTCCATAATTAATTATTGCGGCTATGGTGTAATTGGAAATCTAATAGTTTAATTAAAGCTCTCATAAATTGTTTGTTTATAGGGAATAATAAGCTGAATTATTTAATCGATATACGATATATTTAGCAAATTTGATTAAAATACATATTTCGGTTTATACAACAGGTACGTATAGCGTAAAAATGAACAAGAGTGATGAATAATGTAAGTATTTTTTGTGCAATTCATGTTACAGCCCGAAACGAAAGTAATACGTAATACGTAATAATTTAAATCGATTACAAATCGTGCAGCTCCCAAATTTCTTAATCCGCCGGTTCTTTGTTAATCACGATCATCGATTGCGATTGTTCAAACGGCAGCTGGCACATAGACGGTGCGTCCGCAGGTGTCGACGATGCTGGAAGGCAAGCCAAAGAGTTTGCCTTCGTCAATCCCGTCGGAGGCGGCGGCGGCGGCGGCGGCGCGGCAATAATCGACGATCGTTCAGACAACGTCGGAGAGCCCGGCGGCGACGGCGGCGGCGGCAGCGGAAGATAGTCGACGTCGTCGTGTTCGTCGTTCGCGGCGTAAAACACACTCGGCGGCGGCACGAAGTTCGTTCCGACGTACTCGTGCTTCTTGACGGTTTTACCATTCTTCTGTTTGTTACCCCGCAGCTTCTTGACCCCTTCCTCGATCAGATCGGCGAAACTGTGGATCTTCCTCATCGACTGTACGTTAGTCTTGGGCGCAGGCGGCGTCACGACGCCTTCGATGGACTCAATTTGTACGGACGCTGTCCTCTTTGGAACGGTCGGCGCTTTACGATGGGGCTTCATATTATTCAGGACGACTTCCATGAACGTGTTGGGTCCGTCGAAAGCGACGACGTTCTCGCACTTCTTCTTGGATTGTTTCGCGGACGGGAGTTTCATTGTGAGTTGAAATTGTTCCGGCACTGCAGGCGGTGCGATGGCAAACAATCCGCGATGTATTCCGCTGGATGAGCCGACGCGACGTATGTAGCGGATTTTGCGATAATTTGCCGTCGGCTGATGCACGTTTCGATTGTAACAAATCGAAAAACCCGGACGGAACGAAGATCTTGGCATTTCACTTGCTCTTGCAAAATTCGAATACGACACAATTTTATCCATCGTTCTTGATTAACGTGAATAATCGCTCGCGACTCGCGCTGACCGATTAGCTGTTAACTAATCGTTCTAATTGCTCGATTAATTTAATCGTACTGCGGTGATTTCGCGTATGACGCCCGCATATTATACGGTCATTAATAAAAATCTTCGATGACATAGCTTCTGCATTATTTTTTGACATTTTGCGATAACGGCCGGCATTAGTAATATTGTTTTCGGTATGTATTGTCGCGGCGGCAATTAGTGAGTCACGTCTTTAGTAATTGTTGTAACAATCTTTTATTTCGACTGTATTATCAGTTCAAATAGAATCAATCGAAGTAATTCGAACTGGAACCATGTTAGTCATGGAAATTAATTTTCGCAGCCATTTCCATGAGCAATCAAATTCCATCGGATTTTTATTGAACTTTAATAAAAAAGAATAGTCAAATCGATGGAATAACTTTCCATTGAGTCTTAACAATTGAATGGAAAACATTTCAGCCACAAGAATTCTATTCGAATTAATTTAAAATAAATTACAAAAGTTGGAAAGGTATGTACAGGATACTCTAATGGAAAAAAAAAATGACAAAAGTCATTAGAATATTAATTAAAACTTGGAGGAGGAGCTTTTTTAAGTATTTATTACGCAAAAAAACACCGTCCGTTGATGCTGAAATTGAAGGGAAAAAAATGAGCAACCTCTAGTTATCTTTTAGGTTCATCACGTGAAAATTACTTAATTTTTAATTACTATTATTTTTTGTTGGACGAGGTGCACATCTCTCGCACTAATATCGATTCAATAATTAAATGTGCCGGAATGAAAGCAATTATTGTTGATTAGAGAACATGTATTTATGGCGTTTAGGTAAAATTGAATAATGCGAACGTAAAGATTCGGACAATAGGGCATAAAGTCAATTAATTAATACTGATGAATCATGTCAGATGCTGGATTTAAATAAATATATCTTATAGGAATCGAATTCGGGGCGTATTGATCAGAAAATACCACATTAATTACATGGATCTGGAAACCTAAATTAATTTTGGTCGTCGTTTAATGCGAAACGGAAGGAAATTTCAGTTAAATGGATTAGACACCTTTAGAAAAGGATTACGTGCGTATTGCAGATATCGATTTAAGTTTTTCCTCCGTTTATTTATTTATTTATTTATTAAATCTACATTAATTCAACGTTTATAAAATAATATATTTGCATTTCTGTGCGATGTAAATCATATATTCAATAACGAAATGGTTTAATCGAAATTTTAATGCCGCAACATGGGAAAAAAGTCGCGTAACGGCGTGGTCGAATCGATACGTTTGTTAAATTTCACATGTAATATTCATATTGTTTTCGCATGTGATAAAAAATCAACTTTAGCGAAAATATTTAACCTTTGATATAACATTAAATGTAAGTTTTGAGAACGAAAACAAAATCCTTCGAAACCCATTTTGCAGTCGGTCTTTTTATAAAGGATTTATAATAGAACCATTGAAGAGTAACAATTTTTCATTATCTGGATATTTGTTTCCCTCTTTCTGGGGTAAATCGCATGTGGATATCGGGGGCGGAGAGGCGAAACGTAAAAGAAACGATACGGAATCTCGAATGAACGGGTCTCGTGTAGGGAATCGGGAGGAGGATGAAATATAATTAAAACAAAACAGAGATAAACGTATGACCGATTTTTTCGCTTAACCTCCTTCGATTACAGCTGCACAAAAACAATCTTTCGTCCCGATGAATACTTTGTAATTAATTTAGCAAATTAATTTCAGTTCGTTCATTCGAAATACATACACATTCTACACGCTACATACGGACTGTTTTG
This sequence comes from Hololepta plana, assembly GCA_963695495.1. NCBI lineage: Eukaryota > Metazoa > Arthropoda > Insecta > Coleoptera > Histeridae > Hololepta > Hololepta plana. The sequence continues at coordinate 13,485,691 of OY968835.1, forward strand.
GTTGTAAGCCCGGAGACCCGAAACTTTCTAGCTTCGCTGTGGCCGTGTGCATTTATAAAATTTAATTGAAATTTTCGTATTATCATTTAAATGCTACTATTTATTATATTTTCCCCATTACTAAAGCTCCTCGAAGCTACAAACGGCCATTTGTTAGTACTTTAGTCAGGGAAGCGACATTTCGGAGTAAAAATTCCGGCACCTGTGCTTCATACGGACGTTGTTACGCTCACAGATCGGAATACCGGAGTTTAAGTTACATGTTCGAAACATTAAATAGACGAATTTTGCTATTCATTATTCGATTAATTTTCTTTCTAACGTCGAAGCAACATAACAATCTTTCTATTCAAAGTTTATAGTGAAAAGTTAGATAGCGTTCTTTCAGTATTATCCCGTCTTTTATATCCGTTACGAAATTGATCTCATAACTCTCTCTCTCTCTCTCTCTTTTTTCTCTCTTTTAATGTAGATATACCTGACATGCTAATCGGTAATGCTACTACACACTGAGTTTCGAGATTTAAGAAGTTTACAAACTAATAAAAGATTTCAATTTACCAGTCAAAATCTAATTTCGACTTTTAATGATGTATTATAACCCAGTGTAGGGAAAAAGTTCCGTTATTTTCGCTCCCTTCGTTTCCCTTCAGCTTCTTCGCGGTCGAAATTGAAAACCGCATTCGCAATCGATCTTTTCAGTACTTCAGGTCGATGCGAAAACTAAAAATCGAATTTAATCTCTCTTGCGAACATTTTTCTATTGGGTGTCATTAAAATGGAGGAAAAATGAAATTTCCATATTTTACTGACAATAAAATCGTATTTTTGAATATTCGAGCGGTTCCTTTGTAATTTCGTAAATTATTTTATTTTCCAAAACGTACGTGACTTGAATTCGAATTTAGTTGAAAAACAATCGCCGAGAAGCGAATGAACGAATCGAATTCGCATCATCCTGTATGTGTCTAATGACTTCTTTACGTATTATAAAATAAGTGGCTTGATGGGGAACGATTGAAATGGAAACGAATAAGAAAAATGGGAATAACTTTAGCTCTAACATCCATGAATCATATTTACATTTACCATTTGAATAACAATCTCGTATTGTATTGTGATCCTGAAAAATTCGATAGTGATAGATTTCTTGCTTTGAAAAAAGGAACGCTACTTATTCAAAAGAGGCACAAAGATTTCAGAACACGGCCACGAAATTGCATCGGAACATCTCGCTTTTTATCCAGTTCTTCTCTTTTATTTCATTCACTTCGTCTCCTCGCGTTCCTTTTTCGTTCTATATTTGCTAGACGCATATTTGGCTCATATATTTGTTTGCATTCCCAATCCTTTTGTTTTATTTTATACTTCTTTAGCTGCGCGCTTTTTTTTTTCTCTCTCGTTCCAAACCTGCTGGAGGCAATACTAATATTATATATGGATGTCGAATAAAATGAAATCAATAAAAGTCGAAAAAGAAATTGTACGAAAACGTAAATGGAAAGAAGAAGACCAGAATTAAATGCAATTCGCCCGGTTTTAGGGTAAGTTCCTTTCGGTTTATGGCGAAGGAAAAAGGGAGGGCAAAAAATTATCTGAGAGGGATTTTTCGCGTTAGAGACGATAGTTTATCCTGGTCAATTATTTTCCAATTATTAAAACTTGACGCAACGATATCAGCTGGCACGAGATAAAAACGGCACGGGATGTGCAAGAACGAAGAGAAAAGAAGAAAGGGCGAAAGAAAGAAAAGGGCCATTATCCAACTCGAGGAAATTCTACTGAATCGAGGAAGGGTGAAAGTACTTTTTTTATCGTAGGAGATTTAGGCACTCGAAAAACATGGAAAAAAGGGCACACAAATAAGATACAATCGTACTTTAAAAGGAAGAGTGAGAAGAAGAAGGAATGGAAGAAGGAACGAAAGTAAAAATATATTAGATTACTGTACCGAATTTTTCTGGTATTTTTATTTATATAAATGAGTTGACAAAAGAGATAAGTCGAGCAGGTTATTTTTTTCCGGGGGGTTCAAATTTATTTCTCCCCAAAGAGCAGTCCAACTGTTGAGTTTTAGTTTCATTTCTTTCATTGTTTCTTCTTTTAATCTTCGAACGTACAAGAATCATGTTGCTAGCCTGCTCATATCATATAGGAGCATTTGATTACTTTCAACATTTTATATTAATTAATGAAAAGTAAAACATTGATGTATTGAAGAGACAAAATTCTCAACAAATGGATGAATTTCATTGTAAATCTCACATTTAAACTCAAATTAATCGATCTCTAAAGTTTACTTCCATAGGTAATCACTTTAAGAGCTCCAACATGGGTTTATTGCAATTCGTGCAAAAATGCAAAATTAGAGAAGGGTCCCCCCTTCCCTAAAAGTGGAAAATTTGAAGAAAAGAAAATTATCAACAAATGGATGAATTTCAATGTAAATCTCACATTTAAACTCAAATTAATCGATCTCTAAAGTTTACTTCCATAGGTAATCACTTTAAGAGCTCCAACATGGGTTTATTGCAATTCGTGCAAAAATGCAAAATTAGAGAAGGGTCCCCCCTTCCCTAAAAGTGGAAAATTTGAAGAAAAGAAAATTATCAAAAAACGAATGAGTCTCGATGTAAGACTCACATTTAAAGTCTAATTATTCAATCTTTAATAAAAAAATGCGAATTTTTCGCATGTGGACTGGTTTTGTTCTAAATTATTGCTTAAACCCATGTTCTATTCCATTCTAATTTGTAGGTATAATGATCGAGTGTAGTTACACCGGGTTTTGACCATTAATTTAGTGTAGGAACGACTAAGAGGGTCGACATTCATTTAAATTAAACGCATAATACCATCGACAATTAAATTACAAAATTCTTCCATCTTCTGCACAACGGCATCTAAACAATTTCTGTTAATAACAGAGACTAGTGCGTATAGTACACGGATATGACACGTGACCGGAGTGCGAAACCTCGTTCACGTTCGTCCCATTCCTTTTATAAATGCACATAAGTGCCAACTTTTTATATATAGAAATTTCCTTTCGCTTCCTTCTTATTTTTCGTCTTCTTCATTTCGTACTAGCAAAACTAACTAAGCATTTTGCAGAATATTGAAAGACATGAAATGGCAACAACAGCAACAAACGAGAAGAAAAAGGCAATCCTAGGATGCCTTCGTATAATTTACAGGACATAAAATCATTTCAAAGGGAAAGATGTTACGAGACGTTCGTCTAAGTGGTCATAAATAAAATAAGAAGAAACAAGACCATATGTTAATGGTAAACTTATTAATAGCAACTAATAACAGTAAATTGCCTCTTGAACGTCTTTGAGATTTTCGAGTGTTTGCAATTCCTTTAGAATTCGCTTTTTTCCTCTCACTCTCTTTCTAACCCTTTCGTAAGCAAAAGTTGGTGACAAAGAAAAGTTTATCGCCGCGCAGATGATTGATTGCAAATGAAAAATGTTGTCGGTTAAAGAAATGATTAATTAAATTGTTTAATTAAGTTTTTAGGTACTAATTAAAGAAGTTTTTCTACTTATTCCGAGTGAGCTTTGCCTTTATCAATTCGATTATTAAGTTAATCGATATATTTTCTGCACTTCGAAAAACATTTTCATTTCAAACTCGTAAAAAAACGTCTTTTATTTTTTTTATATTACCGAACAAGATGTCTTGGATATTTTAGATGAACGTGTACTTTCTCGTTTTAAGAACGTACACTTCTTTTATGGTAACTGATGGTAATGATAATAACAATAAAAATAGTAAAGAGGAGTGGAATAAACGCGGAGGAAGAAGAAAAAAAAACGAAAAGGAAGAAGTCAATATGTGTCAGTCTTTATTTTTATTTTAACAACAACAACAACGCCAATAAAGTTCTTACGAATGGCAGCACTCATCCTATTGATTCCCATTGTTAATCAATGCCCAATTGCGTACTCCTTCGTATCTATCCGCTGCTTCCGTTGGCTATGTTATCTATTGCTTCTATCTATTACTTATTTCTCGTCCAATTTTATTACACTTTCTTGAACGATATTTTGTAAATATTTATAAGAACGGAGAAAATGACAAACTATCGACAATTATTTATGTATGATACTCAAGAAAATGAAAAGGCAAGAACGTGAAAATGGAGATCGACCGGTATGAAAATAAAATGGAGATGATCAAGTAAAAGTTATAAAATAGAATACAAGTGTAACAATGTTGTCATAAATTAGCGTGTGTTTGTTGTACAACTAAACGTTATAAGATGCACTTTTTATATTTGTCGTTTCGACGATACTTCGAAACTTTTGCTTGAGCATCCTTTGTAAAATATGTATACAAATTCGGAATTATACGGCATAAATTCCATTGCGAGATATTTTATTGTTGGAGCGCCATAAAAAGCAAGAATAGAATATTTTTAAGTAGGAAAAGCTCTAGTTTCCGGTCATTGGATATGATCGAATTTCAATAAACTGTATCCATACTCTATATGCGCACATTTTTACACATCATAACTTTTTCGGCTGGGAATTTAACGGAATCTCCATACAAATGCGTGATTTATTTGAAATAGTGTTCAAAATAAGCAAATTTAAACAGTTTAATTTTCGATACTATAATGAAGTTTGGGTTATTAGTGCAATTAATGCTAAACAATTTCGTTTTAGATAAGGAACAACAATCCGTGTAGGTTGTAGTAAATCAAGGAGTAAGAATATATCCTAGGATGAACAGACCTAGTAGATAATCAATATTTGGTATTAAGTGTCCTTGCCGAGTGCTGTTTCTGTAGTTTCGTGGACTTAACAATGTTCCTTAGGTTAGAGTAAGGTAGTTATTAGTAGAAGCCACTTATTCAACTAAAGCTCCTTGACGCCCAATTGAAAATCTTTCCCGCTTTTATCTTCGGATTGTGATTAACATCAATTGAATTTTTATTTGAGCAACTAATCGGCAAATATTTCAATGATCGCGATGGAGGCAAATTTTAAGTTTAGCCAGAGTTTTTAGATGTTTATTTCGTTTAATGAGGATGAGACGAATGTCGGTAGTTATAGTAGCGCATGTTCTAGACCAGATTTGTTTGGAAACGTTTTTCATTACTTTCAAACGACTTTGTTATAAAATGACTATTGGCGAAGAGAAAAATAGATGCAATAAAGTTTGAATGTCTTTAGTTTTCAAGTGGAATTTAAAATTTCGGTAAAAGATAAAATGTTTTATTTTGTTTTATCGGCATTCTAACAGCTTTTTCTTTCGCTCATCGGGATAAATTTGATTGATTGCTTTCCCGAACGTTTTATTTCGGGACAAAATATAGTTTTTCGGTGAGGAATCTGGTAGTTTTCAAATTATACACAGCGTTTTTATAATATATTTATTTTTCATTATTATTTCTTGTTTTATTTTAACAAACATTATTATAATTACTTAAAAATTGTTTATGATTTTGTAAAGATAATGTATATATTTAATAATGTATTCATTATAGAAGCACTATATTATTATGTTGACACACTTAAAAATTTATTACCTTTCATTTAGTTTTAGTTAAAAGAAATTATAATCTTTCTGTCATGTATCTTTTACACAAAAGTATTTTTTGCTTTTGATGAATTCCACTGCGGAAAACTGTACGAATAATTTGTTTGTTCATTCTATACATTAATTAATATCGATTAAATTGTGCAACTGTGCATAATTAGATAATGGCTAAATTGAAAGAATTACATAATTATTGCATCTAATATTGATCAATCTCGTTTCTATTTCGTCCACGTTATACTTGCGATGTGGCGCACTGAAAAATACTTTTGTGTAGATCACAACACGCGTCTCTGTAAAAGAAAAACCGTTTAATTGTTCTCTCGTGTTTTCCTCTATTTTTGCTAATTTCCTTTAAAGTGGCGGGAAACTTCGATCAATTGAAAAGTCATTGCTATATTTCAGTAACATAATTGTTTGGTTTTGATTTATTTATTAACGCAGGAATTTGAGTAAAGTTGAGCAAAGCGAAAAATAAATCAAACAAGAATTAAACAGGTTTACTTTTTATTAACAAATGTTCTGATTGGCCTATTCAGGGGCTCGGACCTATTAAAATTGTTTCCGATTTGGGTCCAATGTTAACAGGAAACGATCCCGCGAGACGTTGGGGGCGGGCGTGTGGGGCCCCCGAATCGAATCGATTCCCCTTTCATTTATATTTGAGAAAATATTTCTCAGTGGCGAAAACGGAAGCACCTTCTGAATTCATTATCAACTAATTCTACAATTGGGGTATTCATATCACTTTTTTTATTCCATTATTTATATTTGTTACCTTTTATTTAATTCACTTTGTTTAAAAATATACATATACAAACGTTATAGTACACATATATTTTTGTAGAACACTACACCACTGAGATTTATAATATGATCATAATAAATACAGGTATATATTTGTATAATATAGGTCTAGAAAATAAACAGACTTAACACAGCATTTAAATCTCTCATGGACTCGCATCCCCGTGTAAAATCTGCTTGACTTTTTCTTCGTTTTCTCTCTGCTTCAATTTTTACAATAATCATTATTTCTCATCTTATTATCATTAATAATTTTCTTTAAAAATATACGTATGTGGTTTTCATTTATCATTTCAATTTCATCTTGCTTCTATTCACTCTTTTAATCGTGGTGCCATTATTCGTTAATTAATTAAATATATTAATTACTTTACCGTTTGACCCATATACAATTGCAATCAAACGTAGTTTTTGTTGTTGCTTTGTATCGCGTTCTCGTATCGTTCTAAATTAAATTACGTTAAATATAATCACAAAATTCACTGTATTTCAGATTAGTTATTCGATCTCTCGTCCCATTTCTCCCTTTCTTATTTTGACAATCATTTCGCACCGAAAGTGCTCACGATTGTTATTCATTTGCCGGCAACGTGACATAACCACGTCCCCGCGGCCTAGTTCAATTTAAATTTAAATATACACCGTTGTTTGTTTATTATAAAAGTGTATTAAACGTCCACGTTTATAGCCGATACTTTTGCCATTATCATTATTACTTGCCTCTTAATTGTAATTGAATCTCTTCCCGGTACTTCAGTCTCTGATAAACGTAGAAAATTCAATATCCTTCGATGAATTAACAAACTTATCATTATCAGTCTACATGTAAGAATGTTTCAAAATAAATATTTGGCGCATATTATAAAATCGCGTTACATTAAAAGTGGCGCACGAAACGTCGCTTCCGTACGAACAATTGGGAACTGACGGTCATAAACATGAGATTTCGAAAATGCCCAATTGATTCGTCTCAAAATGAACGTTCCGAGCGTGTTAACAAAATGTTATAAGCTGTAACGCAACGTTTTAAGTCACCCTGTATTTTGGAGACAATCTCCTATTCAAATTGTGTCCGTTGTTCTTTAGTTTCACAAGTAAATCTACGAATTCATTAATTGTGGCGTAACGAGCTGTTGCGATTTAATGCGACGAAACGCATTACTAATTGATCGTGTCCGTTGAAGCCGTATTTTACGTGCTATTCAAAGAATCGTTTTCATAAATCCTACATTTTGGCGGGTATTTGTTCTAGCTAATTACGCCACTAATTCATTATTAATATAAATTAGTCGTGGCCCGTGCCTATGGACTCTAAACGGTTTACAAATATTTTGCTCGTTTTTCCAACTACAGCTGCTTAACGTGATCGCGTTAATTTAAGGGTGTGATTAAAACCGATCGTGACTCGTCTCTAAAACATCAAAATATTTAATGTAACAGCGCTGTCGGAGGAATTGCGAAGATTTTAGTTAAAATGAGAGGTAACAAAAAATCTTATTGCACGAAACATGGACATTATCACCGGTTAGGGAGCAATATTAATCAAAACAAAGTTTATTCCGCGAAGTGGGGAAGCAGGGAGACATTTAATTTTGTTGAAAAACTTCAAGGTTAAGCTGCATTAAAATTTTCAACCGCAACTAAACGAAATGGATAAAACTTATTCCCACAAGTGTTATTCCGCAAGCAAACGAAATGAATTGTTATCGATATTACATGAAAATATCATCGATAAATATTGTCGAGTTGATTTTCGAACGTTTCAGACGCGTTGGATCTTTTCCATAAATTTCTTATGATATTTTCAATTTAGAAAGAAAACTAATGCAGCTCATGTTAAGTTACTGCATTAAAAACACATGTTGGAAGTATTTTGGGTCCTTTTCTCCTTTAATTTTGATTTATGTCGCTTGGTCGCTTGTTAAATGGTTAACGTTTTAAGAGGCTCTTTAAATAAATGTAATTTAATACTTGAAAACATATTGTGCCATAGTTTACTACTAATTAAAGTCTTCCAGATAAAAATGAAGGTTATTCTTGGCAAATGAACGACGCGAGTTTATTGCTACTATAATTGTTAATAATCAGTATTAAATATTGAAAAGGGGAAATTCATAAAGAGTACTCGCGCGGAACACTGAAATATGTATGTCTTTTCTCGCATTTTTTTGATGAATATTTCTGAAGTAATGATGGATTAACGGTGGCTAAAATGTTTTTCCTTTTTAATCCAGATCGTTGAGATTATGAGCGTGTAAGGGTGCATAATTTAGAACTCGTCGCTCCCTCTTTTGCTGTTTCCATTTTAATTTCGGTACGAGTTCGTAAGAAAATCTACAAATCATTTTTGTTAAATTAATCAACGTATGAATTCTATTTGATATATTAGGCAATACATCAACGTGTCCATCAGATATTTGTACAAATAATGGATGAATTGTATTTTAGGTAGAAATGAACTGGAATATTTTGAATTGCAAATAATTCGCTCCGCGCTTTATATTTCCAAATAAAATCCGAAATGATTTCGTAATCGCGGCCAAACACCTGTTTTTATTTATTATCGATTGTTAACCAACGAAAAACGAGTTAATATGAAATAGATAAATTACGACCGTTTAAAAAATACCGCAAGGAGCAGCTTAAAATCCGTCGGGTTGTCTTTTCGTTTCCTTTTCCGCTCCGTTCTTCCCGTTTTTCAGTTATGCGTGTGTTTATGTTTGAATAGATCGTATTCGCGGTGGCTCGTTCGGTTTTAGTGCAGGAGTTAAATGCAAACAAGCAGCAGAAACTGCCGACGCGGCGCGAGATTAGAGACAAACGCAAAGTGCATTCGTTAAGCTAATTCAGGAACCGGCAGGATCGATGCGGTTACGTAAGTTTATCCGGGGACACCGTCGAATCAACAACGGCGATCATATCGTGCTAATTTCAATTACGGTCCGTCACTTCGACTCCAACAAAATATTTGCAAACGGCACCTAAGACGCTTTGGTTCGGAGAAACGGTTATTGCTAACGAATGATTTTTCGCTTAAGTACGTCCCGTCGCCGCACTCGAAGATCGACCTCAACTCGCGAAAAACGAGCGAACGCGAACACACGCGGAACTAACGCGCGCAACCGCGTCCCGCCGTCCGGCCGGCGTCTCGTCGCGGTCGCCCGCGCGGCACGAGACGCCGCGGCGATCGGCCGTCCGTCCGCCAGCGTAACATTAAACGTATACAATGTGCGCCGCCCTGTCCGGCGCGTTCTTCTCGCACCGATCGTAGACCTCCGCGTCGCCCTTCGCGTACGTCCATTGCGGCAGGGCGCGATACTCGTGGACGAGCGCCGCGCCGATAATGTACTTGTCCGGCGCCGCGTCGCCGTAGCCCAACGAGAACGAGCCGCCGTTCGAGCAACGGCCGCCGTCCCGCGGCGTCGCGTCGCGCTCCCTCAGCCGACGCCTCGCGGCGCCGTAGTAGACGACGGTGAGCACTGTCGTCAACGCGAAACACAGGAACGCGACGATCGCCGCCGTCGCCATCCAACTGATCGAGCACCCGAGCTGCGACTCGGCGACGTCCTGCAAGTGCACGTCCTCGAGCGGCTCCGGGCCGGCGCAACGGAGACCGTCGACGTCGACGGTCAGCTCGCCGTCGCCGCCGTCGCCGCCGTCGGTGTCGTTGGCGCGACGCGAACGCTGATCGGCGACCAGTCGCCACAGCCACAGCATCGAGCAGTTGCAGCGCAACGGGTTGCCGCCGAGCTCGAGTCGCGTCAGTTGGTCGAGCGGGAAGTGCGACGCCTCGAGCGTGACCAGCTGGTTGTTGCGGATCGAGACGTGCGAGAGGCGCGGATTGCCGTGGAACATGCGCGTCGGGATGCCGGCGACGGCGATGTTGTCGTCCATCGACACGCGCTCGACGTTGATGTTGTCGACGAAGGCGCGCGCGTCGATCTGCCGCAGGACTTCGAGCCGGTCGAGGTGGAGGCGACGCAGCTGGAAGAGGCCGCGGAAGGCGACGGGCGGGATCGTCTTCACGAAGTTGCCGCCGAAGTGCAGCCGCGTCAGGTTCGACAACTTCGCCAGCGACGCGGTCGGCACGCGCGTGAAATTGTTGTCGCTCAGGTCGAGCCGTTCCAGCGACGTCAGGCCCGAGAGGGCGCCGGGATGGATCACCTTGATCACGTTGTTGTTCAGCAGCAGGACGCGCAACGTCGGCAGCAGCGGCACGTCGTTCTCCTCGATCGACTTGATCAGGTTGCCGGCCAGCGACAGCCACTGCAAGTGGACGCCCTCGACGATCGCGCGGCCCGGCATCCGCAGCAGCTCGTTGTCGTCGAGGTAGAGTTCGCGCAGCAGCTTCACCGGCCGGAACAGTTCGTCCGACACGTGGAATATGTCGTTGCCGCACAGTCGCAGCACCTCGAGCGACTGCAGGTCCCTGAACGTGCTCGACGACAGCTCCTTCAGCTTGTTGCGGCCGAGGTCCAGCTCGATCAGCGAGCGCAGCCCCCTGAGCGAGTCCTTCGTCAGCGCTTCGATCGCGTTGCCGCTCAAATTTAAGTACTTCAATTGCGTCTGCAACGCCAGCGAGCCGAGCGTCTGCAACTTGTTGTTGGACAGGTCGAGCGACTCCAGGCTGCCGTACAGGTTCAGCGCGTAATGAACGTTGCTGATCTTGTTGCCGTGCAAGCTGATGTCGCGCACGTCGGGGTTAAACTGTATGGGGAAGAACTCCAAGCTGGCGCTCTTGCAGGACGCTCGCAATAGGTCGTCGTCGCAGCGGCATACGGATGGACATATAGCGTTCGTGCGATCAACGAACAAAAGCAGTAACAGTGTCCATATGGGCCGGGCACCTTCACCTCCCATGCCGTGCACGCAACAACCACATGGGACCTGCAACAGACGGCGGGGCATTAACGGTGCGGTACGGTACGGCCGTTTTGTGGGGCGAACGTCGAGATCGATTACAATGTTTCTAATATTCAGAGGTGCGTAAGTGTTGCGAAACGATGTAGACGTAGATAAATCCGAAACTTTTCATCAGTCGGTCCCTCGATGTCGAAAGGATCTGAGGAAAAGTGGGCGAATTTTTGCGACGTGATACTCATGGAGTAAACGCAGTCGTCAAGCATCATCTGCGAATAAGTAGACGGTCAGAAGCGTGTCTGCGAATTTTGCTCTTCAAATAGCTTCATATCCATTCTTTCGTTTCTATTTTCCGCGAAAATATAGAGTTTCCAAAAGCAAAGTTCGGCGATTCCTTTTGTTTTCACACGTCTGCGCGAATGTGTTTGTGCAGTGTAAACTACGCGATAAAAAAGCTCTCCTTTGAAACTTTCCGCGAACGTTAGGGCGAACATAAAGAAACGAGTTACAACATTAATTCCAAGTTTAATTGAAATAAAAACAAAAACGAGGACTGAAAAATTATAAATTCTTACACATAATCATCCTTCTTCACTTCATTACGCGTTGAGCTTGAAGGAAAACGAGAGAGATGACGAAATGAGCGAGCGCAGAAAATATGAATAATTTTTTGTTAATTATTACTTTATTAAAATTCATGTGCTGTGCATAAAGTGCGTGAAGATCAAGATATATTCAAATATGTTTCTGTAAGGGTTTTAAGAGCTTGATGTTTTTAGTGCGACTTTTTCTTTTCGTTTACCTCACTTTTTCATATTAAATTTAATTAATTTTCAAACAAAAACACACACAAGGCAAAATAGAATTAATCATTTATTACGGTTTTTAATTAAATAATTAATACTGTTGACGTGATCTCGCGGCAGTTTTACCTCTGATGTTATTATTACTTTTAATCACTAACATTTTCAGTACATCGCAGAAAATAATCAATCTAATCTTAATGGAATCGAATCGAATTTCCTTATTAACAATGCACAATAATAAATTATCAATATAATTGTTGCTGAGCGAATTGTTACATTAATAAACAGATTATTAATGATATTGCAACGGATTCGGGATAACTATTGTTTCACTATTATTGGTTAATTATGTTTTACGGTGTGTAGGTAAACAGTCTAAGATTTTCAAAATAGTTTCATTGTTATCTTTCATAATCAGAAGGAACAGGAATACGAGAGAGAAGGAGATCAGGAGGCTCGTAAAGATTTTCATTTCATTGGACGCATTACGTGCACGTCATCATGTTGCAGATGTAATATTCCTTCGTATACTGACAGTGTATTTTCCGAATCACAAGGAAAAATAGGGGGAAAAAAGGGAATAAAACAAGCAAACTTAATATTCTCCGCTTAAATTTCTGACTACCATCATAACCGAGGGAAATTTATGTAAATTTCCATGTGTATCCGCTACTTCGGATACCGAATGATATTTTCAAATTAATAAGTATATTGTCTATATTTGATTGTTTAATTAACTGGTACAACCGTACCAATGCCGCTGTTACTTCTGTTTCTGCTATCAAAACACGAACATATAATGCATAAATTATCATAGTTAATTAAGCAACATTTATGCATTTATTAGCGTACAGAAATTTTATGCTGACCCATTACATTGTTGCTCGAAGAAGGGAAGAAAGAGAGTTAAATGAAAAACGAACGAGCAACGCCACAACGTGGAAATATCTTATAGAAACAAATAAAATTTTATCTTGAATGTAAATTTTCGATTAAAAAGCAATTATTTTCTATGCTGAAATCGAATTGAATGAAAATAATTGAAAGATTCGAGGGAAATTCTTCGTTGAATTAATTGAAAGCATCGCGATGATCGTCGGATTAAAATATCGAACCAAATTAAAAAAACAAAAACAAAAAAACAATTCAGTTACTAGAATGAATTCTCTTTCGAATTATTTTACTCGCAAGTTCATCAATATCGCAAATTGTTTTCGCTAAGACGTTGTTTGCTTATAACCGCCCGGCGCATCCACCATAAAAAATTCGTTTATTATAATTCCCAGGCACCACGAGGAAACTTTTATTACTCAAATAATAAGGTAATAATAAAACATAGAATTGAAACACATACAAAACCGAATTAATATCAAACTAGAATCGTTTTAATATCTTGAGAACTTCATTAAAAGTAAATATTCAACTTTTTTATAATTCGCTCTGATATCTACGGAATTTAAATCAACTTTCTTTTAAATAATTAATTTAAACTTTAAAGTCTTTCGTATTTTTTGAATTAATATTTAATTCGATAACAAATTATTACTTAATGGATGCTTATTTAACTACAAATAATCAGAATTTTTAGTGGAGCGCCGATTTAATTAATTGACAAGATGCTTTTCTTTGCCAGTTCTTAATACTGCGGCTGTCAACTGGATCTCACTTTCATCCAACGTTTTGCAATGTTTCGCACTAAATTTTAAGCAAACGTTGTTATTGTAAAAGAAATAAATAAAATTGCAAATGTGTCATTTTTTAGAAATATATTTACGCTTTAGGAACTATCTTTCCGGATTGTATCACGTTGATATTTCGGTAATGTAATTGTTTATATAAACTCTTGTTAAATAAGCTGAGGGATTTGAATTATGGCTTTGAGGGTTGTATTGGCTCGAATTGTCACCGCGACATTTAAATTATGTTCTTTTAACTCTGTTATTTTTCAGCTTTTCCTCCCTATTTCATAAACATCCATTAATTTCCAAGTGACACTATACATTTACGTAGTTGTTATTTCAGTGGAATTATTTACTCATTCTGACCACCCCCTTATAATAACTATCTAATGTCGTCACTTAATCAATTCATTAAAGGGAGGACAAAGAGCAATACCTTCGTTTCGAATTATTTTTAAAGAAAGCCATTTAACTTAAGTTAATATTAATGACGTGATAATTAAAATGAACGTGCAATTAAGCGTTCAATGTGTGCGAAATATAATTTTCTTTTCCGCGTCCACCCCGAAATAGAAACCTATTAATTATTTCGGAACTAGTTCGGTTGTAATTAGTCAAAGGGGTTATCTAATAGCTTGATCAAAATGCACGTGTGTGGCGTGGGAATTAAAGTTTCTGCCTTCTCTAATACTGCACACGATTGCGAATTTAATATGTTGGACGCAAAAATAGGACGAAATGAGACGAATTAATAAGTGAAAAATTCAATTTTGCCGAGATTATTAACCATTTAATTCGATTATAAAGTATAATTACTTAAAATGCAGGGATAGAGGAACGCGATACATTATTCAAAATAATATGAAACTTACATATAGGTCAAATCTAAATATAGAAGTTGTGTTTATGTGTATTTGTATAGGGATTTAATGGTTCGCTAATCGGTCATAGTCAATTATTCATATAAACCCGATTAATTCGGTGTGTGTGTGTGTGTGTGTGTGAGTTAGAAATAAATGACAAAAAATGGTTATGTAATTAGTCTTGTTAGAAGATTATTGTTAATCTAGACTAATGTGGTCATTCTTTTTCGAACTTTTCTATTTGCATGTCCATAAAAGAGGGCCGGAATTGCATTAAATTAACGTCAAAATAAAGTAATATTAATCTAGATCCTTTTTTTATTCGCTCGCTGCGGCGCTTTTAATTTTATTTTCTCGTGATATGAGTGTTTGCTCTTGAAAATGGATATTATTAGACAAATTGCAATTATTCTAAGTAAAACAAGAATCTTGGGTCAAAAAGCAGCGATTGAAATGAAATGATCGATAGATATACAAAATCTATGAATAATAAAATGAAAATATTTGATTGGTGTAATAGGAAAAGTAGAAAAGAAAATGAAACGAGAGGAGAAAGTATATAAGGGATGAAATTAAATTGGAGCAAACTTAGCTTTCGTTTCCTATCTAAATTTACTGTTCTCTTATATTTTCTTTGGGAACATCAGTGAGTAATTTACGTTCAACAAGACTTGCCCCAATCCGCTTTATGATAATTGACGATTAAGTAGCCCCGCTATTTATTGCCTTCTTCCCTTACATTTTATACTTTATGTGCACAGGAGATCACTTCAATAATAATAATATATTTTTATAAAAAAATGCATCAATCGCAAATATGTAATATAGCATTTATTCACGAATTATAATATTTTCAAAGGTAGAGTTTCTGTTTGTTTGAGGAAGGAAAACTCAATGAATTATCACGTAGGTTATAGAAATGTAAATATTTTACGCCGCATATTCCAGTCACGTACTCCAAATGACATGCAATAATAAACTTGTTGTAAATGTAAATGATATAAATGCATGTGCGGTTTATTTCGCTTTCGGTCGTATTTTCTAAACGGTTTTACAACATACGCAATTTGCAAATGCGTTAATTATCCGAAATAAAAAGCTCGATTTATCGCAGATCGGTCTTTGGTATTGACAAATTTAATGCTCATCTTCCAAAACACATTTATATTCGACGTAGACGACATTGCAAATTTGGTGGATGCGCCGGGCAAATCTCTCAATCTAATTTGTTTAGGATTGTTTTGTTAATCCACGCGTTAACGCACGTCGAAAGCAAGTCGGCGGACATTGAAAAACGAGAAGGTTCCGTTCATTTAACATTCGCAACACTTTTATTGCTCCCTTCAATTCAAATTCGCGTCGTCTTTCGAAGAGAGCGTTTTAAATTGCGTTTGTTTCGATGATGAAAATCAAACGAATAATCGAATCGCGTTTTATTATAACCGCTATATTGAAATGGATAGAGATTGGGAATGCGGCGTCGGGGAGCTGCACGAGTGAGCCCACCGAGTATTCGAACATAAATTCCATAAAATCCTCTATAATGTCGAACACGGGGATACCTGTTTATTGGCAGACGAGGGTGTATCTCTCACTTTGCGTTTCGAGCTAAGCGTTCAAACCAAATCAACCTATCAACGTGGATTTCGTTTTTCGACAAGAACCAGCGGCGTTTCTCGTGTACGACCGTTAATAAATATTAAATTTCAAGTGGCCGACCTGACAAAGGTGCGTTTAGTTAACCGGCCAAGAGCGTCTAGTAAATAACGGGATGAATAAGTGACATTCGAAAGAAGTACGTAGATACGTGCGTTATATAGGAGAGATAAGCTGGCGAGAATGGTTAAATAATTTTTAGTTCATAAAGCCTTAGGGCGCGCACGGCCAAGAGCGTAATAATAAAAGATATATTTATGATAATGCCTTGACACAAGGAGTAAGTACTACAAAAATAATGTTATCTTCGTTATTTTTATGGGTTGCACGGAAATTTAAAAATAAGGGAGAGCTGCAGAAGAGGAATAGGGGCGGACGAAAGACGGCGAGACGGAGAGAAGGAACTGAGGGGAAAGAACGGGGCAGATGAGATGGCGAAGGAACAAAAAGCAACTATTTTAGCTTTAATTCAAGGCTCCGAAAATAAATTTACTGGGAAGATTTACACATTTTATATGTAAAATATATGCAATTCAATGTATTCCCCAGCTTTTTATTACGGCAGTAAAAAAATACATGATTTAGATGCAAACACACATACGCAGAAATAAAAAAAGGAATGGAATAGGTAATAATATTGCTTCACTGTCAAAGTAACGAATGTCCTTCGCGTTTGCACAATCAAAAATTTAATGCGAATTTACTTTTAATTGAAGTGTACGATAAAAGAGCACATTTGATGAATCGCTGTTTATTTCTCGTTTCGCTGCATTTTAAAACGAATTAGTTGAAAAATTGTCTGTTAACTAGTTTTGATCTAAGCGCATTGTTCTAAAGAATAAAACACGATTAGCTTTGTTTCAAAGTGATTTCGATCTATAATTAATGCAAAATATGATGAATTATTCAATCGAAATTGATCGCGTAACTTTTTGCTTCTAAGCAACAATGAAACTACCGTTTGGTGTGAAACGATAGTGCGTCGCTTTAGAAAAATTTACGATCGCAATACAAATGCATTGGCTTTCGAAGTTTGATGCAAAATGCATTTGTTTATGCGATCGCAACGGTATTTCTTCCGTTCGACGAAGGAATCGTATTTGCGAGTGAAAACGAAAGATAATTAGTAAAAATAATAATAAAAATTCGGTAGAGACGTAATATTAAGTTATATTGCTGAAATTTTGTTTGAAATTTGTTTTAGACGAGAAGGAGAGCAAAGGGAAGAAAAAGAAATTATGCGGGAGAGGAGGAAAAATTAAAATAAAATTGAATTTTGTTGAAAGGCATTTCGGTTAAAGTTTAATTACTTTCACATTAAATTCATTATAAGTTTGTCTGTGTCGTCGGTGCACGCGTATTTGTAAACCGTAATTCGCATTTGGGAGTGGCATCTTTCGCATTTAAGAGTGGAGATGCCCATCTGATGCAGCGAACAGTTTAACGGCGGCTAGTGAGGCACATGTGCCTCTTGTCATAAATAAATGATAATGATACTAAAAACTGATTAGTCGTCATTGGAAGCCGGCAGTTTCGGCGAAATAAAGTTTTAATGTCGTTATCGATGCCAGAGATGAACGTTTTGATTCGATTTAGAATTCGGGCCGATTAAGGCAAAAAGTGCAGTGATGGGCTATTGAGGAAGAATTGGGAAATTCTGTTAAATACGATTTCATGGTCGCGAAATGAAATTCTTCAACATTTTCTTATTACAAAACGTTGCTCGAAGGAGAATCATATAATGCAGAAGAAGAAAAAAATGAAAGCAATTATTTTTGCTCGCTCGTTGAGATGAAATATGTCATTCCGTGTGTACGTAGAAGTACTCTTTTAATCCCGAGACTGAACAATGAAAAATGGACATTTATGATAACTATAAATAAATAAAATAAGTAGTAATAATAGGAGAAGTATTTTTGCGAGTAATAGACAGTAATGGCCTTAAGAGAAGAATGAATAGAGCCGTATAACTGTGGCATAAAGTGAAGGGCGAGCAATAATATTTTAATATACAATCCAAAGATAGATAAAGTCGGGCAGAAAAACGGAAAATAGAACGCATGCCACTGAATTTAAAATGGAATCGAATAACCGGAAATGGCCCCACCAGCCATCTTGAATTTCGATCCTCTTCCTCTTCGCCGCCAGCTCCTCGCCTAAATCTCTTATAAATGCAAATGCAACTATTTTTCAGTTTTAGGGGTGTTATTTATATAAAAGAATCTCTCCCAATGTGTATAAATAAAGTAAATAAAAGGGATATAATCGTTCTCATATTTTTCATTTCTCCAAAGATATATCGCTTCGGTTTCCTTTACTTTTACGGCCGTTCCAAATGGATTTGGATGGAATGGCATGGAAAAAGGACAGAATGGAGTAACATAAATTAATTATACCGATCTATTTATTTCATTTTTTCCCCTTTTATCCTTCCTTTTTTGAATTATTTAATCAGCAAGCGAAAGAGAAGGAAAAAATGCGAAATGAACATACGTCTTTAAGGTTATGGATAACTTCCTATGTATAATGCAGATATTATTCATTTTTTTAATCAGCATAATATGCATAAAATAAGAGTGATTTCATATTCACCCTCATTCATTACGCGTTTACCATTTTTCCATGTATTTTTATTATAATTTCGGTTAACTTTGTTTTGTTCGTTATTCACAAAAGAAAATTAAGTTAATAAGTTAGGGCGGCGGCTCAAACGAGAAGCAAGTTGTACTTGAAATTAACGTAAGCGAAAAAAATTAAACAAAAGAGAGAGAGAGAGAGAGAATTATCGAGTGAGACATGATAAGTAGCGGAGAAGACGAGAGAAACGAAGAAAGAACTTGATGTACAGATGGAATGAAATAATGCTACTGGCATTCATAATGAAATGAATAAATGTATCTATAATAATGTACCTGCGTTGAAATTATTTGAAGCGAACGTGTCGAATGGGCGGCGGTGGCGGGGGCGGGGGCGGCAAAGAGGCACGTGGATCACGTCCCTCTGCCAAATACCATGATTTACGTCTTCCTTATCAGAGGGAAGCTTGAATAAAACGTTTATTTTATTTGACACTTTGATAGATATACTACTCCATGTGAGCACTTCCATTTTTTATCACTCATTTTCCAATAAAACGAAACCGACGTCGTAATGATAAATCAAGGTCTAACAATATTCCCTGGCTCACGTGTATGAAATAGTTTTTGCGTCTTGAGAATAGGGCCGAGCGTAATTTATAACGGTTTAATAAATAATCAACGTGAAAACGAGTCCGTTGGCTTGGAAGATCGACAAAAGCTTCTAATTTTCTCATTTAAAATAGCTGAAAACAACTTTCAGCGAGACAAAGGACGAGGGAAAAATAATAATTCGCAACTTAGTAGATTATTGTTGTAAAATGTTTTCAATGTTATTACTTCAAATTAATATACAAAGTACATGGTACACATAATAATTATACTTAAAAAGCAATTAGAATGTACGAAAAAGCTGCATTGTTGCCTGTTCATTCATCTAGCACAATAACTACAGCATCTTGACCTACTTCCTAATTTTCATTCACTCCTTCCATATTATAATGGATCCCCGATTATTATTCACCTTTCATTCAATCGTTTCTTTTTCAGAAGAAACATTAATTTTTTGATACCAAAAGCGAGGATTGCAGTAAAATACGAACTGAAAAAAGTAAATGAAAGCGATTATCCTGATTTATATTATGAAATTAACATTCAAAACGTTTAGTAAACCTCAATTTGTTTCAAACCGTTGCTTCAATCCAATTAGATCCACCTGTGGTCGTTAACAAACAGAAATTTTTCAAAGAATCTCGAGCATTTCCAAAGGAAACCGGCAAAACTGTTTCGGTCGTGCTAAAGGCTTAACAACGGAATAAAATAAAGAAGCGTTATCTATAATAACGAATTATAAATGAAACGTTCGACGTTATAATCCGGGAGTAAATAATATAATCTCCGTTTGGTCGGAGAAGGAAGGAGCGCGATGATCGGTACGCGAAAGGAAAAAGTGAGCAAACTTGGCCTTCCGCCATGTTTAATATCAATACATTATACGGTAAATCTTTTATAAATACGAGAGAGCACTTTATTTTTGCAGCTTTAAATTTCGACGTTGTTTCGCAACGTTCTCTCGAAAAATATTGCGTAATTCGCATCGTATCCCCGCATATATTTCTCTCGGCTCCCCATTCCACGCCCTTTTTTGCTCCTTTGCTTCTTCCATCCATTGTTCCTCCTATTCCGCTATTATTACCATTGTCTTGTCTAAATATTGTTTGTCTTTTCTGTTTCCCCCTTTGTTCCATCGTCGAGACATTAATGGGGAGTTAAATATGTATTTGTGTTATGTATTAATTTATTCTAATTAATTATTCCCATATTTCTGCCAGAAATGGAATTCGCGAAAACGTATGTGACGTGGAGATTCAGATTCGGGAGATTAAAAAGGCGTTTTTGCGTGAATTAGAACGAAGAAAAAGGGCGAAGCGAATTCCTCCACATTGTCTTATTTCGAACGCATTATTTATATCGCGAATGTGTTGACCCAATTTTCGAAATAGCAACCTTTCTAAATGGTACATGAGCTAAATCGATTTATCACACCTTAAGGTTCATGCGGACGAAATCTAGCTTAAGGCATTCGTGATCAGTAATTCACATTTCGACGTAGAATTAATCCAATATGAGAATAATAATAAAAATTCGTTGTCGATGACTGGAAGTCGCAGAATGAAGGCGATTTTTTCTCGAAGGGCTCATACGAAATGAATCACATCTCGCAGATGTATGACTATATTCAATATAAATGTGTGTGTGTGTGTGCGTGCGTGTGTTCGTATTGACATCTTGAAGAAACATCCTTTATTACGTTTTTCCCCATTTTTTTTCTCTCGCTTTAGTTAAATGGCACGAAATCTTGCTAGTATATGACATCATTTAGAAGATTATGATTCAGATATGCAATAAGAGGGATCCACGTTCCCCCCTTATACACAATTCCAGCGTGTACGTATCTTATTGAAGATCAGCGCTGAAATGGCGATGACTTCTCACTGGGCTAGCAATTTTATCTGGGCAACAATGTTTTCTTTACAAGTAATACATAAAATAACGGGGGACTATGATAAAGGAATAAACAAAAAGGGCGAGAGAAAATGAGAAAGATGGCAATACTAATACGAGGAAGGATGGAAGGAAAGCCGAGGAAGAAAAAAATCGGGCGCAACTTCAACTGCTTGTTTCCTTTTTACGATTATACGAAGGATTCAATTCCCTTTCTTGCCTCTTTACAGATTTGTATCACGTTTATTAATACAATTGGGCAATATGCTTCATAGGATTTCCTCGAGTTCGTGGAATAGTTGAATGCCTTTAAAGGTCCCTTCATAATCGCTTGTTTCTTAAATGACGCACTTAAAATATGATCAAGTTCGTGTCCTTCGCTCATTTTTCGTTGTTGTTCCTTCTGCCTGCTACTTTGCTTCCTAATTTATTCCGTTAATCTATTATGAAGATGGAACGAGAGCGACGCAGAGAACGAGGTTGTATTATTCAAATTCTAATGTAATTTATTACTAAGCTTCATGATGTATAAGTCTGATGGATAAAAAAAAGCATTTTTGCTTACAAATTTAAATTGGACGGAACGCAGCCTCAACCCTTTTTTCCCTTAACAAAACTAATTTAAATACGTAATTTTTTATTGCGCTCCATAGTTTCATAAGGACGAGGATAGTTTTTGAGGGGGCAATTGTCGCATTCTGCGAATAAAGGGGTTAATTTAATATCGATGCCGGGGGGCGCTCGCTTCGATTCGATTAGGCCTTGTTTGTATTCGAGCCCTGGTACAATTTTGCGACGTGCCAAAATAAAAATAAGTAGCGTTTATAGGGGCGGCGCGCTTCCCCGAAACAGCGTTCGCATCACCAAACGTAAATTCGGTTCGTTCTTCTTTCACAAATTAACACTTACGGAGGATAGATAATGCCAGATCAAAAGAGTTTTTTAATCATTGCAAAAATAAACGAGACGTCCATTTAGATGTCTTTTTATAAGGAAACTCAACTTATTGCTTAATCTAATGATATCCAGCACATTTTTTCGTTCGCGAATTGTTACGAAGCTTTTATGTGCTTTGGAAACTTCTTACAAAATTTACGAACTGTTTTCGTAAAAAAAAATCGAATTTCAACATTTTGTTGAAAACTTTTTATAAACAGTTTATAAATTAATTCAGTTTGCAGGAAATAATTATGAGAATAAAAATAAAAGTCTTTTGATAATCCCGTCGAAAGGCGCAGAATAATCCACAGGGTGTTCGCGTATGTGGACTTGTTCGAGTTTCCGTCGATTTATTTCAAATGTCCGAACTGGATAAGCGTTATTTTATTAATTCTCCGGCGGCAAACGAAAGCGATAGTGCAATCTCAAATAACTAATTAACGATTTATTGAGAATTTTATTAAGCATCTACTGTATATAGATTTATTATTGTTATGAGTACGTCTTAATGCTGCCGAGAAATGTTATTAAAGAGCAAAAGGATTTTGTCGTCTTAACTGTCAAAATAAATAATAATTTCTTTATTTTTAGTCGTACAAATAACGCAGAAGAGGCGCTCTTTGGATAAAGACGTTAAATTTTATTCGAAACATATTTATTATTACTGACACACTTATTTAAAAAGCGAACGTCGCCGAGTCTAATTTGTTAATTGGGTTATTTATTTTCGAAATAATTTAAATTTCGAATAAGATTTTTCTGTAAATATGCATTATTATTAATATGAAGACATTTGAATTTCCATTTCCAACTTTTAATAAAAGCATTATAAGTCATCGAAAATGAGTTTCGCTCCCTCTGTAAACATTTCGCTCGCTCTCTCTCTCTCTCAATATATATATTTCGTACTATTCTTTATCTTTACAAAAGGGTCTTTATCATAAATCATGATATTGAATACAAAGAGAAAAAAGGTCAACGAAATGGATCCGAGTAAGGATAACAAGGTGGAAAAAGAAGTAAGTGATGGGCGAAAGGAATTTTATACTTTAACGGCGACATTCATTCACGTGATCCGTTTTAGAACGTCCCGGCTTCGTTCCTTTTTCCCTTTTATCAATCAACTAAACAGTGGTAAAAGTTAATTATGTTAAGCAGGTTACAGTTTTTCTTTCGGCAGTAAATTAAGATAAATTAGTCGAAGAGCGTGAGCGCGGCAGTTTTCAGAATGTTATTATGAAAAATGTAAACAGAAAGCGGAATTAATTTTCATCTAGAATTAGAAAAAAGAAATTGCGCAATAATTTATAAATTTAATAATAAAATATTACACAAAACGGCACGTACATTATTATCTAGTCGTATGAAAATTAATTTTTATTTATTCTGCGTTCCGTGCAATTAACATAATGGAATTAGTGTGTTTCCTCTATTTCTTCCTTCCTCCTCTACGTACTATTTCGCCATTCGCATGCAGACACGTGAACGAGTGCTCACGTTCGTCGCATTTCGCTCAAGTTCAGCTCGAACGAATTGTATTTTAATTTGAGGCGAACAGAGATTTCCTCGCCAGTCGAACCGTGTCGAATTGTTTCAGCATGAAAGGGACTCGAAGTTTTTCGCGGCGAAAGATACGACCATCGGAACACATCGGTACCTTTTAAGTTGGTCCATCCGGCTCTCTCCAACCATTCCATTCTTCCTTGCCGAAACTGCACTTGGAAGAGCGACAAGGAGAAATCGAAACTTAATCAGAACTCGTTTTTTACCGATGTTGAATGACGAAAGTGAAGGTAGATTTCGCGAAGCGGTTTTCTACGTGCCTTTTTGTGCGGCTCTGCGCCGTATAGGATTTGAATATAAACAGACGATATAATTAATTCAGCGCTTGTATCACTATGTTTCATGCTTCTGTAAAGAACGTTCCCCATAATGAATTTCATGAATATTTATACCCATACATATGCTAAACACAGTACGCTCTTGCCGGCAAAAGTGTCGTTACTTATATTAATATAATAATAACAATAAATTAAAAGAAACAAATATTTTAATATACGGATATCGCTTTCCGCGATCTTCGCGTCGAAAATGAACAGGTGAAATTCGGAGTTTCAAACGGAGAACATTTTCCTTTTCATTACGAGGGAAACTCGTCGAGGGAAAAAGGCGTCTGGAGCAAGTCAAATATTTTGCATGCTTTGACAACGTGATATCGCGTATGGGCCTTTTGAAATGACAACGACTAAGTGAGTGCGCTCGTAAGTTGTAGGTGTTTACTTTTATCACGTCGGTATCTGGTAGATAAAAAACGAAGGAGCGAAACTACGCGGTGGATCGTGATGCATTACGAACCGTCGCGACGGATTTCTTAAATAAAATTAGAATTATTCTAATTAGAACCCGCATCTGCATGAGAAAATATTATTTCCGAATAATGGCGAATCCCTTGAATGTTATCATTTGCGAATTTTCTCCTTCCTTAAACCGAATTTCGGGGATATCGATTTTCCCTTTTACTTTTCGTTCGCTTCCCGATCATTTTTCTCCGCCACGACGCCCTCCTCCATCCAGACTTCGCGAATAATAGTTAAAATTCCGATTTTCATTCGGTTTAATACGCAAATTGATACATTCACAGTTATTTGCTCGTTTAATAACACCTCCCCATTCTCTCCGACGCGAGATATAAAATGCGCACGTAATTCAGGCATAATGCCATTGTGTGTATGAGGCCGACGTTAAAAATATAAAACATGCAATTCATGTTCTGGTAAAGAATAAAAAGGACGGGCGAGAAGGGGAGAAATCCAATTCGGGAAGAGCGTAGCCGTTGAGGAGCGCGAGGGTGGAAAGCAGCAGAAATAAAACCTGTCTCATATACGGTGACATTCTCTTTGCACACACGAAAGTCGAGGAAGGAGCACGAAAAATCGGAGTTTGGTCAGCGGCGAGGCCGGACCAGGAGGGAATAAAGAAGTGTCAAATATTGTATATTGTACGTATAATGGTAAAGATGCATCGCTCGTGCACGTGACTCAAATATCAACGTCTAATTTGAATTGAATCGAAGACGTGGACGCAGAAGGAAGAAAACGCATTGTGTCGTTTATAAATACCGCAGACGGAACGGCGTACGTTACGTGTGAATCGTTTTACCTCCATTATTACATCGCGCAGTCCGAAGCGTCGTGTCCCACGTTTTAATCAATTCAATAGGAACATTAGATTAATCTCGTTACATTTACACGTTATTTATTATTCTCCACGAAACCGTTAGTAATTGTTAATAGGCCAAATGCAAAATGTAATCCAACTTCAGCTTTATTAGCGGCTTGAGTTTATTAAAAAAATCAAAAACTATTTCAGTTGATGATAACACGTCATCGATTGTTATTGACGATTGTTAATATTCCTTTTTTGACAACAATAGGCAATCCAGTTAATAATGTTTATCATCAAATCGATCGTTATTGTTCAAAAAGGTTGAAAAGGGATCTCGAAAATAATGCGAGGCGAACAAAGAGGCCAGTCGAAGAAGGTGGAAAATAGAAATTTAACGTGCCATTAAAAAGTTCTTTGCGCTAATGAAAATAAAATTGTTCGTACGAGATATTAATAGCTCCTTTTGAATCGTTATTTAATGGCGCCGAAGAAACAATTTTTACATACGGAGACGAGGTGACGAATCGATCGGACACTTCGAATTCTAATATCTATTACAAATTTATATTTAATTTCCTTAGGCCGCAGAAGTAATAATCGATCCAGAATAAGTGACTCATTAGGCGTTGATTAATTGACAGATGATATTTGGGAAAAAATATGCTCAAAAAATTGATGAATCTCGATAAAAAATCATTGATCGATCTTTAATGTTTGTTTCCAAAAAATTCTCAAAATTCACGAGAGGAGTTCATATAATTGTAGAAGGAGGTTGAACAGAAACATGCGAATTTTTGGCATATGAACTGGTTATTTTACGTAATGCGTGCGAATATTAAACGTCTGAAATGTTCGTGTTCTCATAAAGTATGAAGTTTGGAAGGAAGACGTGTATTTTATCAAAATAATAACAAGAAAAAATGGCAAAAGCACAATAACAACCATTTCAACGTTGGCAGCATCAACGCTGGTGATAATAATAATTGTATTGGATTGGTTGGATAAAGATTCATCTTATTCTTACGTGTTATTCCGCGTTAATTCCATTTCCTTCTTGATGCAATAACAAGATATATTTTCGTAAGATTTCATGCTTTCATAACGTAGATTATCGAATTTTTCTTTTATCGATAAAATCGCCATTCTTCTTGAGAAGATGGTTCGCTCTAATCGTTTCCCGTTTCTTCTTCTAGTTGAACTAATTGCAAATTACAAAATGCAATAGCTTTTTTTTTTCGTTATAGCAGAATGCAACTTGTATCAACAACTAGTTTAATTAAAAAATTTTCAATATAAAATATCAATACTTCATAAGGCCCTTAAGCCACGTTTCGTATTATAATTACACATTTCTCATCAAATAGAGAACAAGTAGAAAGATATTAAACCGAAGTTTATAATTTCGTTCGTTTGAAATTTTCTTTTCTTAATAATCTTCCTCCCTTTTTATGTTATTGTAGTTTCGTGAAATTATACGAGGTACATTTATTATAACTTGTTAATGTAATTTAAACCTGGATATAAATTTAAATAAGTGTTAGAAAGTTCAACATTTAATTAAGCATGAAAGAAAATTAGGCAAAAGAAAAGTATTTGATTTGATTATTATCATCGTAATTCTCGCGTACAAACTCGAAAATTCAAAGTATCGGTATGCGAACGAACGAAACTTATTTGTTACCCATGTTTATTTTAATAGAAAAGTTGGTTTGGCAACTAAAAGAAATTAACACGTTCAACCGATTTTTAGTTAGTTGAATAATGATCCCTTTTCCCTTGTAAAATCAATGCCAAACATTTTTCCGTTAAATTATTTGGAAACGTTCGCAAATGGAAAAAAAGAGGGTGAACGATTTTCTAATAAATTCGTTCGTTAGAAAAGTATTTCGTGACAAGTTTAGCAGCTTGCACATTCCAACAGCTTCATTTCAAGAGCAACAACGACAAAAAACAGCGAAGGGATGTAATGTGAAAATGGTTTCAAAAATACTTTATTTACAAATTTAATTGCAAAATTCTGTTTGGAACTTCTTTCGTTATCGATTCTGAATCTTAAAGTTCGTCGCCTAAGGGCGGATTTTTTACAATAACAATTTAAAACCGTGAAAGGAGAGTTTGTTTTGATATTCATTAAAGAAGCAGCCGCAACCAGTTCAACAATGTGTACGCATGTCACCCCACTCGCTGGTCAACTGCTCGTAGAGCAACCCCTATAGTATTCATAACATTTGTATTGTAACAAACGCCTAAAATTTTCATATAAAAGGGGACGAGAAATCCGTTTCATGTCGGAGCAAATGTGTTGCAGATGTAATGAATAGGGGAGCGTGTGTGAGCGAATGAGACGGAGAAAATAATGGAGCATGATAAAGATCGACGAACATGTGGCACCATTTTTCGGATTTTTATGCCCACCAAATTTCCAATTACCTCCTTAAACATTATTTATCATTCAAAACAAGCAGGACGCACGAAAACACCGAGGATGGGCGTAGATTACAAAAAATGCTTGCCGAGCAAACGCTCATTTTTGCATATTTTATTGCAGCGATAAACGTTAAATAATTGTCGTGTGCGTTAAACAATTTGTTTGTTAATGCGGTTTGATTGTATTCGCGTACGCAGATGCGGATATTTATTTTCGCTTTTTCGCCTGTTTACCCAGCTAAACAATACGGTTAATTAAATTCGGAGCTTTCGAATCAACGTACGTTTTCATATGTCGTTATTGTCCAATTCCTTTGCCGCATGCGACTGCAAAACCCGCGCAATTTGATGCGACCGTTCGATAAGCAGCAATTAATAACTCCGCAAAGCGCAATTATAAAAAGCGAAGGCGAATGATAACTCGAACGTTACGACGGCGAGGAAAAAATCGAACGGGCAGCTTTACAAGTTAAGCTCCGTTGAAAAATTGCCGGCATTAATTTGGCTAATTCTTTCGGGTTATAAAAATGGCCTATCGGGTCGGTGCGGAGGCCGCAAGTTGTAATGCCCGTTAATAAATCACGCGGAAGCGAACGCCTTTCCACTCGCAGCATCGATCATAACCATCTTAATCGTCGCTAATAACAATACGTATAACGGAACATAATCTCGTGTGGTCCAGCGCAAAATCATTTTCCACAGCGAATTACGTCGCGAGCGGATTCGATCCGAATTCGCCGCAATTGTTTGAAAACTTCCGTCCGATCGCGAACGAAAAATCCATTTAATTGCTTAATTATCTGAAATAAATCGCGGTACGTAGTGCGAACTGAACTCAATTAATCGGATTTCTAGATTACAACAATTAAAGCCTATTGAACGAAACTGTAACTACGATTCCGCAGCGAACTACCTGATACATTTAAGTTTGCAGCACGCTGGCGGTTGCCGTTGTTATTGCAAAATTTCGCAATCTCGCCTGAGGATGATCGCCAATCAATAAATAAGATTGGAATTGGGTTCTGGCTTCTTTCGGTTGGGTCGCAACGTTGAACGGAAATAATGCGAAACTATGGGTATAACTATAGAAATCCAATTAAGTTTTTCCATTGTTATCATCGGTATAAATTCAGATGGTCTTCGAGCGTAATTCATTAACAATTATTTCTCCAAGAAACGAGACCGTGTAAAAAAAGGTAAATCGAAATAAGATTGTTACGTAGGGAACCCAGGGGAAAAATCAGTTTAGAATCCGTAACGGCCTTAGGTTAACTTGGTAAATATTTACGTCCGAAGAAAAAAGAGAGCGCGCGAGTCCTCTCTCTCTCTCTGCTCGTACCTTGTTATTAATTAAAATGTATAAGCATTCGCGGAGAGAGCCCTTAGGGCGTAATAAAAGAAAGCCGTCGGGAGTTGCACCGGATATCTCGGTGGCCCATTTCCCAAGTATCGCCGTATCGACTATTCAATTTCATCATCAACTCGAAGACATCCACGAAAGAGTGAAAGAGAGAGAGAGAGAGAGAAAGAGCGAAATGTTCACATCGCAAAATTAGCCGGATTCGCATAAATATTTATAAACTTGTAATTCGTTTACGTTTTTTTTTGCGAATTCTTCTTGTCTTTTGCTGCTCTCAATTTACATTAATTGTCGTAAAAATTTCAAAAAAAAAATAAAAATAAATTGAATGCTTCGTCGTTGCTCTTCATTTCCAGAAAGATCTTTTATGTTTCGTTTTATAATCTCCTTAAAAAGAAATATTTATATTAACAATAATCCCTATTCCTTTAAATGGCAATAAAAAAGGGACGAAATTTATTTTAGATGTTTGATTTTAATGTTCGTGGATGCGAGAGAGGCGAGGGCGAATCATTGTCCGAAATCGAAATTTACAGCGACATTAATATCTCCACTTTCTCTCGCGTCCTTTATCCCTAAAGCTTTTTATTCTTTTCGCAACGTTTCTCATATCTCTATAAACTTTGCTGTTCGCTGATATCCAATAAGTAAATTGTATCAAGGAATGTCGTTGTTCTACATTTATCACTCCTTGTTTTGACATCGAACTCTTTTAATATATTAATAGAAACGTGGTGGAACTTTCGGCGGAGCGAGACGCTTCTAAAGAAAGTATAAGTTGAAGATGGTCCATATGTTAGAACTTGTGCATAAGAGATTTCAAATAAGAAATGACAAACGCGGTGTATTTATTAAATTGCAAACGTTTACGCTCATAATTTATAATGCTAATACATTTGTTCCTCTAAAAGATTCCTTGCCATAAAAGAAAGGATTCGATTTGATATCGAATAGATAGCATTTTCATGTATCAAATTTATTATCGGGGTTTCGCTTTCTTTTCGTGTCAATATAAAATATTATGAGGAAAGCAGTAAAAATGATGAATTGATGGATATCTATTAAAAGCTGCTTTCTTGTCGAACATTTAATTTACAAATTTAAAACAATCGCAAATGCTGAAATGAAACGGATATTTTCCGAACTGAGCTTTTGTCGACTTTTTCCCGAATGAAAGCAAACAATTTAGCTGAAACTATTTCATTGCGGATTCGCCAATAAAATAGAATAAAATTGTTTTTGATGCATTTGATATAGGGCTCTATCATTGAATTTATATAGTGAAAATTGAAGCCGGTGTTTTATTCACCCCCTTACAATGTTTTTCAACATTATCATTATTTTTCTCCTTTTTCTCTCTCCTTTTTGCGTCCTCCATAAAAGTTTATACGATAACAAATGACAAAGATCTTATTCGAAAAGTTTCTTCGTTATTTTGTAGACGTGAAGATTTTATCATTTTACATTTATAACTATGTTTAAACGGCGATTTATTTTTACAAGTGTTATTAACTAGATTCCTTTGAAGAAGAAAGAAAAACGTCATTCATTATTACGAAGTCTTCGTCGGTTCAAAAGTGCGATAGCATCGAAATAGATAACGAGATGAAGACAATAAATCATCGTCATTTATCCAAACATCAATTCAAGATGTAATTAACCAATTATAATGTCAATTAAATATGTTTCTATTGCGCGTTCTTTCTTTCTTATTGAATTTTCCGATGAAAGTTAGACCTTAATCTCCGATTATATAATTTATCATTCTTGTTCCTCCTTCGAAATGACAGAACCATTTTCCGATCGCATTCAACTTCTTCTGCTCGATCTTAAACCGAAATACATGCTTCTGATGGCCGTCGACGTTCCGATTTAAACTAGAAACTGTTAAAAATATATTGGAAACGTTCGTTTTGTCATCTTGACGTTTTATAGTTTTGGCCATAAATCAATGTAATTGTATGTATAAATCTTAGGACTTGTATAAAAAGTTAATAATCGATTATTAAAGAATCGTTCTCAATTGATTGAAAATTTATTAAGTTTTATTATATAGCAACGACTTTTAATTTGTACAAGAATAGTACAACATTTATAAAGCCTTGAAGAATTTCGGGTAACTTTTGGGGAGCGTTAAACTATACTCTAAAATAAATTTACCGCCATTTGATGCTCGAGAATCAAAAACGATCTAATTTATTTCGATCTTGAAAAGTTTTAACTTGTTGGAAGTCAAATAATTGAATTGAATTGTACTTTTCGTTCGCTAAGTAGAAGAAAATGGTAATAATAATAATAATAATAATAAGAATGTGACAATACAATTTCGATTTGATCATGTTTACTCGAACGAGGGCTCATCAAATTATTATTTGATCCTTGAGTGTTTATTATTAATATCATATTTAAATATAAAACTGTTATTAAATTTAATAATTTTCTTTTCATGTCAGAAGTTTTAGCACATTAAAAGTTTGGTTAAGAATAAAATAACAAAAAGTTTCTTGTATATTTAGAAAGCCATTAATGTGGGAAAATGTATTACAGTTCCCATTTTTGGAGTGTATAATACGTAGGAATGGGAGTTACGAAAAAGAGGCAAAAAATTACATTAGAGGAGAGAATGTAATTTCGAAAGTGTCTTTAGGTATTTAAGTATTTAATCTAGAATGTAGAGTTTTCGACGATTTTTCCACATCAAAAATTTTTAAAAGGATTTCAAAATGTTCAACAATGAAAGAAACACAATAGGAACCAGGGCGAGAAAGCAAGAGGGAAAACCTATGGAAATGCGACGTACATCCCATAGTTGAATTTTTCCTCTTCGCTCTTTGAAACACGAATAGTTTACCTTAAAACGTAATTAAAGTCGTAACAAAACTTTATTAATATTAACGTTTAAAATGAAAACTAATTGTTAATTTGATGTGAATGGAAAATGCTATAGAAAATTATTGTTTTCGAGAAAGTTTCGTAATGAAATTTCAGTAGAATTCGTTTCGCGGATAGTGTTTCGAAATGCTCGCAAATAGGCTGGCAGCATGTGCTAATAATCGTTGTAGAATTAAGTAAACGGATTAATTAATGCAGATCCAAAAACCCGGACGCAAACTTTACGTTTTAACCGACCGAAAAGAGCGAAAAAATTTGCCGTCCTCTGCTTACAAAAAACAACATTATACGTAAACGACATTTGTGCAGATGCTACAAATCCGGCTGCAAAGAAAAAAGCAACCGTTCAATCCGGCTCCCATCTTAACGTAATTTTTTGCGTTATTAAATTGATTAATCGTCTCCATTCTTTCGAAAAAGGCAAAAGTGAAATTGTTGTCAAAACAAGAGGGCTTTTTACGGTCACATTAACTTTTACGAACGATTTCGATCGTCGCGCCTTCGACACATTCTAACGAAACTTCGACTCCCGCCTAGACGAGATTATTATCACTCAACAATTATTTTATTGTTCCGAACGCGGCGAGAGACGATCATTTTCCGACGTACGCGGATGAGTTATTATTAGGCGGAGGTGCTGGCGAAATTAACGATCTATGCAATTTTTATGCACTTTACTCCATCCATACTCATTTTATGGTACATTAATTGACTCCATGCGACAGATTTATGATCGCTCGCAATATAAATTTCGCAACGTTTCGGCATCGGGCTAAGAGTAAAGTCGAAGTCGATTCATTTCGCCCTCGCCGCTCGTGGAAAAATAGATACACACACACGCGCGCGTATATTTTTATGTATTTTTGGTAAAATGGTTCACTGACTTATCTCATTTTCCTTCTTCCCCGTTTCTTTTTTTTTTTTCGACGACCAAAGTGGATGGATGCTATATTACATCGAAAGGGCATACATCATCATCGCGTGTTAGAGTATGAGAAATGTCAGACGTTCTCAACATTTCGTAAAACTCGCACAAAATTTCGCACCATCAAAGAAAATTAATTCGACCGTTTGGTGGACGTCCATTTAAGTCTCTCGATTTTGCACAATACGTACCCTGTATAGCGACGAAGAAAGAAAAAATGGACGTCTATATTTTTATAATAAAATGGGTAGAAAGCAGTTGTTGCTCTGGCATCGTTCCAATTACTAGTTTTCGGTTTAATTCTAAAAAGAGAAATGAAGATGAAGAAACCTCTAATGTTGAGATTCGGTTAAGCGCGCTCTCGATTGAGAAAATGTCCGAGAATTGATTTCGTATGAATTCCAATTCTTAAAAATGATATTTTATTGCGGTTTGGTCGTCAGTTTGGATAGTTTTTGTGATCGAATGCGATCGTCGATTGATGTTTTCAAACGTGCAATTTGTCCGGGCGAAAAAGTCATTGTCGAAAGTGCTTTTTAATTAACCGAATTGCATAGTCGAAGTGTTTTCAAATTACAAACAAATATTTAATATGCCGGTTGAGGGGAATATTTTACAATTAACTATTTTGTCGTGTTCAACGGAACGAATTAAAGTAAGTGAGCCGCTGCACATTTGCCATCGAAATTTCGTAATTAACGTTTATACGAAATTTAATCGCAGATAGTAAAGATGGAATTCTTGAGCGGCTATTATTATTACTACGTACGTGTAATTTTATGCAAAATCAACAATATTCAATTTTCTCGCTGGCAATGCGGGGCGTCTCTTCAATTCAAAACATTTCCGTCAGCATCTTACTTATTATATATCGAAATTTGTGTAGACTGCGAAAGTTTTAATAGAATTTAATTTAGAGATTTTCGCCAATCGTTAATAGCTCGTAGGATTTTTGTTGCGTAATAATAATTAAGTGGAGAACGAGAATAGTTGGGGAGAGGACAAAAATTGTTTAATAATGATAAACGATTTAATTAGTAATGCACGGGGGGTGCTCGAGGGTGGCGACGCCCGCTCTCCAACAACACGAACGTTTCGTAATGCTTTAATTGTAACCAGTCTTTTGTGTGTAACAGTTGTTTCAATAAATAACGAAAGCCACGAGATCAAAATATGTATATTCAAATGGTTGCGTTTTATTTAGTGAAGCATTCGTACGGAACGGAACGTTGTGTTTCAGGTAGTAAATTTAATTAGGACCTAAGCTAAATCGTTTCGCTTCCATTTAAAACAAATGCATTTATTGCAGGACCGTTCCCTAATTGAAAGGCAACACGTTTTTATTTTATAGCTGTCGTTCGGCACTGACAGTTCGTTCATTCGCTCACCAACATCATTTTATTTGATGCCCGAAATTCCTCTCTCTCTCTCTCTCTCGCTCGCCTCTTTCAAGTTTAATTTCTACCTTGAACGTACGACGAAGTAATGATCGAAGACAATGACGAATCGAATGATTATCGATGATCTCTCATTGTTTTCATTAAACAGGATGCAGGAAGTATCTTTCGCCTTCCTCGTTCCTCATCGAAAATAAGTTCTTTGATGTCGAAAACGTGAATGGTATATGGAATTCGAATAAAAAGCCAAGTAATGTTTTATGAAGCGTACGCCGAAAAAGAATCTCTTCGCAAGAGACACGCTTCCAGTTTGAGCGAATCTAATTCGAACAATTCCTCAGATCAATTAATACGATACGTATTATTTTCGCGCAGCAGTTTACCAATTGTGCCAGCTCGGGTCCCGCATATCATCTCTCAATTATTCCCGGGATTGTTCCGACTATTTTAAGTGTTTAAATTACGTGCGTTGCATATCGCGATTCGTGTTCGTTCAGAAAATGTTCGGCATGCTAATTGTGATTGAATTAACAAAGCGAAACATGCGCTTCTCCTCGTCCTCCGACCATTCGCACACAGCGTACGTGTGCGTCCGTCGATGATTATTTCATATCACAACAACGACATTAACCGTCCCCACGTAAAATGAATAATTAACGAAGCGGCAACTTACCGTTGGTGTTAAATTACGCGACGTTTCTTCTTTTAATCGGGCGCTATTAACTAATCGATTCGCTTAAATATGCATAACTCTACTCGCGAATCAACGTATCTTCTTCCCTCGCGAACTGATAACATGTAATATACGTGTATATAAAATAAATTGCGTACGAGCGGATTTAATTCGTTGGCATCGTCGAACCGCGATCGTTTCGCGGATCCGTGAATCGATCGATCGACGGCGGAACGGCGGATCGCAGTGCGAAAATCTCGTGACGAAACTTAAGGTACATGTGGACGGAAACACAAGAAATGTATGTACATGGCGTCGGAACGGGCCACTAACAAGACTCGCAGACTCGCACGACGCTCGACAACTGACTGACATGCGAACGCCGGCCACGGCCGTCGTCGTCGTCCGTCTCTCTCGGTCGCAGCGCCGCATCGGCCGCTCTCGTACGGCGCGAGAGGGCGACGCGTCCGTCGCAATTCTCGCGCGTCGTCGATCCACTCTGCGAGTTGGATTTGGGCGAGGGAGCGCAAGGGAAACGGGGCGAGAGAGAGAGAGAGAGAGAGAGAGTTTGGGCGAAACACGAAAACTTCACTATAAACGCCTTGCATCGGGACTTTTAATAATACTTAATTAAGATGTATTACCATTGCCATCTGGAATCCAGAAACCGTTGTCGCACCTATTTCCTGCCCATCGACCACTCAACAGTCTCTTAATACACATCTAACGCAATATATTGTCGTAAACAGCGACGAACGCTCCCATAAATACGCTCGGAACTATGAATAGTCGCGACGCGAGCCCCCGACGCTATTAGAAACTCTTATTTTGATGCGAGTGTCTGCTCTTGATGATCGGTGAACGCATTCTTACGTTCGGGACGCTCGACAGGTAAATCTTTTTAATAAATTAATATTTCACAGAAATTGAAATTTGCCCGCGTTAATTATTCACCTCTGTGACGCGCTTATTTTAAGATGTTTTCGTAGGTTGAGCGAATTCGTTTTTATTGCCTACCGGCTTAAGTTCATTAAATTGATTATTAAAGCTCTTCCTCTCGTTTCAATTTCATTCGAGGGGTTTATATGGTTTTCCGCCCGGAAAAAGTAACGATTTCCGCGGTTTTCGATTCAATTTTTGACGGTACAACATGAAAATTAATTAAATGCATTGTGTCCAAATAAATTCCTCTTCGAACATCAAACCGAATCCTCTGCAAGCAATAATTTTTTGGTACCGATAGAAATAACAGCGTATTCCGGTTTCCGGATTCCGGTCGAATGTGGCGTTACGTTGTTAATTAGCGCTTATGAAAATAATATTTGGCGGATGGCTTCGATTAAAGAGCAATTCAAGTACGTTACGAAAGCATTTGTTTTATCGACGGTATTTCGACAAGCGATTATAAGGAGATGATTGAACGCGACTGCAACTCACTTTTTCGCAAAATCTTCGCATTAACTCGGCATAATTACGACTCCGAAGCGACAATGCGCATCATTCGAGCATGAAACAATAACAGCTACTGGATATTAACAAAGCAATAAGTAGAAGTCGCATGATTAAAACTGTCAATCAAAAAAATACTTATCGATCACAGCACGATTAAATCGTTAATTAATGAGTAATTAACGATGATTAATAAAATGATTTTGCTTATCGGTTGTTACAATAAATAGCTACCCGTCGTTGAATTGACAATAAAGGAATTATTCATTCTAATCGTGCTTCCGCTATAAGTTAAACCGCCGTAACGAAGTTAATTAATTGACGATTTTAATTAATAATATTATTATAACCGTAAGCAATCGTAATTATGGAATCGCGCCGCGAAGACTAGTCCGATATTGGACGATCAAGACGGATTGCATTCTGTAATTAAAGAATGGTAACGAGCGAAGGGCGTCCCCCCTTCGAGGATATTTAATTATTCTAATTTAATTAATTCGTTTTAAAGAGGACGCAACAAATTGAAATCATTTCCATCTCGCTCGCTTAATGAAGTATTTAGATTTCAGTTAAAATAACATACGTTATTAATTAAAGAAAAATATGTACGGCGCGAATTAATTGCGAAGGCATCTGCGAATCCGGGCGATTATTTCGCGACGACGTTCAAGGATAAAAGTTAATGTTGATAACAAAATAAAAGGAAAGCGAGCGATTAATAAAAAACGGAGAGAGAAGAGAGAGGCAAAGGGGTTTTTACATTAATTAATTATCTAATTAACGTTTATTAATTATATCATTTTAATTAAACTTTCGTGCGTAATTCTTCATCGTTTTTCTCTTGCCAAACTCCT
This sequence comes from Hololepta plana, assembly GCA_963695495.1. Taxonomy (NCBI): domain Eukaryota; kingdom Metazoa; phylum Arthropoda; class Insecta; order Coleoptera; family Histeridae; genus Hololepta; species Hololepta plana. The sequence goes on from OY968835.1 coordinate 13,523,077, forward strand.
TTTTTGTTGGAACAATAAAAAAAAGGAAGAAAACGAGGTCGCAAATATCTTCCTCCTTTTGCCCGTTTTGAATTTAATTTCGCTAAAAAAAAATTGCTCTTTCGACGACTTCCTCAGTTGAACAACGTTCCTTAATTAATGGCACACTTCGTTGTTGTTGAATTTATAAAATTTATACAATTAAACATAATCAAAGTAGTCTAATAATATGTAAGGGCTGGAAATTTGGAAGTTATTAAATTTATAATAAATGACCGTCAGTTTGTGGGGATAAGTTTATTAAAAACGATTTATTTTATAACAATTTCGTTCTTCTTCATCTTCACCGTTTCCCTCTTGCCCGCGTTTTTTTTTTTCTTCTTCGCTGAATTTTAATTTGAATTTTTGCTTTTTATAATTCCTTTCCCCCCTCGTTTCACGCCAAGAAGAAGAGATGAACGCATCATAGCAATTTCTGAACAAAAAAAAACGTGATTTATTTCAGTATCGTTCACTTCAATTAATTCCAAACTTAACGAAATCATAAAATTAAACTTCACGTTGATGAGCGTGGATCAATAAAAAATCATTGCACTTTAAACGTGCAGAATGTTAAGATTCCCTTAATAATTGCCTCCTCCAGCAGGAAAACGCATTTTAACGTGCGGTACCGATAAGAATCGCGTACGTATCGGAATTTTCCTCGCCTCTTTCCCAGTTTCTCTCTATTTTGAACGTTTGTGTGAAATTCTCGTTTGAAATCGAACGCAAACGTTTTGAAAACACTTTTTCCGCGGCCCGAGAACGAGATGCACCATTTAAAAATCCATAATTCGCATTTCCAAGTGATCATCAACTGTTCCATGTGGGACGAAACTGAAATATTAATGGCAACATTCGATTCCGTTTCTGGTCGTTTTTTTCCACCGAATAAATCGTAGGTTATCAGCGTAGGATAAAATAATAATCGGATTCGTGATGGATGAATAAATGATATTCTTTCGAAATTCTGTTTTGTACAACGCTTTATCGATTCACTGAATGGCGCAACTCGAGTAACATGAATGAGTAACAATGCATGTGTGAAACGTTCGCGCGGATCGTCCCTCGTAGGAATATGCGAGAGTTTTGACTAAGACGGACAAAGACAATGAGCAACATTTCTTGATGCACACGCAAGTATTCCATCGAGATAATTGAACAATACCGAAACGTACGCGGCTGCATAGCCCAAATCGAAGTAAAGATGAATGCGAATTAGTTTTGCTTTTAAAGCGATGGAAATTTGAGAGAAAGACGTTCATCCGAACGAAATTGTTTAAAGGCGATCGGGAAACTTTGCGGATTTCTTTCGAGTGAAATGCGAAACTTCTGTTGCCGTTCCAGATGATGATATCGCTTTGCAAATAATTGAAGTTCGGACGAACCTCTTGCGAAGTTTAATTATCAAATTAACTCGATTATTCAATCCAAAGAATCTTGCGTAATTACACGTGCTCGAATCTGCCCGTTCAATTCGAAACGTTGATAAGCCGAACAAGTTTCGAAGATGGATTTAATAGATTTCGACGCGGCGAAGGTCAATAGTGACATAAAGAAGTCGTGCACCCCAATATATAAATACAAATCGTGTTATTTGTTAATCGTATGCTAATTATGAAGATGCCTCGGCAATTACGATCGCCGAATGGAATGATAATTGTCTTAAGACCGAAAAAACGAAACTCGCCGGGATTAAGAATAAATTACGAACGATTTGATTAGGCGACGAACGTCAATCGGCGATCATAAACTTCGATTCGAACATATTAATTGCGCGCGTTAAGATGCAAATTTAATTGCGCCTCAGATAAAAGCTCGTAGCTTTTTCATTTCGAACGCTCGAACGCTATCTTTAGAGATTAATTTCGGTAAGACCCTCGTACTTAACCAATGTTCATTATTTAAACTTGTACTTTATTTAATAGCTTCCTGAAGCTAATTTTCTACCTTATCTCTTCAAGATCGTGGTCTTCCGTATCCCCGTTTTTCATTTATTTATTTAAAACGCGATACAATCTATTGTATCTAAATAGAATCACATTTGGATTTTAAATCAACTACTTTTTTATAAACCCCATTCTTCTGAAATCGTTCGCTTATACAAGGTGCTCGATCAAAATCGTCTGCGTCCAGCTACCTTCCATTCTAATCGCATTTATTTCTCGCGGCAACATTTCGAAAGCGCCCCGTATACGAAAGAAATCGTAATAAATTTAAATAGATTTGAATTGGTTAAATATTCCTTATCAAAGGAAAACTGGTAATAATACGATTAAGTGTGGGTGAGAATTGAATACGAACTGAGGAATAAAAAGGAAACTATTAAATTCACTTTATATAAAGACAATATTTATGAATTATTCAGCTTGTATAACGTCCTCCTATTTTATTGGCCCGTAAATATGTACCTCATTCACGTGGCCTATAAAATATATCGAATGGTCAATTCGGGCCGGTGTCCATTTTGTCAACGTTTCCTGTCTTGCATCTCACAGCGAGTCCAGATTTTCCCTCGGATTTCCACGACACATAACGAACAATTTGTCTGAAGGATATTTTCACGTTCGAGTTTCGTTGATTGAACCTCGTACACTTTTATAGGTGGAACGTATAACAGAGAAAAAATTTATGTTTGAATAAGAAAAGAGCATTACACGCTGTAAACGTCTTTTCATTAGAATTTATGTCCGACGGTTATTATAATACGCCCTAAAATGGTGTAACCACACAATAATTATGTTTATTTTCTTATATAACTATTTATCTTATTGGTAATGTTTTATATAAATTACGCTTTTTATTTACGCTTAAAGAAACTGCTCTCCTCGAGGAAGGCATTTTCCCAATAACGTTTTTGCCGCAATTATTATTTCTAACGCGCCGCGTGCCTCGACGTTATCTAATCGAATTCAAGTTGAAATAAAACAAATTAAAACGTAATTAATTTAAACAAGAAATGTAACTGATAAGCGCGCTGATAAATTAATTTTAATCTGTCGCCCTTCTTTTCGGTTGTTAGAATGTAATTTATCAAACGAAAGCGCCTAATGAAAAATGGAAACGAACGAATGATACGCTTTTGGTAGAAGTTACCTTTTGCTAATTTAAATGCCTGCGCTTTAACGATGGCTTTAAGATAATAAACAAATTTAACAAGTCTCGCATCGATCACCATTCATTCTTTCGCACATAAAAGCCCTTGGACATGTTTGTACGTTATCAAAGCTTCAATTTCTCTCTCTCACTCTCGCTCTCTCTCTCTCGTTCGTCTCTCTTCTTGTATTTTATTCATTTTAAAAGGTTTTACTCTTTGTTAGATATTCTTCTATTGTTGCCTTTCGTATGCTTATGTATAAATGTATGTATCAGTGTGAGAGCGAGAGACTAAAAGCCTCTCCTATCAAAAGTAGCAAACAAAAGCCATATGTTAAATTGTTCTTGACTATGTTAAGCAGAGTGGTATGTATTTTAAGATCTTTCATTCATCCGTCCGCTTTTATTTTTCAATCTACCCTACCGCTGACGATATTTAATTTATTATTATTATTATTATTCTGCCAGGTTATATTTTTAATCTGTTGGGAAATAAGTTCTTATTTCAACGTTTACCGCATAGTTCCTAGATTTATGAGCAATTATTCGCTCCTCTTCCACGCATCCGTCCTACGAGAGGGAGAGAGAGAGAGGGCGGAAAGGCGAAGAAAAAATTGTAATATATATGGGAAAATGTATGTCTGAGATGAGCGTGATAATCATGAACAAATGCGGCACTGCGAATACGAACTTAGTCGTTGTTTCACAAAACAAAAAGCACTCATTCGTCGACGACTCGTTTGAAGCTTTTCAACGCCGAATAAAACTTCGCGCCAATCAAAATTAATTCCAGTCGAGTCTATTGCACTCGAAATGGGGGCAAAAAATACTGGCATCTAAGAAGTTAAATGAGCAATAATGGGATACTGTTTATGAAAGAATTTCAATGGAGTGGCGGAGAGAACGGAATAAAAGCGAATGAAATTGCGAAGGTCCAATAGATCATTCTCTACGTGGCAAACGTGTGGAATTCGTTTGCTGAATTTAAATTCCCCGATGGCCCGAAACTCTTTCGAATAGTTCTTAAAGTCATCGCTAGTTTTATTTCTTCCGTGGCATCAATTTACAAGGGTCACTTGATACAGGTCGCATTAAGATTACTTCCGAACAAATAATGTCGCACTCGCTTTCCGATCGGAAAATGCGAACGACGACAGCGGAAACGGCAATAAATGGAATCGCTTTAACAATAAGCGCCAATCGAAGTTATTGCGACACTTTGATTGGACCGTGTGTGCGTACGCGATGGTTGCTTCATCTTTTCGCAAACTTACGCGAAATGCGGTTATTTTGATTTTAATCATACGCATCCGTACGTCTGTCGCAAAAACGAGACGAATTAAATGCAATTAAATGGCATTCTTATCGAGTGAAACCGATGGATGTGCTGGTAATATAATAACGAGCGAACTTAATGCGAATACTAAGCCGGGTCATTTGCATAAGTGTCAGCTATCGCATCTAATGCCGACAACTCATTTATAATCCGGCAAAAAACATCAACTTGCCTTAAGTGGAATAATCCTTGAGGTATACTGTATAAATTACGTTTAATATCTGAAACGGCACTTCGAGAGGAAGCCGGTCGTCTGTCAGCCAAATATGAATTTAAAAGATACAAATGAATTTTCTTATCGTTCGCCCTCCCTCGCTCTCTCGCAGAAAGCGAACAAAAAGCTGCGTATTTCGCGCGAACCTTTTTCATATTTAGCACGAATCTTTTCAGTCTATTACGGAATAGAATTCCAATTTCGGCGTTGAATCTCTCCGCCTTTTTTTTTTCTTTTCGATTTCGAAGTGAACAATTAATGACACATTAATTAAAATTAATATGGCACACTTGGCACGTCGCGTTTGGCGCACGAGAATTTTTCGGCATCTCGAATCTCGTGTTCACGAAGAAGGTAGAATCGTCGTACGAAAGGGAATTGAAAAAGGTCCAGTCCAAGAAGCGACTATCTGAGTTCCAAAATGAGTTTATTGCAGTTTGTGCAAAAATGCAAAAATTTTGGAAAAAAAGTCTCGACAAATCAATATTAATTATATTCAAAAGTAATTGATTTTAATCATAAATTTCAGCTGCGATCCGTAAGTGTATTAAGTGTGTGTTGCAAGTTCTATAGCCTTTAATAATAATCATGAATGTCTGAAAACAGAGTCGACTCGTGCGTGATTAACGGGCAGCGATCCTAATCAAGTAATTGCATATTTTCAATTTATATATACTAGATTTGCATTTATATGTGAAACAAAAGGGAAAAAATGATGTGAGCAGGGAAAAATCCTATAATTATTTTTGAAACCCCGTACAAAATCTAAACGGAAAACGATTAAGTTGTTTGAATGAGTTTTTTCAGTAAAGCAAATTATACAATGTGTTTTTGAAATTGTTTGTAAAGTTGTCAGTCGCAGGATCGGTTGGACGAATAAATCATTCCGGGCATTTGCAATGAATTACCGAACGTTGTTAAGTTATTAGTAGTAAATGATATTCGTCTTTACATCAATTTAATTTTAGTAAATTGATAAAGAGATACTTATAAATAATACATAAACCTAACAGGAAATACGTTCGTCTTTTACTTTGTAGAATGCATTTGATATTTCACCTTGTTTACTTTATTCGGTTATTTTATTTGATACATTCCTCCTTCTGTGCCTTTCTTCTCTTTTATTTCTATTTCGTCTCCAATATAGCTGCTACTCATCTCCCCTAACGCGACACCACTCAGACCCGACAGCCCTGTTTATACTCTACATACAAAGGTTTTTCCCCTTTTTCGCCCTTAACGTTCCCTGGAACGAAAAAGAAAGGAAATAAAATAATAATAATAATGGAGGAGGAATAGAAAACTTTCTCCTTTTCTTCGTTGAACATTTTTTCCTCGTTCGCTTCATTTTCGCCCTTCGCTAACCCGGATATCACTTTCATAAATATTTCATTGTCCTCCCTCTCGTTCGTTTGCCCGCAACCCTTTAGTTACGCTACTATTTTAATTTCAATCCGAACCACTCGAAAATGAAATTTTTAATTAGATGGGCGTGAAATAGAAGTGTCGTCTTTATGTAACAACCCTTGTTACTCGCATCCATCCCTGTGCCACGACGATAAGTAGATCTTGCTGATCCTGAGGGAAGTTGTTGAAAATTATCTTGATAACATTTTTTAAAACAGCCTCGATTTCACTCCTTTTTCTTTATTTAAAAAATTGTTGCAGTTTTTAACAAGGAAATTTACTTCATCAATAAAATAATCCTTGACCTTACGATAATGAAACCGTTGTGTGTTTAAAATGGTTTCATAGCGGTTAGATTAGATTAAATTGGATTATATGCAACACTAGTTTAGTAAATGTATATCGTAGTCCATAAAGCGAATTCCTGCAGGCGCAGTTATGTTGCGAACGCCATTTTAGATGGCGCATTCTACCGTCTCTCGGTCGCAGTTGGTATTCCTGCTCGTCCTGCTGCTACTTCATAACATTGTTTGTTGCCGTTGTCAGTTTTGTTTGACAATATCAATTCCGTTTAATCAAAAATATGATACGATCCGTTTCATCGAATGAAATCCGTTTGTACCACTAATCTCGAATCAATTCCTCGCTCTTTAAATTAAACCTCATTCCGCCGTCATCCGCGTTAACCTGCGTGCGATTTCCTTTTAAACTGAACGACGGAAAAACAACTTTTCCGCTTCTCCTAATTGTAACCTCCACGATCGTCATGTGATTTTAATCTAACGATTGAAACGAGCCAGTTCGATCAAACACAACGAGGCGAAAGTAAAAATTTAATTAAAATTGAAAAGGCTTATTACGAGCAGTTTTTTTGTTGTTATTCTGAGGACGATGATACATCACTTAAATGGGCTGTTTAAGATGACCAACATTCGCTTTGCGTACAGCATCCTCTACGTGACATAGGGATCTACGGACTGGAACAATCGCAAATTCGTAAGTAAACGTTATCAATTAATTAACATAAATTAACCGTTGTCATCGTTAATTAATCGAAATTAAAGTGCGAACGCTACCGACTATTTTCGTTAACAGTTCAATTTCAGTCGGTTTGAATTAATTTTTACTTTCGACGAGCTAGTTTTGCCCCCTTTTTGCCTTCTCGAAATAATTAATTGTATTTGGATAATGGACTTTCATTGTTATACCTTTATTTATGCCTCTGCATATAACGAGACTGACCCGTCTTCGCTCCTACCTTCGCACTCGGCTGTTATATAATATAATACATCGAATTATTGAACTTGTTCACGACTTCGAAAACAAAAATATTGAATCGATTTAATTCGACGAAATGAAAATTCATTAGTTTTTGCATATATAGACGGACCCACAATGAAAAAGAAGTCGAGCAGTTTCAATTATTACCTATAATAAAGTTAAAAATTGTTTCGCCTGATGCTGACGGCATTTTAGTTGCGGATTCTCGTTTTCCTCTAAACTATATTTAAAGTGCGTTTAATCAACTTTAATTGAATATGAACGGATGTCATTCCTCCGATGCATTAAAGAATCAAATTGCGAATTAAATTCGTCGTCGAGGTGATCTTAAATTAAACATTTTCGACGAATGCACGATTTTATATCGTTACCGTTGCTATTATTGAATCTATACAATTTAAATGATTTAACGTTTTTATTTGTCATAATGACCTTACTTCCTTATTAAAACGTGAATAGAATCCATTACTTTCGAATGTGTTCTTAGAAATCTAACAAGATCTGTTGCAGCCAAGAAAATGTGAATAACGTGACATCTTTAAGCAACGACTTTATTAACGTTTCGCAAACTGTTTTGCGCAAAAATTCACCAGTAGCTTCCCGATAACATTCAGCCTGTTTATTTAATCCGCGAATTAAAACAGTCATCGAAAATCTGAATGTAATTAATTTGGATGTTTAATGGAAAAACGTAATTGATGATTATTCTTAATTAGTACGTTTCTCTGATTATCGAAACGGCTTCTTAATTGAATTAATTAAATTAAACGAAGGGTACGGGGGAAGATTATGCGAAAAGGAGAGCGAGAGGCGGACAGGGATCGTTATAAAAAATGGCCGGACATAAATTTTTCGCACTTAGGATTTAGGAAATGGATTACTTTCGTCTGCGAAGTAGATAATGCCATCAGCGACGGTCCATCGCATTGTCGCCTCATTTTTAAACGTTTTAAATAATCTTAAATGATCAATCTCCATTTATAACATTCGTTAACTTGCCTCATTTAATTCCTTCATTAGCATATCAACGTTTGTTTTAATCAAATATCCCACGCAGTCGAAATTATTGCAAGACTAACGCAAATTAATTAACGCTCATGCAATTGCTGCATTCAAAATGGAAAAGATGCAAACAATAGGACCATTTAACTTTACGATCAATCAAATTCTAACGAAGGTCGAACGTATTAACGCTAATTATAAAGTTGCGAATTTGTTTCGGGGCGTAGAAAGAAATTCAAACGCCGATCAAATAATTAACGCCAATCAACGATTGAAGCTAATTAGATGCAAATGAGAACGATTGCATTTGAACGTCAACATTTAAAGGAAGTGCAAACAATCGTGTTAAATCCATTGTTACGCGTATTATGCGATTAAATTGCGAATTAATTAACGTACGGATTAATTAAGTATAAGTTTTAACGATCCATTGTTTATTGCTGAAGAAAATCGATAAAATAATTTATTTTCGCAAACTACTCGTAATAATTTGTAAGAAGCGATCGCATAAAAGACTGACCGAAGTCGCGAGAAGAACCATTCGTAACTTCCGAACGTAAAAGATTCATCTACCAATTCAAGAATTCCGATCTTCGAACTAGTGACAATCATTAAACAGGTAACAAACAAAATTGATGAAGAAACGAGGATTAACGTAAACGAATTGCAAATTCGACGCTAATAATCGACCGTTCGCAAAATTCCGCAGGGAAGAGACGACGAGGAATTGGCGAGAATGTCGCCGTCGTGGAGGTCGACGATGCTCGTCGTTTGCGCGTTAGCGTTGGCCGGCCGCACGGTGGTGCACGCCTTCAACGGCGAACTGTCCGAGTTGGAGTGTCCGGACGAGTGCGATTGCCATTATTTCCGCATCAACTGGGTCACCGATTGCTCCGACAGCAATCTCACGGAGATCCCCTACGCCGAGCTGAGCGCGAACGTCTACGTCCTCGACCTGAATTCGAACTTTATACGCGAGGTCAGGCCGTTCCCGGCCGACATCAAGATGCGTCGCCTCCAGATGGCCGACAATCGGATGACCGCACTGACGAAGGACTCGTTCCGCGGACTGAACTATCTCATCGACGCCGACTTCTCCGGCAATCAAATCGGACGCGTCGATCTGGATTTGTTTCAGTGAGCGGCGTCGGCTTGACTCTTTCTCGCGAGAGATCCTAATTTACGCCATTCGTTTATTGCGTTTCAGCGATTCGCCCGGATTCATCACGTTGGAATTGCAAAATAATCCGCTGGAGCCGGTGGACGGGCCGTTCCTCGCGATAAACACGCTGCTCTACCTCGATCTCGGCAATTGCGGCTTGGACCATCTGAATCCGCACTTCTTCGACAACGTCACCTCGTTGCGCACGTTGGACCTCTCGGGCAATCCGATTGAATCGATAACGGACGACGTGTTTCGGCCGCTCAACTCGTTGGAAACGTTGAAAATGAATTATTGCGAATTGGTCGCGATCGACGCGTCCGCCTTCGAATCGCAAGGCTTCCTGAAAACGCTCGAACTGTCGGGGAATCGTTTGCCGCGCACCGACTGGCAGAGCGTCTTGCGTTACCTGCATCGATTGGATCACCTGGATTTGCGGCGCACGGGCATCGTGAGCTTGCAAGACGACGCGTTCAACAATCTAACGTACTTGCGAACGTTGATCCTCGCCGAGAACGATCTCAACGATTTCGACGTCTCGTCGACGATCGGCAACAAGCTGCATCAGCTCGAGATCCTCGATTTGTCGCACTGCAACTTACGGAAGCCGCTCTCGGAGGACGCGTTCTCCGTCACGAACAAACTGCGAACGTTATACTTGTCCGGCAACACGCTGTTCGCGTCGGACCTCTTAGTCGCCCTGGCGCCGCTGGGGAAACTCCACCGATTGTCGTTGAGTCACTGCGAATTGAGCCGGTTGCCCGATACGTTCGATAAGTTGAAGAGCCTACAAGAATTGGATATATCGCATAATCCGTTAAACGACGTCTTCGTCAAACTGCTGGACCCGTTGCGGAATTTGGAATATTTAAACATGGGATACAGTAATTTGTCGCACTTGGCGCCGTCGTCCTTCTCGAAGATGACCTCGATGAAACGTCTAGTGCTCTCCGGCAACCGGTTGAACAGTTTAGAGGCCGGCCTGTTCGCCAATCTGACGCATCTGGAGAGCTTGGAGTTGAATGCGTGCGGATTGAAGGAGCCGTTCAACACGACGATATTCTTCAACAATTTCACTTACATGGACTTGAAGGAGCTGCGATTGGCCGGCAATCCGCTCGTTATATTGGCGGGCACGTCGCTATTGCCGAAGCAATTGTCCAGATTGGAGATATTGGATTTGAGCAATTGCAATATATCGCATCTGCCGACCGACGCGTTCATCAACACGCCCAATTTGAAAGAGTTAATATTGCACGAGAATCGATTCACCTCCGCCGATTTGATGTTTTTGCGCAAATTGCCGCACTTGGAGTTGCTCGATATGCGTTATAACAACTTGACGAGCTTCACGCCGGACACGATAGCGGCGAATGCGGACATTAAGAAGATAAAGTTGGTCGGCAATCCTTGGATATGTAACTGCGACGTCGCCAACATGTGGGATTGGGCCGAATCGCACGATTTATCGCTATTGGAAGGGTCCGTACTCGGCGAGGAGGACGTTCGAGTTGGCAAGCAGAAGCGGAAGAATCTGCTGACTTGCAGCTACGACGTGAAGAAGCAACCGATACCGATCGTCGTGAATCGGACGGCCGCGGGAAGGCGGCCGTTCACGAAAGCGACCAGAACGTTGATGCAGCCGAATCGCACGTGGGCGAAATACGTTCGCGAATCCGGCTGCGAGCGGTTAACGCATAAGAGGAAGAAACGTGGCACGCTACTGCAAGAGGAATTAATGCAGAATACGACGGGCCAGCGGAACTCGTGGATGCCGGCCGCTATTAAGGCCGTATGCGTTTACTTTGCATGTCTCACCATACTTTTCTTCGTGTATCTCATAGTTAAAGTCAACGCGAACTGCAAACGAGTTAGGAAATTCAAGTGAAGCATTTTATTATCATTTTACAATCACATTATTACATGTTCCAATGAGATAAAGTATTCTATAAATGTATTGTTGTTGGGGAAATTATACAATTGTTCGTTTTTGCAATTTCTCGTTAACAATTAATAATAATAAAGTTTAATCAAAGATTTAAATTGAATTTTACAAACGCGGAGCGTCATCTACATGAAAAGCTCTTTAATGCGACAACTGGAGTGCCATCTAGTTTCTGCAACCGATAATTTGACCATTATCTATCAATGCTCTCCGGGCGTGCGTATTTGTGATGGTCTTCAGTCGTCTGATAGTTTGTTGTGTCGAGTTCGCTTCTTTAATAATATACGAATAATATTTGGTGAATGGGCTAAATAAGTTCAACGAGATGCTCTAATAAATAAACCAAAGTGATTTGATTATGCACGTGCATGGATAATATACAAATTTAACGTTGAGTGCAACGAAAATAACGTATGTAATAATGCTCCTAGAAATACCCAAATAGGTTCGTTTACGTATCCATAATTCCGAGTATTGGAGTTTTCAGAATGGTGCTTCTACGTCTGTTTTACTACATTTAAGTGTTGGTAATGCATAAACATATTTATTATTTTCAGCATTCTAATTAAGTGCAGAAAAGTCAATTAGCCATCATTCGCGGATTTTATCCAATTTCATTATTATATTTACATTAAACTTTGACACTCTCTCAACTAAATTTATCTCGTTCGTTTATTACGCACGTTGCAATTGTGTGTGTGTATGCTATTTTGGAAGTTTTTCGAAAGAAAAAAGGAACGAAAAACAGAGTAAATTAAAATGATTTCCTGCTGTAAGTTTTTATTCGATTTTCTATTAATACGTTTGTTATTAATTTCATGCGTATTTAGTTTGACAATATCATGGATAAAATGAAGTATCATAAAACGATAAAGTGAACCGATTCTCGTGTGACTCTTGTTTTTGTTATTGTATCATACTCTCGCCTAACAATATTGAACATCTTTCAGATAAAATATGGCTTTAACAACATCTAGATTGGGTTATATTTTGATTATCGTATGCATGCTCTGTTCGACAAGTTCCACTGGCGAAATCGAGAAATGTGTGAACGGCATCGACACAGGAGGATGTGAGTTTCATTATTATTATTACATTTAAATAGAATAGTTCTTTTTTGTTATTAATCAATTATGCAATACCAGAATGAATGGCATTGTTGTATTAATAAACATTACGAACGACGAATACAGAATACTTCAAAATAAGTATATTAATGTCGCACAAAACAAACTGATTAATTAGCCATTGAAGATGAATAACAAGCGGCCAATTCCTGATGGTAATGATACGATGAATGCACGTGCAACGACATAATGCCAGTTAATTGGCGCACATAAAGACATAATATAATAATCCGGGATTAATTTTGGTTTTTAATTGGCCGATTTATACGATATTTAAAGGGCAATAAAATGCATGGAAATGGTGGTAACCAGTAGTAACAGTAGATACGTTTTCTATTGCAGAGAAATGGGAAACCTGCGTGAAAATACGCCATATATTGATCTCGATCTCTAAACACTTTCTTTGCCTCTATTAGCACAACTCGTTTTAATCTCCGAATCGAATTGTAGTATTTTCGCTCCGTGGTCGCCTTAATAGATAAGAATTACGTTGTATTAAACTTGAGGAAAACTGACTGAATACAAACGTACGGAATCTATTAAGATTCCCACGATTTGCTTTAAATTCGACATACGCTTTTAGGAAATCATATTCGAGTTCAACGGAGTTTTACTAAAAAACCAAATGTTAAATTACGTTCACGTGATAATTGAAATTCACCTTTTATACCAATACATTTTCATTTACCGTAAAAGCTCGCTGGCATCGTGCATCTATAATGCTGAAATTTACATGAAACGCGCACCGTCGAGCTAAACATTATTTTACTCTCTTTACGTTTAGACAATAATAATAATCGTCTTGGATCGTGTATAAATAAAACTTGGTAACGTTCTCCAAGCCCGCCGATTCTAGAAACTCTTCAATTGGGAAATATTCCAAATGAGTTAAATTACATCTTCTGTTGGCCTTTTCGATTTGTCGATTGAAAAGAAATGAAGGAAGAGGTGTTTAATTCCGGTATTGCTTAGAATCCATCGTTTCTAACTGGATAGGAACAAGTTATGTGGTCCTCTAACCCATCTGGACGTATATCGTTGCATTCAACTTGGAACGTTCATTTTGATGGCATTAGCGAATTAATTGGATCCACATGTTTTGATTTCTTACACGCATATATGTCTAAACGTTTTCTATAATACTTGAGGAAATAATATCGAAGATATAGTGATGAGCCTGGTATTACTTCTCGGAGAGCACCTTCCAAAATGGTGTAAATGTAAACCTGTTTTAAAGCTAGACACCTGATGGTTTATTTTTGTCCTCCGGTTCTTTAAGTTCGTTTCGTGCATTTCTTCGTATTACGTTTTTACATTTATACACGACGATTTCACTAAATTTTCAAAATATGCAGTAAAACGTAGCCGAGGCAAGAAGCAGATCTATGCGGAGAATAACGTATTAACTTCTTGGACGGGAGCCAATTAAATGTCAAATATTATTACCGTTTTATTATTATTATTATTATTGTTATTCGTTTTCTTTTAATATTTCGTGAGTGGATGCATTCGAAAGGTGCGCTACAGAAATCCTCGAGCTACCATCCAAAGTTGAATAACATTCGGATATATATATATTTAAATGACGTTGATAACGACAATCTCCCCTTTTTTATTCTCCTATTCCTTACTCGTAAACATTAAACGAATTACGGCGATAAATCTTATTCGTATTTGTTTAAATAATTGTTGCCATTTTTCTAAGTGTTATTGCATAGGTCAAATATTCCGACACATTACGACGATAAGTTATCAACACGTTCTTTTATGAATCCCAGTTTATTATGTACGAACTAACAATGACGGGCATAATACGATCGAGTGCGAAATATTGCAATAACAATATTTCGATCGGTTAGAATTTTCCAAAGTCGATTGAGAATATCGGCGTAATTAAGTAGAACGGTCACGATTGTGGCATTCATGATTCTGAAATTAATTTCTTTATTGCACGTACATATTTGAAAGTTGCATAATTATAATTAAAAGCTTTATGGCGCTAGCTCGTTCACACAGAAAAGTGAGTCATTAAAGCAGCAGCGTTTTAAATAGCGAAAAGTACGTTCGGTTTTGTAATAAAGGCGCCTTTATGTCCTCGTATAACAATAATAATTATTATTATTATTTATTTCAAATGCCACACCCCGTGCATATGAATTAGATATGGATAAAATGTGTTTTAACATTTAGCCATAATTTATTTATTCCATTTTAAGATATCTACGGACGACATAGTTAATAAATAACATCTCGATGGAACGACCAAAGGCCAAGGTGTGGATGTGAAATAAAATGAAAACAAACGATCTTACCTACTAAATCAATTATGAAATATGCGTTATGATGAAATCTGAATATTGTTGTCTAATTGAAGAACGTTCTTCTATCATTTCCAGACACGTTGCCGCAAGGTGACATCGTCATCGAGGAAGGGAATAGTTTGGAGATATTATGCATTTTAAATAATCCCAGAAACGGCCCTGCAAACCAAAACACGAGCGCTCACATGAGGTTCATCATTAACGGATCAGTTGCACCGTCAGACAAGGTGCATAGATTATGCGAAATTCCATTTTTAGCAAAAGTTAACTCCTCGTCATTTTTAGGTGTCGATTATCAATTCGACGGTCATCAGATATTACGACCCGAAACCTCCGAAATCAACGGCCGTTTTCACGTGTTCGTACAATTCGTCCGGGGTGTGCATGAATAATGTCGCGGTCGCAGGTAATTATACATCAAAATCTTTGTCGCGTTTCATTCGTCCAAAACGTGCGGCGTTTTGTTCTAGTGAAACCCCAAAACGTGACCGATTTCAAGTGTATCGGATACAATTTGGACAATTTAACGTGCAGCTGGACGGCGCCGCAAAATGAGATCAAAACCGATTATAAGCTGACGTATTTGTTTCCCGGCCGGGCGTAAGTGACTTCGTCTAAACCTCCATCGTTACGAATTTACTCGTGTATAACATAATTCATTTTTAGCACGATAACGAACACTTGCCCGAAACTTACCCTCGGTAAAAATAGCACGTATTCGTGTTTTTGGAATCTCGAGACCGATCCTCAATATAGGCCCGCACAAGCTTGGTACTATTTCACGTTGCATATGAACAACTCCTTAGGCGAGAATACATTTAAGCACAAGTTCAATCATTACGCTAATAGTAAGTATGCCTCTTTCTTCACGTTTCGAACAATAACACGTTTGTGCTTTATTCGTAGTTTTACCTGATCGTCCGCAGAATTTATCTATTATTAGTGTTACGATCAATTCCGTCTATCTGAATTGGTCGCTACCTGAGGACATAACGCCTTTACAAATCGAATTTCAGCACAGACTTCTGTATCAATGCGAAAATGGGCCGAAAGAATGGAAGGTACACACATATTACACAAACGCGACGTATTTGCGAATCGGATACCAATTATTGTTGATCTTTTAGCTTGCCGGCATGGTGCATAACAAAACGGAGAGGCATATATCGTACAATATCACGGGCATCCAGCATGCCCATAGTTTATGTGACATTAGAGTGTCAATTAGATCTGCTTTAGCAGAGAGCGAAGAAATGTGGTCGCAAAATTCGTCGATAAATGTGCGAACGCTAAGTACAAGTGCGTATTCGTGAGATTTACCGTAAACTGTTCGATTAGCATTAAAAACTTTTAGTCCCTGGAGCGGCGCCACAGACTGATATTGGCAGTTTCGAAGAGGTTCTGCGGAATAATTCTCGCGAGGTGATCATTTATTGGCAACAGATACCGGAAGTGTTGAAGAATGGCGACGATTTCGGCTATCAAATAGCACAGCTTGGCAACAATCAGGCAACTCCATTGGAAACGAATTTGTATTATGCGAAATATGCGGATTTAGATTTGAGTAGTAATTATACTTTTAAAATTTGGTCGACGAACGAAATTGGAAATTCAACAAAGTATTCGCACATTTTTATACCTAGTCTCAGTGAGTATATAATAAGTTTCGATAAAAACACGATCGCAGTTGTATATGTTTGTTACAGAAATCGCCGAACCCAAATCGTTCGTAAAAATGTCGTACGGTTTGGGAAAGTATAAACTATCGTGGAACAAACCGCAATCTGATGGTCCATATTACTACACGAACTACACCATATTTTGGTGTTTGAATAATAAGGACCTGCCCTATCAATGCAAAGGTCACTTAAATTGGACGATAGTTTCCGTAAATACGACCGAGTATAATATAAGTCTCGATGAGTCGCAGTCGCCGCAGTTTGCAATATCCGCAAATAGTAACATAGGCAGCAGCGGAATGACCTGGGCAACCTGCACATTGACGCATAATCAATCGATTGGCAAAATGAAAAGCGTCTGGATAACTGGCCTTGGAGCAGATCATATAAAAGTCGGATGGAAGCTGGATTGCTCCGATCGCATCATAAACGTAAAAGGATTCATTATTTATTATTGTCCAATCCTATCATTAAAGGAAATATCTTGCATTGGTAAAATTTAATACGATAGGCAACCATTTCGAAAGTGACGATTATTAATAATATTGCAGAACAAGAACAAAATGTCACTATTGAAGGCAATTCCGAGAATGGAACCGTTGAGAATTTGAAACCCTACACCACGTACAGACTGAAAGTGGCAGTAGTTTCGACACATTCGTCTTACAGTCAACCCAGCGATCCCTTGTTCCATACAACATTAGAAGCAGGTTCGTAGCGATCGTTAAATGCCTTTTATTCTTTACAACGATTACATTCGTTTGCAGCACCAAGTGCGCCAGTTAACGTGACCGTACTGGACGTATCAAATACATCGATAACGATTGAATGGGCTAAACCGAAGACAACGAACGGCGTTATAAAAAAATACTTGATTCTATACAACAATCATTCCATCATATATAATAAACAAGACGAGAACTATACGGTAAGTTCATTTACAATTCGAACAGTGTACGAAACATTTTGGACTTCTTTCAGTACAAAATCGAGAATCTGACCAGTTACGAGCAATACGCGATCTCCGTGAAAGCGTGCACGGTCTCGTGTAACGAGTCGTCGAGAATCGTTCAGCGGACGAAAGGCGGTTGTAAGTTTTAAATAGGAAACGTTCCCCCCCCCCCGCGCTCCTTTGACTCATTATCGATTGCTCTTCAATCAGATCCCGATGCACCGGAGCAGCCAACGGTCGGATTTCAAAACGCCTCCTTAATCGAAGTGAAATGGCGTAAGCCGAAAGTTCCGCGCGGCGAAATCGATTATTATTCGATTCGGGTGAAGGGTAAATGGAAGTCAAATAATATAACACGCGTGGAGAACCTGACAGGTAATTGGCCTGCCGACGAGTGCCACTACCACGTAAAAATTGTTCTATATCGCTTTCAGATACAAAATACGTCATAAAGGATTGCGACGAAAATGAGAAATACGAATCGTTTTATATATCCGTTAGAGCTGTCAATGTGTTCGACGGGGAAAATTTGCCCAGCAGCTGGAGCCCGGAATTGGAATACTATTGTCGAACGTCGACCAAGTACATGTATTGGATATTAGTTTTGGTACTTTTCGGCGTAATAGGCGTTCTATTTTACGCATCCAAACGGTTTGCCTGACGCACTAATCAGTACAGCGGTATATTGTGATTACGTGCGTTTTCCATTTCTAGGCTCTACAAGTGCTGCAAGGAGATGCGGAACGTGGACATAAAATTACCGCCAGGCCTCGCTCCGGACGTCGCCGACCACAATTGGCCGCAAAAGGGACAAGACGAGATACCGCACAATTCCCCCGGCGACGAAGAGTATCTGTTGGTGAAGTTGAACGGGATGTCGAGCGGCGATTCGAGCGGTTGCAGCTCGGGCCACGACAGCGTCTCGTCGTCTCTGGAGTCGGGTAAGGATTCCAGTTCGTCCGATTCGGGCACCGAGCAGCCGCGCACGGCCGTCTCCGTCGACGATCTCCGACAAAGTTCCTTAAACCTACCGAACGCTTTGATGAAAGCGTCGCCGACGAAAGGCTACACGACGATGCCCATTGACACCACGTACATATCCGGGGATTATTGCGTGTTGGGCCTGAAGCCTGCGCAGGCAACGGATTTCGAATACTCGCCGGCGAGCATGTCGCCGGAAAGCACCATTTTGCCATATCACATGGACGAAGTTGCAGCTAAATCGACGCCGTACGTGCGCGCCAGCGACCTGACGAAGCCGAATGCGATCTTCCCGAAATTGGAGGAGGATTCGCCGGCTTACGTTATGGCCGGCTACAACGTGGATAACAAACCAGTGTACATTGGGAGTCCGGACGGCAAAGATATCAAGGGTAATGCCGTTGCCGCCGGTGTCCTCCAATGGGCACCAAACAGATACGATTGTGTAATAGATAAAGGGTACGTCAGTGTGGGCGACATTCCGACCCAAGTGAAAGCGAATTCTGGCTACGTGCCGCATAGAACTGTAGACACGACGTTAAAAGAGAAGTGAAACGAGACGTTCGATCGCGTCTGAGACAGTACTCCCCGTAGTGTTATGGATTTTGAATATGCATGAGCTTTATTTAGTAGAATATTTTAATTTCTCTTTCTATTATTGTCTTAAACGATGAATTTTATCATTTTTATTTAAGAAGTCTTGCTGTTGATATATATTGTACATATTACTGTCCGAAATAGCAAACATATTTGTACATAGATTAATTATTATTATGAAACATTTTTTATTTTATAAGGATCACGTTTTTTTTTTTTATTTCTTTCAATCTTCGTTGTAACTTGCGTTGAAAGAGAATCTATATTGTGCCTTAAAAATTGTGTAAAAATTTTGCCATCATGTTTTTCAAATATTTGGAACTTGCCAGATGAGAAAGTCGTAACGCTTTTTTGTTATTGTAAATGTAAAACTGATTTTATTAGCTCATTTTATGTTATTTTAATTTATATGAGTAGATGTATTAATACCAGTTCTGACTCAAGGTTAATACCGTTGCAGATTTTGAATAAATCTCGATAGCCATATTGTCATCATCTGATTTCATTCCTTATTCGACGAAATCATCATCTCACATCGAAGATCTACGCAATTATCCTTTCTTTTATAATTGGGATAGGCTTTAGGATGTTTTTAGTTTCTACAGATCCAGGAAGGGACATGTGTATGTATCCAAGGCCTAGAGTGCCGCTACGTTGAAGACGAATGAGGCGAATTAACACGTGAAATAGACCCTGGTTCGTTCCTCTGGAAAAATCCATTCCTGATACCGCATGAATCCCAACATTTAATCTGGGCTAATACGCCTCATTATCGGCAAGTTAAATATTTTACATTCCTCTAGAGTATATTATCCAATTAATTAGATAATCGTTTATTTAGGTTTTGGTCGTACCCTGCAAGAAATTCTAAAGAGCGCATTCCCAGCCGTTTTTCCGAATTGTTATGCAGCGATGTTGTTGAACTTCCGTTTGCGTTAGGACAGTCGGGTATGAAAATCTAATTCTTGATTGAAAGAAAATTCATTAAAATGGTTCCATCTAGGCAACCAACGTATCCCACTTGCAAGAAATGGAACAATATTCATAATTAGGATATTATATTACAATTATGGTTGATTGACTGTAATTTTAGCAGAATATGAATGCAACATGCTTTTTGTTTCAATGATCTGGAAATTTTTAAACAGAAAGTTCTTGATTTTTCGTAAAACATTCAATAGTTTAGAAATTTAAATATATGAAGAATAGAATGAAATCTCATCGAATAACGATGATACGGATGTCGAGTTATCTTTCGCCCCCATAAATTCTGTAAAATACATAAGAGGAAGCACATTTTTCACCGGAAACGATAATTTCTGATAAAAACGATATTTAATTAGTAGACCATTCATGAAACTATACATGTGACATTTACATTTTTAAGTGTTACACAATGTGAATAACAGACATCGGAGATGTGTTTTTCTTAGACAAGTGTGTGCCACATGTCCATTTTCGAACTCGTCGAATATATTTACTTTGGCGATAGCCTTGAAGATTAGAAAATACGAACGAGAAGTAAACCTCCCTTTGGCTCTCGTAATTGGAGCTTTCCTTTAAATTTACTCACACGCAAATTTGCATGAAATCACAGCGATCTCAAACAGCTCATAGCAGATTTACTGTTTTATGTCTTTCCCCAAAGTAACTCGTTAAAAACGCATATGTAACAAATGTATATTAGCAGGATGGTATTATAAAAAAATAATCGCTCAAGTATAAGTTGAAAAGACCATCGAATTGCGATTCAAACGCAAGTGCATTAGAAGAGCAAACAACATTTAGAGGAAATTAGAAGCGAAAACGTTCGTTAGCGAAGCTCTCGCCAGCAGAATGATAAACGGCAAAAGCGCATCTTAAATCCGTCTCTGCATGTAAACGCATTAAACAAAACGTCCGTGCATAACTGGGATACGCCAAGAGGCAGGGTTTAGGGTTTGTTCCGGCGAACTGTTGTTGTACGCTTCTTGTTTAGTAACCGTTTCACGATCGCCAGTCTCAGTTCGATCATCTGTCGTCGCGTTCGTTATATTTATATTATTCCCGTTACGTTGTCGAGGGATTTAACGAAGTTTTAATTGATCAGTGGAGTAATTTACGTCGTCGTTAATATTATGGTTCCCATCGCGGTTCTGTGATTGTTTACACGCAACAATAACAGCACGTGTTCAACGTGACAGGTAAATAATGTAGCTAGCAGATCCTTTCGTACATTTTTCTATATATGCACATGTAGGTTTATGTATAGGAGCCGATGTGGGATAAGGACGAAAATAGTATGAGTAAATTATGTTTGCAAGTACGTTTGGAAGAAATTTCGGTTTTTCGGTTCGCGTACCGAAAGGAATCTCATTAGACGATGGCATAAAAATAGTTCATAATACGATTCCATTTAATATAATTGACATAATAAAAGAGCAATTGGTCGCACATCGGTTAAATGTGACTTCGTTAAATTGCTTAAACGGAACGAAAATATAAGAGTGGGAATGAAGCCGCTTAAAATTTAATTGATAGCGCTTAAAATAGCGTTAAAAATATTTCTTTTATCAACTTTTCTTTTTTAACAATTCGTTCCTCACATAAATGTATTTATCAATTCATTACATACGAAATAGTTGATATTAGTTCATTTAACTTACGATTACGTTAATCACGCTCTTTTGATAATAGAACGTTTCAGTACCTACAGCTTAAAATTACGAAAATTCTCGGAACGAAATTATTTATGGATCATATGCATTGCAAATATAAAATGTACAATGCTGGCAATTTGATACGTTTCATAGTTTGCACGCTTTACAATTCTTCGCAACTTTTCGCATAATTGAAAAAAGATCCAATTAAAGTAGTTTAGTATTTAATGCAAAGATTAACAGAATAAATAACGTGATATCATAGTAATTCGAATGGAACGAATGGCCATACATTTGCGCTTGTGAAATCGATTCGTTTCAAGAAGCCACATAAAGTATCTAATTTTCGTCTTTGGGTTATCGTCAACGTTGCCCTATGAGACGAAATTGTGCTCTAACGTTATTTTATTATTCACCGATGATTGTTTAACTCGAATCACTTTCTTTGCAGCTATCCATCATGTTGAACATCATACAAAATAGTATTATCGTATTGACTTCCTGCTTAATAGTACAACGTAAGTTTCATTATCTTCAAGTCGTTCGCAATTCATTTGATTTTTCATTATTTTTCCAGAATTCCTAACAATTTTCGGGCAACACCACACCGAATATAACAAAACGAGGACGCCCCTCAGAGGTACGCTTTAACTATATTTGCTTTTGTACAGAAATCTGCGACACGCTACCGCTGTGCGTCGGTCCATTTGCATTTAATTTGCTCAAATCTGCACAGGAAGTTCGAATTTTCTTCGAAACTTTCCCAGAAAACCAACGAAAACATGAATGAAACGCTATAAGATCCTGTTAAAGACAAGCGAGTGAAACAATCCGATTTAATCATCAATGTTATACACGTTTTCTTGTAAATGATGATATTTAAATGTTCCATAATAGCGACAATACAAAGAGGGCATCAGAATCCTTATGATTCAGAATTAGATTCGTTAGAGCGCCGAGAGGAAATACATCCGTTAACGGACGTTGCGACGAGGTGGAATCCTAGGTCTCGAGGTTAGAGGAGGCAATAAATCAAGGGATTCGCGTAGTTGTCTAGTTGAACTTTTATGATTAACGGTGTGCGGTGACAATCTTTAGCGCAGAAACGATCAGATTCTTCCTTTCCTAACTCTGATTAACGCACTATCAAAGCTATCGTAATCTTTTGCAGGATTCGCGAAATTATACGGTGTGGGGTGGCAGTAACAATGACTAACGCGATTGAACTTCGCAAGCCTCGCTCTAATTTCAACCTGTTTTCCTCCCCCTTAGCGTTCCCAAAGGTGCACCCGTGCGAGCAGGGCTCGTGCTATCCGGCCACGGGCAACTTGCTAATCGGCCGCGAGCGCCAATTGTACGCGTCGTCCACGTGCGGCCTGGAGAGACCCGAGCGATTCTGCATCGTCGCGCACACGAAGGACCCGAAGAAATGCTTCTGGTGCGATTCGCGGCTGGCGAAGAACGCGAAACAATACTTGAACCATAACATCACGAATGCGGTGTACAAGTTTTACCCCGGGTGCGTAATCTCAACTTTTCGCTTCAATCGAATCGTTCCTATACTGTCGAACGAATTCCAGGACGAGACGCAGGACGTGGTGGCAATCGGAGAACGGCAAGGAGAACGTTTACATTCAACTGGACATGGAGGCCGAGTTCCACTTCACCCATCTGATTATCGTGTTCAACACGTTCCGACCGGCCGCCATGTTCATCGAGAGATCGTACGATTTCAAAAAGACTTGGCACGTACGTCTCGATTAATCGGCCCGCTGTTGGAACGCAACCTAACCAACCCGTTTGTTTGTCTGTTTCGTTAGCCCTATCGCTACTTCGCGCACAATTGCGAGGAATCCTTCCCGCAAACGCCGCACCGGCCGCCGAGCAACTTGAGCGACGTCGTGTGCGAGACGCGCTACTCGAACGTCGAGCCGTCGCAGGACGGCGAGGTCATTTACAAGGTGCTGCAGCGCGAGTGGCGCATCGACAATCCGTACTCGGACGAGATACAGAAGGTGCTCAAGATGACCAATCTGCGAATCAATTTCATCAAACTGCACACGCTGGGCGACGATCTGTTGGACAATCGCGAGGAGATACACGTGAGCGTTCGTTTTCGACGTGAAAACCGCGTCCGTTATTAATCGATGCCTTTCGCAATTAGGAGAAATACTATTACGCGATACAGCACATGATCGTTCGCGGATCGTGCTCGTGTTACGGCCACGCCAATCGCTGCCTGCCGCTGAACGAATTGCAACAGCCGTTGCCCGACATGGTGCACGGCCGTTGCGAGTGCACGCATTTCACGAAGGGGCGAAATTGCGAGAAGTGCGAGGATTTCTACAACGATTTGCCGTGGAAGCCGGCCGTCGGGAAGAAGACGAACGCCTGCAAACGTAATACGATGATCGACTGTTGTAACGACTTCCCTTTGAAACGGTGCGTTTGTTAAAAGGTTGCAACTGCAACAACCACGCGACGAGTTGCCACTTCGATTCGGCCGTGTACGAGGCGTCGGGCCGCGTGAGCGGCGGCGTCTGCGACGGCTGCAAGCACAACACGATGGGCACGAAGTGCGACCAGTGCAAGCCGTTCTTCTACAAGGACCCGAGCAGAGACATACAGGACCCGGAGGTGTGCAGACGTAAGAGAGAGAGACGGATTTCCTTCGAACACGACGCGCGTTTAATGAACGACCTTTTCCGCCGTTTAGCCTGCGACTGCGATCCGTTCGGCTCGCTGGACAACGGCATCTGCGACTCCGTGACGGACGCGACGGGCGAGAAGCTGGCGGGCAGTTGCCACTGCAAGCGGCACGTCGACGGGCGACGGTGCGACTCGTGCGCGAGCGGCTTTTGGAACTTCACCGGCGAGAACGCGGACGGATGTCAGCCGTGCAGTTGCAACACGCTCGGCACCGTCGACAATCAGGGCTGCAACGTGTACACGGGCGAGTGCACGTGCAAACGGTACGTGATCGGCCGCGATTGCACGCAGTGTTTGCCCGAGTTCTACGGCCTGTCGGCGGACGGCGACGGTTGCCGCGCGTGCAACTGCGATCCGGGCGGTTCGTTCGACAACGGTTGCGACGTCGTGACGGGCCAGTGTAAGTGTCGCGAGGACATGATCGGGCGCACGTGCAATCGCACCAAGGATCAACACTTTATCGCCACGCTGGATTTCCTAACGTACGAAGCCGAGCTGGCCAAAGGATCGCCGGTAAGTACGGGTCGGCACGTGAGTGTGTTGCTCTTTGCGTCGAGAGACTCTCACGCGTAGACGCACCGAGTTGCGATTCGATTGGCCTCTCCTTCTACCGTTGCGTGTCCCGTAGTCGAGCAAAGTCGTCATTCGAGAGCCGTACAGAGACGGGCGCAAGAACACGTGGACGGGCAACGGCCACAGGATGGCGACGGAGGGCGGCCACATCTCGTTCGCGGTCGACAACATAAAGACGTCGATGGAATACGACGTGGCCGTGCGTTACGAGTCGTCGCTGCCGTACGCGTGGGAGGACGCGACGATAACGGTTCTACGCGAGCGGCCGGTGGATCCGAACGGCCGCTGCTACCCGTACCACCCGTCGAACGATAACCTCCACGTGCAATTGCCGCCGAATCAGCGGAGCATCGTCGCCGAGCATCCGATCTGCCTGGAGGCGGGGCACGTGTACAACATCCGCTTGGATTTCAAGCACTATCAGGTCGGACGCGACACGCCGACCGCCTCCGTTCTGATCGATTCGGTGAGTCCAACATTAATGCGAGCGAACAGTCCTCGGAACGCAATCGAGTCCAACAGATCCGATTGATTCCGCGCGTCGACGACTTGCCGTGGTTCACCGGCGCCCCGGCGAACGTCGCGCGCAAGGAGGAGTATTATCGCACGTGCGCGGACTACGTGGACGCCGACGGGGAGGCGATACCGCCCGAGGAGTGCAAGCGGCAGTTCAACAGCATCAGCGTCTACGTGTTCAACGGGGCGCACCGTAAGTGAATCCCCGTCCGCTCTATTCGATGCAAAACAATTCGCACGTCTCGCACGCAGATTGCCAGTGCAACCCGACGGGATCGGAGAGCAAGATCTGCAAACAGGACGGCGGCAATTGCAGATGCAAGGTGAACGTGGTGGGCAGGCGATGCGACCGTTGCGCCCCCGGCACGTACGGCTTCGGCCCCGAAGGCTGCAAAGGTGAGCGAACGAGAATCGCATCTTGACATTCCCGAATTCCATCCCGATTTCAGCGTGCGACTGCAACAGCATCGGCTCGTTGAACAACTTCTGCAACGCGACGACCGGCCAGTGCGAGTGCCGCGCGAACACGTACGGCCGCGAGTGCAATCAGTGCCGCATCGGATTCTGGAACTTCCCGAATTGCGTGCGGTGCGAGTGCAACGGGCACGCGGACACGTGCGATCCGCGCACCGGCGCCTGCATCGCGTGCAGGGACAACACGCACGGACGCAATTGCGAGCAGTGCGCGGACGGGTTCTACGGCGATCCGCACCTGAACGTGAACATCGCGTGCCGACCGTGTCCGTGTCCGGGCGTGTCCGGCTCCGGGCACTCGTACGCCAGCAAGTGCTCGCTCGATCCGTACACGAAGGACGTCGTCTGCGAGTGCCGCGAGGGTTATTCGGGTGCGAATTTCACAGTTACGCGCGACACGCGCATTCAAACGCGGAATTTTTCTAGGCGCCAAATGCGACGTCTGCGCGGACAATCACCACGGGAATCCGGAGGTGGCGGGCGGTTCGTGCGCTCCGTGCGACTGCAGCGACAAGGTGGATCTGCTGCGGCCGGGCAATTGCGATCCGCACACGGGCAAGTGCCTGCAATGTCTGTACGAAACGACCGGCGACCGTTGCGAGGTGTGCAGGCCGGGCTTCTACCGCACGACGCCGGACGAACAGTGCCGAGGTGATGACGAGCGATTTCGCGGGTCACGTCCCCGACGGGAACTAATCCGACAATTTACGAAATGCAGAATGCGTGTGCCACATCCTCGGGACGAACACGTCGGCGGGCCCGTGCGACCCGAACGGCGGCCAATGCAACTGCCTGCCGAACGTCACGGGGCCGATTTGCGACAAGTGTCTGCCGAACTATTGGAAGATCGCGAGCGGGATCGGCTGCGAGGCGTGCGTCTGCGATCAAATCGGCTCCACCGACACGCAATGCAATCTGGTGGGTGAGCGGCCGATCGAATCGGATTCGCTAATTTACGCGCGCGCGATTTGTTTCAGTACGACGGCCAGTGCCCTTGCCGATCGAATTTCGGCGGCAGACGGTGCAACGAGTGCAGGGCGAACTACTGGGGCGATCCGAAAGAGGACGATTGCCATCGTACGCATAGATCGCACGATACGCTCCGACTGCAATAATTTTTCGATTTTTCTCTTTCTCTTTCTCTCTGTTCAGCCTGCGAATGCAACTTGCAAGGATCGGAGACGTTGCAGTGCGAGCGCAAGACCGGCGCGTGTGTGTGCCGCAAAGGCATCAGCGGCCACAAGTGCGATCGGTGCACGCGCGGCTACTTGGGCGACGCGCCGTACTGCCGACCGTGCGGCGAGTGCTTCGACAATTGGGACCGGCTGTTGACGGGATACGAGGACGAGACGCTTCACGAGATTGAGCGCGCGCGGAACATCAAGAAGGTGGGAGCGACGGGCGCGTACGCGAAGGAATTCAAGCAGATGCAATCGAAACTGGACGAGATCGAGACCATATTGAACAACACGGACACGATCGACTTGGAGTCGATCGAGGACAAGTTCGACGCGTTGCGCGAGAACATCGGCAAAATCGAGAACAGAACGTTGAAGGAGCTGGACGGGGCGCTGGCGAATGCGACCGAAGGGAACGGCATCAATCGGCTGACGCTGAAACGGTTCCAGGACAATTTGCGTCTGCTGATGGACAAGACGAACGCATTGCAGAACAACGGGACGCGGCTGCAAGAGGGCAACGTGCGGGGCGCGTTAACGCTCATACATCAAGCGCGCGACAAGGCGAACGTGTCGAAGAAACTGCAGGACATCGGCGCGACGCTGACGTTCGTCCAGCGCCAGTGCAAGGCGACCGAGCACAAAATCGACAGCGGCCGACGGGAATTCGACGAGATGCACGCGAGCGACGTGGCGTCGCTGGACGAGCTGAGGGCGCGATTGGCGGCGTTGGAGGACGCGGTGCCGTCGCTCAATCGTCTCGTGTGCGACGGCCGCGGCGACCCGTGCGACATCTGCGGCGGCGCCGGCTGCGGCTCGTGCGGCAATTCGATATCGTGTCCGGACGGCGCCAAGCAGCGGTCGGAGATCGCGCTGAGTCTGGCCAACGAGACGGAGGCGCTGTTGCACGCGCGCGAGGACGCGGCCAACGAGCTGCTGCGGAACATGGTCGATGCGACGGTGCCGAGGAGGGTCGCGCACGAGGCGCACGACGCGGCGCACGAAATGTACGTGGCGGCGAACGCCTCGCTGGCGAACATTACGGAATTCAAGGGGAAGATGAGCCAGTATAAGGACGGCGACGGCGATAAGACGTCGTTGGACCGCATGAAGAAGCTGGTCGACGAGGTGAGATGGGGATGCTCCCAGTAAAGATTTCGTTTTGACGAGCAATAACGTACGACGACCGTTTTCCTTTTGTAGGTGTTCGAATTAGATGTGAAGGCGTCGCGCGAAGAAATCAATAATCTATCGGACCACATTCGGAATGCGGTGGATTCCGTCACGAACATCGATGCGATTATACAGTCGACCAAAGGCGACTCGGAGAAGGCGAAGGCGTTGAAGAGACGCGCCGAATTTGCCAAGTGCGTTAATAATATCCATCTAAGGGCGCGTCTACGCGTGAGCATTTACTTGCGAGTCTTCTATTGCACACGTGCACTCCCATTCGCTGGCGCACTCGCGCGGGAAATTCTCACGTGGAGACGCGCCGTGATAAAGGTGGCACGTAACTCGAATCGATTTCGTTCAGGGCTAAAGTGACTGCAATTCAAAATACGACGATAGAAGTGAAGAAGGCGATCGACAACAGCGCGGCCGAGCAGAAGCACGCCGAAGGCGAGATACGGCAGGTCAATCTGGATTACGAGAAGATAAAGGAGATTCTGGACGAGGCGCAGCGCAAGACGAACGAAGCAAACGCGACGAACGGGGAGACGACCGTGAAGGTGGCGAATCTGAAGGAAATCCAGGGCGATCTGCAAAAGGAGATCACCAGCAACGACCACTACGCGAAGCAATTGCTGAACGAAGCGAGGAGCGTGTCCGGGAAAGCGAACGGCACGCACGTGACGCTGAAGGGCCTGCAGACTAAGTACGATGCCGTCAAGGAGAAGCTGAACGGGACGATCGTGCGCGTGGAGAATTCGAAGGAGCGGGCAAAGTTGCTCATGAATCGATCGTTGAATCTCAGTGCCGAGGTGACGAAGATCGAGACCGACATACAGAAGCTGCAGTCGTTGTCGCACGGCGACGCCCTGTTCGAATTGGAGAGCGAAATCAAGGATCTGATCGAGAAGATGAACGACTACAATGCGGTCATCCATAAGAGGGCCGACTATTACAAAGCGTGTAATTAAATATTATTTTATGCCGAGTATATACGTACGTAATTATATATATATTTTTTTTCTCTTATTATCAATTGCTTGTAAATATTTACTTTGGCGTGTTTCAAATAAATAAAACCCTTTTTTTACGATATAAAATTATGTTAACAACGAGTGGTTGAAAGTATTTGTACAATTAATTTTGCTCCTATATACGAACGATTTACACGAGTCCCCGCAACTTCTGCATCACACCCTCGGATTGATTCGTTGCAAACTCGCACAACTGAAATTACAAGTTAATCGTTAGAATGAACAGCAGAACGCAAAAAGCCCCTCTCTCACATTATCGACTAAATACGTAACATCCAACTTGATTTGCCGCTTAATCTTCGACTCATCGTTATGAACGTTCGCATCTTCGACATTTGCGGTCATGTTCCGCTGCTTCAGTCTCCTAAGCGATTCTTCGATTTTACACACCGACTGCAGCACGTCGGTGACTGCATCGAAAAATCTGCAAAAGCCTCGTTCACAAACAGCTCGTTAGAGTACTTCAGACGTGCTCACTGTTGCCCGACGTTTTTCACCAGCATGTCCATTATCGAGTCCATATCGGTTTGTAAATCGTCGATGTGGCTCTTATAGAAAGTTGTTATCGGTTTAATGCCTTCAATAACGTAACTGCTTGGTTGTACAGGAAGCTCCTTATTGGTTTTCCTGTATAATCGTGGTACGGAACTTACGCTCTGCAAATATCCGTAGCTCGCCCTCGAAATCAATTCTATTAAATTGCGTTTCAGTCTACCATACGCATCGACTATAGTCGCTCGATTAGCGTAAATTCCTTTCAAGACTATCGGTCTCACGGCTAATGGAACGATCGCAAAGATGGATAAATCAAAATCTGCTTCCTCCATTGGGAACTTGCGTACCATTGCATTTAGATCGTGCAGAGCATATACGTAAAATCTTTGCCAGGATACAAAGTTCTTCTCTTGATCGCTAGCCTAAAACGAGAAAATTTGCTTTAATTCGGCACCTTCTCCAAATTGCGACTTACTGTGCAAACGTCCGCAAAATAGTACAATAAGCGTGAGAGTAGTAGCATGGAAAGCTTCAAGAACTGTTCAACTAGTTGGTCTATAAAAATATTTGATTGGAAGCATAGTGCAGAGCAAGCCCAATGCTCGCTACAAATGCCCAATTTAAACGCGTTACTAGTGGATAGACCGCAATGTTCGATGTTTTTACTAGTTTTTACCAACACAGTTTCGAATCTCGTCGATATTTGCTGATATCTGATTTCGTAGTAAACAGACAAATTGAAGCATTTTATGTGATTATCAAACGATTTAACGTCATAAGATACTTCGTAACGTCTACAATTTGATATTATTTCATCAAAATATCTCCAAATAGCCTTGTATCGTTTCTGAAACACTTCTGGGTTTCCAGGTGCAGTGTAGTGATGCAGAATTTCTTGTAGATGTTTATCCACTTCTATCCAGTAGCTATTTACGATAAAATTGAAGCCTTCAATTGCTGGATTCCTAAAATATAGATAAATAGTATCCTCAAGTAGTATTTTATATGCACTTACAATTGCATCAATTTGTGCAATACAACAACACTTTCGTGCAAAATTATAGTTGATTCGTGAAACATCTGTATCAACTGATCCTCAGAACTTGCCTTTGCCTTCGCATAAAAAATTTGGTTTAAAGCAGGTTTCATGAAATGTTTTCTATAAACAACTTCAGCTGTGGCATGTGCATGTAAACTCTTGAACATTTTCAATATTGCCACCATATTGGACATTTGATTGCTTTTTAAACCGTCCACAAACAACTTTGTCATTAAACTTAAATGGAAACTGTCCGTTTCTTCTATCTGTTGTAAAATTTTAATGTGCACTTCCTCCAATGCCTTTTCATTGATGTATGATCTTAAAAACGCATTTTGATTGCAACCTTTTCTTAACAGTTGCTCATAAATTGGATCATCCGGTTGCACCTCATTTAGCAATTTATCCAGCATTAGAATCTCTTTAATCATATATTCCTGATAAACCATAAAGTGCGTTTTATCACAATTGCACAAAACCTTTTGAAAAACGTCCTCAAAACACTTCTTTGTAGAATTTACACCGTCCGACAACAACTGCAAACAAATACAACTGAATTATTATATTCGTAACCTTACTAAGGTATACTTTGATTTCTTCCTTAAATTGTGAGATTGGAATAAATAGGTTCTGTATTTTTGTCGTCAATTGCGCCAAATTCTCGGCCAAATACACGATGCTTTCGGTCTCGGTTCGTAATATCTCGCCCATAAGATTTTGTAGATCGTTGCGATATATCTTCAGTTCCTCCAATAAATCCTTTAAAGGAATGTGCTGAGTTTCATGTGATAAATAGACATCAACAGAAAACTTATCCTAAAATTTAATGACAAATTATCATCTGTAAAATTGAATTAAATACTAAAATATCTTACGCCAAAAAAGGCCGTATTCGTTAGCTGTTTTTCATTCATTGTTAAAATCGAAGATGAAACACTTATTTTAAATGGTTGTTTCGTGGTACAGCAATCAAAGATAATACGTACACAGTCATATATCTACAAAGCAAAGATAATATACAATAGGAACGTCACTTTTTATTGGTGCAGTCATTTGGAAGAATAAATTTACTTAATTTTTTTATATGAAGTTTAGCGAAGTTTAGCGAAGTTTCTCAAAGTTTACGTGAGTTTCAATGAAGTTTACTGGAGCTTTTCATTCGCGTTTCATATAGGGAGCAAAAGCGAATTTCAAATTTCGTGCCACTCTTCGTGTATCACAGGTTGCAAATGTTTGTTGTTACAGTCAGCACCTGAGCGAGCGAGATAAGGGCGTTAATTAGCCGTGTTTTGCTTTCACGTTAATCGCACTCGGACATGTGTTTCGCTTATCCTCGTCCTTGGGCTTTGGTGTTTTTCCGTGAGTGAGTCGCGATGGCTTTTTTCACCGCAGACGTACGTAAGTGATAATCACGTTAAACGTCCATCGACCATTCGTTCGTGTTGCCACAGGTCTCGCTGCAATTGCAACCGATGCACTTCCTACTGTTCGCCGCAACGACGTTTGCGGCCTTCTTCGCCATTTGCCTCGCGGTTCTGCGGAGGAAACGCATCGCCAAGATCGTACCTGCGGAGGTGAGTCGCCGCCTGATAGACAATTGCCCCCCCCCCACCCCCGCAATAATCACGTTCGAATTGCAGCTGCAGAACCGTCGCATACTAAACTTCCATCCGGAACCGTTGATCAGCGAGGAATCGATCGCCGGATTGGCGCGCAACTCCATCGAGACGCCGCAACCGGCCGAACCATCGGGCGCGTACAACTTGGCCAAAGTCGACTTCCTCGATCTGATGGGCGACGCGGGCGTCAAGGAGTGCGCGGAACGGTCGATCCGGCGGTACGGCGTGGGCACGTGCGGCCCCCGCGGTTTCTACGGCACGCTCGACGTGCACCTGAACTTGGAGCGCAAGATCGCGGAGTTTATGGGCCTCGAGGAGAGCGTCCTCTACTCGTACGGCTTCTCGACGGTGGCGAGCGCGATCGGCGCGTACTGCAAGCGCAACGACGTGATCTTCAGCGACGAGCGGATCAGTTTCGCCGCCCGGCAGGGTTTCCTCGCCGCCAGGAGCACGGTCGTCTACTTCCGGCACAACGACGTGCGCGACTTGGAGCGCAGGCTCGAAGCGATCGAGCGCGAGGAAGGGACGAAGGTGAGTGTGAGTGTCGCTTTCGCGGCGTCGTCGTCGTCGCTTTCATTTGCGTGTTTCGATTTGTAGAAGCGCGCGAGCAGCAAGTTCCTGGTGGTGGAGGGCGTTTATGGGAGCACGGGCACGATTTGCCCGCTGCCGGAACTGATGGAGTTGCGCGCGCGATTCAAGCTCCGTCTATTCATCGACGAGACGTTCTCGTTCGGCGTGCTCGGCGCGCACGGCCGCGGCGCGACGGAGTACCACGACGTCGACGTGAGTCGCGGCGTTGTTTTCCGCGCCCCCCCCGTCCGCTCGCAACTAATTCGCACGCGATCTTTTTCTAGCGCGGCGACGTCGACATGATCATGGGCAGCCTCGAGGGCTCGATCTGCTCGATCGGCGGCTTCTGCGTCGGTGCGTCGGTGGTGATGGAGCATCAGCGTCTGTCCGGCCTCGGCTACTGTTTCTCCGCGTCGCTGCCCGCGTTCCTCACGGAGATCGCGACGCGCGCCATCGAGCGCTTCGAGGCGGACGGCGGCCAGTTCGCGCGATTGACGGCCGTCTCGCGCTACTTGCACGAGCGGTTGCTGCGAACGCTGGACGCGCACGTGCGCCTGTTGGGCGACGCGGATTCGCCGGTCAAAGTGTTGCGGTTTGCGCGCGAGGTCGACGCGAGGATGACGCGGGAGTTTGTGAGTAGTTCGATGGCGAGTTCGTGTTGTTTACGGTCGATTGGCGTTTGTTGTTTCAGTGCGAGGGCAAGAGATTGTATTTCGCCGGAGAGGACGATTGCGTCGTATTGTACGCGAGCACCGGTTTGCGCGAAGGAGACGTGGACGCGATTTGCGGCATTCTGAAGCAGGCCCTGGCGCGTAGTAGCGTGGCGGAGGATTTTGAAGAAACAAATTTATAAACCGCTTTTATTGCACGAAAGAATATAAACGCTGGAGTTATTTGCGATTTTCCACGACCTTCAAATTGCGAATCTTCCCGGGGAA
The DNA here is from genome assembly GCA_963695495.1 of Hololepta plana. Lineage (NCBI taxonomy): Eukaryota > Metazoa > Arthropoda > Insecta > Coleoptera > Histeridae > Hololepta > Hololepta plana. The sequence goes on from OY968835.1 coordinate 13,557,149, forward strand.
TCCGCTCGAATAACTCCGAAACTGTTCGAGATAGAGGAATCCTTGCTCCCATAAATTCCTCTTAAAATTCGCCGCGGAACGCGAAAATTCGCTCTAAACCGCGCCATCCCGCTTCGACTAGCGGATCGAGTAGCAGTCGCTGCGTAAATCCATAAGTTGAGCATATTGAGGAATAATAGCAATTGCAAATTTATAAAACGCTTTTATTTTACAAAAGAATATAAACGTACATAACTCAATAATGGACGTTTGCCACTTCAACGAGCGAAATTCGCAAAACTCGTCCGAACATTAACATCAAAAGGTAGCAATTTAGGAAGGAAAAACAAGAAACGTTTATGATTAAACCTCGAAGGGGGAATCACATTATGACCTGCGGCTCCGGCACGGAGGCGGCGATATTCTTGTGCGGCAGCACCTGCCCGCCGTTGATGTAGATCTCGTCCTTGACGATCACGTCCTCGCCGAGCACGGTCGTGCCCTCCATACGCACCCAACGGCCGACGCTCGACCGCCAGCCGATTATGCAATTCTCCAGCCACGAGTGCGACCGGATGGTGGCATCGCGTAGAATGGTGCACCGTTTCACGCAGACGCCTGAAAAACAATTGCCCCCCCCCCAAAAAACAATTAGATTGCCTCCGAATCGAGGAGACGTGGAGCGAGAGAGAAAGAAAAAGAAAAAGGGAGCACGTACCGTCCTCGAGGACGACGCCCGGCCCGATCGTCACGTTCGGCCCGATCTGACAGTCCGCCCCGATCTTCGCACTCGCATCGATCAGCACGTTGCCGACAATGTCCGGGCCGTCGCGCAACTGCCGCGGATCCTTCTGCCGCAACGCCGTCAGGTACATGCACATGCCGGTGAGGAAGTCGCGCGGCTGCCCGACGTCCATCCAGAAGCCGTGCAGCTCGAACGCGAACAGTTGCCCGTCGGCGGCCATCCCGGGGAACACCTCCTTCTCGATCGACGTCGGCCGCAGCCGAATGCGGCGGAGGACGCGCGGACTCAGCACGTAGACGCCCGCGTTGATCTTGTTCGAGATGAACTCCTGCGGCTTCTCGACGAAGCTGCCGATGCGCGCGCCCTCGTCGTACACGACGACGCCGTACTTGGACGGCTCGTCCACCTTCGTCACGACGATCGTGCCCTCGGCGCGGTGCCGCGCGTGAAACGCGGCGAGCTCGCGGAACGGGAACTCGCAGATGATGTCCGAGTTGAGGACGAAGAACGGCGCCGCGCTGGCGCCCAGGTGCTCGGCGGCGAGGGCGATCGGGCCCGCGGTGCCCAACGGCTCCGTCTCGTGCGAGAAGATCAGTCGCGTGCCGAGTCGCGCGGCCGCCTCCTGCAGCTCCACTTCCATCTCCTCGGCGCGATAGGAGACGGCGAGCACGATCTCGCGCACGCCCGCCTCCACCAGCGCCTCGATCTGGTGCAGGAGGATCGGCTTGTTGGCGAACTCCACCAGCGGCTTCGGCCGGCTCAGCGTCAGCGGGCGCAGTCGCGTGCCGTAGCCGCCGACGAGGATCAACGCCCGCATTCCGTCCGCACACGACGCCATTGATTGCGTTCCTCTTTGTCGTCTCTCGCCAAACCGCAACGGCCGACGTGTCAACAACGCGGGTAGATGATGTTGGCACTTTGCACGCACGCTATCACGTTATCTCGCAGCGCCCCGTCGACTCGATGGCATTCCGAGCAATTCTCCCGATCACTTCCACCACACGAAACACACGCGTGGAATCGGGCAAAGTGCACGGAAACGTCAACGGATCACTCGCCGTTGACGTCCAAACAAAGATGCTGCACGCGTGACGCGACTGCACGCGAAGTTGCCTATCGACCGACCGTCCGACCGTCCGCGCGCTCGCTCGCGGCGATAACGCTTATCTTATCTCCGCGATTGCAAATTGTTCCGGGGAGAGAGCGCGGGTGATTCATTCAAAAACGGGATTCCGGCCGCTCGGAGGAAGGAAAATCCGCCCCCCCCCCAATCGTTGGACGAAATCGCTCCCGTATAATCGCGGACCAAATCGGAACGCGATCGCGGGAAAACGCAATTTTCGGGGGGAGGGGGGGGGGGGCATGTCAAACGAATTTTCCGGCGAAACGTCAACGAAACCCCGCCGCACTGGCGTGACAATAAAGGGCGTGCGGTTGTGCGCAGTCTCGCTCGGCAATCGTTTCGCACCGATGATGTTGTGTCGATGATGGCAGCTCACCTTCATCGCGATAACTTGTCGCAGACCTCTTGCGTTCCTTTCGCAAAGATTGTGATGTAAACACGTGCAAACAAACCAGTCTGCTAATTTGAGATTGCTTTACGTTAATATAGTCGATACTCGAATAGAGGAACAAGAGTGAGATATTGGGCGAGAAAGAGGGAGAGAGCGAGAGCGAGAGAGAGGAAACGATGTGGAAAGGATTGTTGCTGTGCTTTTTACTCGCGGCGATCGTCGTCGACACGCAAACCAACGATGGTAAGATCCGAAACGATAATCCATCCTGCACAAGAACCGCGGCCTCTCCCGTTTACGCTCGACTTAACCGTAAATCCGCGCTCGCTACGCAATTCCGCGATCACCTGACGCGTTCGTCTCTTTCGATCCGGCAACCGGTTCGCCTTCGGTCGACGCGCGATTTCGGGGAAAAGGGGAGCAAGGAAAAAAGAAAAAAAAATAGGCGGCAACTCGAGAGTCGTTGATTAATTAATTTGCCAGTCAAATTCGCGGAAGAGTCGTAATCGCGAACGCTGCGTTTTGTTTACATAACGCACAAAAGAATCACCTGATGCCTCGCGGTGTTCGGTTCGCTACGTGGAAGGATCCGAAAAACTAATCAAATAATTCGCTCGTGTCCTTTAACCCCTTCACCTTGACTCGTAAATAATTAACGAAGGATGGAATTCGCAGGAATTTTTTTTACACGCATTCGCAATTTATTATTGTTTGTGCGGCTAAATTTAATCGAATCGTAAACGTTTGGCACCTGTTTGCGCTACTTCTTATTAGCCTACGCGATAGCAATTTGCTTTCGACGAGACGTCGAAAAATCCCGTTTTTCCGTTGCAATTGCGACGCTTTTTACTAATAATTAATATTCAATTGTGCGTTTTTTTTTTAATTTTAGGAAACACGTGCGCCATAAGATTGTTTCAATGCGGCAATTCGAAGTGCATCCCGAGGAAATGGACGTGCGACGACGAAAAGGACTGCGAGGATGGCAGCGACGAGGATCCGAAAATGTGCACGAGTGAGTCGTCGACTACGGGCGATTGGTCGTAGTCGTATATATTTCTTGTTTTGCGCTCGCGATACGAGATAAGCTAGGCGATAGGACGGAAATTCGCACTTTTTTGTTGAGAGTTCGACCTCGCTTTGCGATCGTACGCACCTATTTTCGATAGAAATTGTTTATTTGCTCAAGCTATTGCTCCTTTAGTGATTACTTATGGAAGCAAACATTAAGGATCGATTAATTAGAGTTCAAGCTTGAATTTTGCATTGAGATTCATTCGCTTTTTGGGGATTTTGTTTTTCTTCAAATTTTGCACTTTTATAGAAGTTTTAGAAATTGCAATACGTTCATTTAGGAGCTCCTCAAGTGATTATTCATGGAAGCAAACATTAAAGATCCATTAATTAGAGTTCAAGCGTGAATTTTACATTGATTTTGATTCGTTTTTTGGGATTTTTATATTCTTCAATTTTTGCCTTCCTATAGAAGGGGGGACCCTTCCCTACTTTTGCATTTTTGCACAAATTGCAATACGTTCATTTAGGAGCTCCTAAAGTGATTATTCATGGAAGCAAACATTAAAGATCCATTAATTAGAGTTCAAGCGTGAATTTTACATTGATTTTGATTCGTTTTTTGGGATTTTTATATTCTTCAATTTTTGCCTTCCTATAGAAGGGGGGACCCTTCCCTACTTTTGCATTTTTGCACAAATTGCAATACGTTCATTTAGGAGCTCCTCAAGTGATTATTCATGGAAGCAAACATTAAAGATCCATTAATTAGAGTTCAAGCGTGAATTTTACATTGATTTTGATTCGTTTTTTGGGATTTTTATATTCTTCAATTTTTGCCTTCCTATAGAAGGGGGGACCCTTCCCTACTTTTGCATTTTTGCACAAATTGCAATACGTTCATTTAGGAGCTCCTAAAGTGATTATTCATGGAAGCAAACATTAAAGATCCATTAATTAGAGTTCAAGCGTGAATTTTACATTGATTTTGATTCGTTTTTTGGGATTTTTATATTCTTCAATTTTTGCCTTCCTATAGAAGGGGGGACCCTTCCCTACTTTTGCATTTTTGCACAAATTGCAATACGTTCATTTAGGAGCTCCTAAAGTGATTATTCATGGAAGCAAACATTAAAGATCCATTAATTAGAGTTCAAGCGTGAATTTTACATTGATTTTGATTCGTTTTTTGGGATTTTTATATTCTTCAATTTTTGCCTTCCTATAGAAGGGGGGACCCTTCCCTACTTTTGCATTTTTGCACAAATTGCAATACGTTCATTTAGGAGCTCCTCAAGTGATTATTCATGGCAGCAAACATTAAAGATCCATTAATTAGAGTTCAAGCGTGAATTTTACATTGATTTTGATTCGTTTTTTGGGATTTTTATATTCTTCAATTTTTGCCTTCCTATAGAAGGGGGGACCCTTCCCTACTTTTGCATTTTTGCACAAATTGCAATACGTTCATTTAGGAGCTCCTCAAGTGATTATTCATGGAAGCAAACATTAAAGATCCATTAATTAGAGTTCAAGCGTGAATTTTACATTGATTTTGATTCGTTTTTTGGGATTTTTATATTCTTCAATTTTTGCCTTCCTATAGAAGGGGGGACCCTTCCCTACTTTTGCATTTTTGCACAAATTGCAATACGTTCATTTAGGAGCTCCTAAAGTGATTATTCATGGAAGCAAACATTAAAGATCCATTAATTAGAGTTCAAGCGTGAATTTTACATTGATTTTGATTCGTTTTTTGGGATTTTTATATTCTTCAATTTTTGCCTTCCTATAGAAGGGGGGACCCTTCCCTACTTTTGCATTTTTGCACAAATTGCAATACGTTCATTTAGGAGCTCCTAAAGTGATTATTCATGGAAGCAAACATTAAAGATCCATTAATTAGAGTTCAAGCGTGAATTTTACATTGATTTTGATTCGTTTTTTGGGATTTTTATATTCTTCAATTTTTGCCTTCCTATAGAAGGGGGGACCCTTCCCTACTTTTGCATTTTTGCACAAATTGCAATACGTTCATTTAGGAGCTCCTCAAGTGATTATTCATGGCAGCAAACATTAAAGATCCATTAATTAGAGTTCAAGCGTGAATTTTACATTGATTTTGATTCGTTTTTTGGGATTTTTATATTCTTCAATTTTTGCCTTCCTATAGAAGGGGGGACCCTTCCCTACTTTTGCATTTTTGCACAAATTGCAATACGTTCATTTAGGAGCTCCTCAAGTGATTATTCATGGAAGCAAACATTAAAGATCCATTAATTAGAGTTCAAGCGTGAATTTTACATTGATTTTGATTCGTTTTTTGGGATTTTTATATTCTTCAATTTTTGCCTTCCTATAGAAGGGGGGACCCTTCCCTACTTTTGCATTTTTGCACAAATTGCAATACGTTCATTTAGGAGCTCCTAAAGTGATTATTCATGGAAGCAAACATTAAAGATCCATTAATTAGAGTTCAAGCGTGAATTTTACATTGATTTTGATTCGTTTTTTGGGATTTTTATATTCTTCAATTTTTGCCTTCCTATAGAAGGGGGGACCCTTCCCTACTTTTGCATTTTTGCACAAATTGCAATACGTTCATTTAGGAGCTCCTAAAGTGATTATTCATGGAAGCAAACATTAAAGATCCATTAATTAGAGTTCAAGCGTGAATTTTACATTGATTTTGATTCGTTTTTTGGGATTTTTATATTCTTCAATTTTTGCCTTCCTATAGAAGGGGGGACCCTTCCCTACTTTTGCATTTTTGCACAAATTGCAATACGTTCATTTAGGAGCTCCTCAAGTGATTATTCATGGAAGCAAACATTAAAGATCCATTAATTAGAGTTCAAGCGTGAATTTTACATTGATTTTGATTCGTTTTTTGGGATTTTTATATTCTTCAATTTTTGCCTTCCTATAGAAGGGGGGACCCTTCCCTACTTTTGCATTTTTGCACAAATTGCAATACGTTCATTTAGGAGCTCCTCAAGTGATTATTCATGGAAGCAAACATTAAAGATCCATTAATTAGAGTTCAAGCGTGAATTTTACATTGATTTTGATTCGTTTTTTGGGATTTTTCTATTCTTCAATTTTTGCCTTCCTATAGAAGGGGGGACCCTTCCCTACTTTTGCATTTTTGCACAAATTGCAATACGTTCATTTAGGAGCTCCTAAAGTGATTATTCATGGAAGCAAACATTAAAGATCCATTAATTAGAGTTCAAGCGTGAATTTTACATTGATTTTGATTCGTTTTTTGGGATTTTTCTATTCTTCAATTTTTGCCTTCCTATAGAAGGGGGGACCCTTCCCTACTTTTGCATTTTTGCACAAATTGCAATACGTTCATTTAGGTGCTCCCAAAGTGATTATTCATGGAAGCAAACATTAAAGATCCATTAATTAGAGTTCAACTGCGAATTTTATCGCTTTGCGACTCTCATTTATTTTTATTATTGTTTTTTTGCAATAATAAATTACCCACGTTTAACGGCGGCGTCACAAACGTTGTTAAATTGCCTTAAATTGATTCGAAAATGCTCCGCACGTCATGCATCGGCGGTTTTTTCGTTTGTTTTTGTATCGCTAATGCGACGCAGTACGCGAGAGAGCGCGATAATTGCAAAAGGCGATTAAAACGAAATTTTAAGCAATTTCTTCAATGAGTCCAAACGCAAAACCGATTGAAACGTTTACTGGAGCGAAATTTCGACATTTACATTTCCTCCATTATTTTATAACAGTTTCGATAAGGCGTCGCCTTGAAATTCGTATCATTTCACATAAAAAAAATAAATAAACAAAATTCTAAAAAAAAAAAAGTTAATATAGCAGCGTAATTTTGAGCGTGCATCGCAATCGCGATGGCGTAATTTATCGTAAACAGAAACAATTTGCGTATTATATAATTTGCAAACACACTCATTTGGCGAAGGAACGAATGCTTCCGAATTAAAACTGCGCAAAGTTCGCTTTAAAGCTCCAATAAACAACTTGAACGTATGTTTTTTTTTTTGAATAATTACTAGTTTATCGAAGCAACTATTCGATTAATTCGCAATGCAAACGTCCATTCGCAAAGAATTCCAATTTTCGCGTTTCGCAACTTTCATACCTGCAATACATACGCGCGCGCTGATGCAACTTTCCGCTATTGTTGCGAATAGCGCTTAAGATCACTCGCAACTTTAGATAAAATTATGTGTGTTAAATTGACAAAGGCCAAAGGAGAAGAACGACGAAATGGGACACAAAATGCGACCCACATTCGATTCGAACTTATCGCGAACGATTAGCAATTAATTTTGGCCATCCATTCGATAGGGCAGCAATTGAATTGGGTTCTTGCCCGCGATAGTCCGTTGTTTTTTTGTTTTCTTTTTATTAATAAACGTACAATTCCCAATAAGCAACGCGGAATTTGCACTATTCGCGATATTGTCGCGATTAATTATCAATCGGCGTAATTAATTGCCGCCGGTTTATGAACTTTTGCAATCGAGCGGATTCGATAATTTCCATTTTCTTCGCCCCGCGAGGCACGCAATTAGGATTAACAATCGGGCGATCAGTTAACAACAATTAAAGTTACATCAGATAAATAATTAGCTCCCCGTCGTCGTCGTTGTTTTTTGCTTCATTTCCAAACGCGAACACACGAGGAAATTCTCCACCGCGCTACTCCACGTTTCGCAAACTTTCTGCTTGAACTCTTATCGCAAAGAGCAAGTCGATATTTCATCGGAACGATAGTAAGGCGACGATCGAAGTACGTGCGAAGAAGTCGAGCCAGTGGTCAATAGTAATCTGGCTCTTGGTGTGTAAAGAACTAAAAAATAAAAATTCATAATTTCAATCAATCGACAAGTGATGAGAGGACATCGATACACGTTTGCGACCCTTCTGGTTGCTCTCGCATTCATCTTGCCCGCTCGTTCGGTCGTCGAAGGTACGATTTTCATTCTTTATTCTTGTAAATTTGCCAATTTTCGCGAGAATTTCAAGTTTCCAACGCAAAATCTCTCTCTCATAAATCGACTAGCAGCCATCCAGCTTCCATAAACGGCATCTCTGAAGTTGCTTCATCGCTCAATCGCTCAATTATTGCAATAATTAATTTAGTTTGTTGGCAGTTTTTAAACAAATTCTTTATTAATTTCTCTCCATTCAAACACGCGTTTTTATTGCGATTTTCGCTCAAATTTGCCGAAATTTCCATTCTAAAAACGGTCTAAAACAATTTTTATTTAAAGTTAACAGGTAGACGCAATTGACGTAAAGGGCGTGTTTGTTGCTTTATTTCGAGCGAAACCGAGATATGTGGGTTCGCAAATATGCGAATTTTCCCTCTAATGCGTAAGACATTTTTGGCACGCACGCACGCGAGAGAGAGAGAGAGAGAGAAAAGGAAAACGTCTCTCGCTCCAATCAATTGAATTTAATTAATACGCATCCAATTCTCGCCAGACTAGAATTTAATTGCAAATCGCCGATTCGATTCGAAAGTTATCGCGAAATTTCCAAACAACACTCTCGCGTCTACGTCAAGGATTATTTATTTGGATGTATTTTCGTTCTCTACGTGCAATTCGCGATTTGTTTCCTGCAGCGATTACGATTTTTTCGTTCGATTCTAAAAATGTTTCCTTATCGCTCGCCGCTTTTGTTTTCTTCAATAATTGAAACATCTCGAATTGATATTCTGTTGTTTTGCAATTGTGTGTGAACGTACGCCGTTTGTATTATCAAGTTCATTGTCGCGATGAAGAAATAATAACGTTGATATGTGGTACGTGTGCACTTGACCTACAATCAATTCGCTCCCATGTGCGCTCGTTAATTAATTCGAATCGTGACAACAACGAGAAATCCGAGGGACAAGAAGAAGAAGAAGAAGTCGCGTTGCCAAAACCGTCTTGGCAGTTTACGAAACGCGAGATACGCGATTAAAACGGTGCCAATTCGAATCGAAAGCAAAAATGTTTACGTTCGAAACTTTTATTTTTCTCGAATTTTAAATTTAAATCGAAATATTCCTTTTTCCAAAGTTTGAATAAACAACGTGACAGTTGACGAGGAAATTTGTAGCGAAACGAATCGCACGCGTCGATTTCGTCGAAGCTCGATTCGACGTATTCGATCAATGTGGCAAAATTAAAGTCGCATTTTTCTGTCTCGTAAAATGTCGAAGGTTTGCATTTTCACATTTATGTTAACGCCAAGCGGCGCAAAATCTTCGTCATTTCACGTTTGAAAGAACTAGAACAAGCTCAACTCTCTGCCGCAAACTGCGCCGCAGAGTTATTCGCGATTTTCCACGACCGAAATCGAAATACCAATCTTCCCACGGAAACACGCGAACAACTCCGAAACGATTCGCGATTCAGGAATGCTTGCTCCCATGGAATTCGCCGACGAAAATCCGCTCTAAACCGCGCCGCCTCGACCAGCCGATCGCGTATAGCACATCCACGCGGAAGCAACTCGACGGTGGATCGAGACGAGCAAACGTCTCTCTACGAATCAATTGACCGTTCAATTGCCTTCCAGAGAACACGACCTGCGGCACGAACGAGTTCCGCTGCAAGAACGGCCGCTGCATCCCGTCGTACTGGCAGTGCGACAACGAGAAGGATTGCAAGGACGGCAGCGACGAGGACGATAAAACGTGCAGTGAGTAGTAACGAACACTCGCTCTCGCATCGAACGGAATCAATTTGACGGATGCAAACAGGTCGTCGGGTGTGCGGCGCGGACGAGTTCACCTGCAGATCGGCGCCCGGCGAGTGCGTGCCGTTGACGTGGATGTGCGACGACAACCCGGACTGTTCGGACGGCAGCGACGAGCGGTCGTGCAGTAAGTGTTAAAAGGGGACCGTGGCAAAATCCCAATTAGTTTCTCCCTCCTTCCGCCAGACGAAACGTGCCGCTCCGACGAGTTCACGTGCGGCAACGGCAAGTGCATCCAGAGGCGCTGGACGTGCGACCTGGACGACGACTGCGGCGACAATTCGGACGAGCGCAACTGTCCGGACGTGAAGTGCGCCCCGGGCACGCAGTTCCAGTGCTCGCCGACGTATTGCATCACGAGGAGCTGGCGGTGCGACGGCGACGAGGACTGCGCCGACGGCAGCGACGAGAAGGTGGCGCAACGAAGAAGAGCTCGGCGTCGATTGAGGTTTACGTTTCTTGTTGCTGTTGTTTTCGTTGCAGAATTGTCCGAAGGCCACGAGCGCCACGTCGATCTGTCTGTACAACGAGTTCGAGTGCGGCGATCGCATAACGTGCATCCACGCGGACTGGCTGTGCGACGGCTCGAAGGACTGTCCGGACGGCATCGACGAGTCGCCGACGCATTGCAAGAACGTCACGTGTCGCCCGGATCAGTTCCAGTGCAAGAAGGACCAGTCGTGCATCTCCGGCCACTATCATTGCTCCGGCCGGCCCGAGTGCGCCGACGGCAGCGACGAAATGGACTGCGGTTCGTTACAATATCGCTTTAAGCGTCAGAGGACGATCGGAAACGTTCGAGTTTCTATCGCGAACAGTTTCGGAATCGAGTGGGGGGGGGGGGGCGCACGCGCATAACTCCGAAACTATTCGCGACCGAGGGATTGTTGCTCCCATAAATTCCCCTTTGGAACGCGAAAATCCGCTCTAAACCGCTCTAATCCGCTCTAATCCGCTCTAAACCGCTCTAAACCGCTCTAATCCGCTCTAAACCGCTCTAATCCGCTCTAATCCGCTCTAAACCGCTCTAATCCGCTCTAAACCGCTCTAATCCGCTCTAAACCGCTCTAATCCGCTCTAATCCGCTCTAATCCGCTCTAAACCGCTCTAATCCGCTCTAAACCGCTCTAATCCGCTCTAAACCGCTCTAATCCGCTCTAAACCGCGGTGCACCGCTTAACCTGGCGGATATCGCGTAGCCATACTTGCGCGTAAATCCGCTCTAAACCGCTCTAAACCGCTCTAATCCGCTCTAAACCGCTCTAAACCGTTTTTAACCCGCTCTAATCCGCTCTAAACCGCTCTAATCCGCTCTAAACCGCTCCAAACCGCTCTAATCCGCTCTAATCCGCTCTAAACCGCTCTAATCCGCTCTAATCCGCTCTAAACCGCTCTAATCCGCTCTAATCCGCTCTAAACCGCTCTAATCCGCTCTAATCCGCTCTAAACCGCTCTTAACCGCTCTAATCCGCTCTAATCCGCTCTAATCCGCTCTAAACCGCTCTAATCCGCTCTAATCCGCTCTAAACCGCTCTAATCCGCTCTAATCCGCTCTAATCCGCTCTAAACCGCTCTAATGCGCTCTAATCCGCTCTAAACCGCTCTAATCCGCTCTAAACCGCTCTAATCCGCTCTAAACCGCTCTAAACCGCTCTAATCCGCTCTAAACCGCTCTAATCCGCTCTAAACCGTTCTAAACCGCTGTAAACCGCTCTAATCCGCTCTAAACCGCTCTAATCCGCTCTAAACCGTTCTAGTCCGCTCTAAACCGGTCTAAACCGCTCTAATCCTCTCTAATCCGCTCTAAACCGCTCTAAACCGCTCTAATCCGCTCTAAACCGCTCTAATCCGCTCTAAACCGCTCTAATCCGCTCTAAACCGCTCTAATCCGCTCTAAACCGCGGTGCACCGCTTAACCTGGCGGATATCGCGTAGCCATACTTGCGCGTAAATCCGCTCTAAACCGCTCTAATCCGCTCTAAACCGCTCTAATCCGCTCTAAAGCGCTCTAATCCGCTCTAAACCGCTCTAATCCGCTCTAATCCGCTCTAAACCGTTTTTAACCCGCTCTAATCCGCTCTAATCCGCTCTAAACCGCTCTAAACCGCTCTAAGCCGCTCTAATCCGCTCTAATCCGCTCTAACCGTGCTAACGATCGTTCGCTCCGTTCCGCAGGCACGCCGGCGGCCAAATGCGACGCGCGGACGCAGTTCAACTGCGGCGACGGCACGTGCATCCCGTTGTCGCGCGTCTGCGACGGCAAGCAAGACTGTCCGGCGTGGGAGGACGAGCCGCGCGAGAGGTGCGGCCGGAACGAGTGCGCGACGAACAACGGCGGCTGCTCGCACGTGTGCGTCGACACGCCCGCCTCGTACTATTGCGACTGCAACAAGGGCTACCGACTGTCGGGCGACAATGCGACGTGCACGGACGTCGACGAGTGCGAGATCCCGGGCAGTTGCTCGCAGATCTGCCTCAACGACAAGGGCACGTTCAAGTGCGAGTGCGAGGCGGGGTACATGCGCGATCCGCGCGATCTGACCAGGTGCAAGGCGACGGAGGGCCACGCGTCGCTCTTGTTCGCGCGCCGTCGCGACATCCGCAAGATCTCGCTCGACCATCACGAGATGACGAGCATCGTGAACGAGACGAACTCGGCGACGGCGCTCGACTTCGTCTTCCGCACCGGCATGATCTTCTGGAGCGACGTGACGGACAAGAAGATCTACAAGGCGCCGATCGACGAGGGCAACGAGCGCTCGGTCGTCGTCGACAACGACGTGACGACGTCCGACGGCCTGGCGATCGACTGGATCTACAATCACGTCTACTGGACGGACACCGGGAAGAACACGATCGAGCTGGCGAACTTCGAGGGCAAGATGCGCAAGGTGCTGGTCGCGGACGCGCTCGAGGAACCGCGCGCGATCGCCCTGAACCCGATGGACGGCTGGATGTTCTGGACGGACTGGGGCGTCGTGCCGAAGATCGAGCGCGCCGGCATGGACGGCTCGCATCGGCAGGTGATCGTCTCGTACGACGTCAGGTGGCCGAACGGACTGACGCTCGATCTGGTGCAGCGTCGCGTCTATTGGGTCGACGCGAAACTGAACGCGATCTCCGCGTGCGACTACAACGGCCGCAACCGGCGCCTGATCCTCTCGTCGCCCGACACGCTCAAGCACCCGTTCTCGATCACGACGTTCGAGGACTGGGTCTACTGGACGGACTGGGACAAGACGGCCGTCTATCGCGCCAACAAGTTCGACGGGCGCGACGTCCAATCGATCACCGCCACGCACATGGTAGTGGAGCGATTGCTTTTGTCTCGCGTCTGTTTCTTTTTTTTTTATGTTCACGCGAACCGCTTTCAGATCCAGAACCCGATGGTCATCCACGTGTACCATCCGTATCGGCAGCCGGACGGCGAGAACCGCTGTCAGGCGGTGAACGGCCACTGCTCGCATCTCTGTCTGCCCGCGCCGCGCATCAACGAACGGTCGCCGCTCATCTCGTGTGCGTGCCCCGAGAATCTCCGCATGCTGCCCGATCGGCTCACGTGCGTGGAGGACGGTAAGCGGCACAGGGCAATTCCAACGCGTTCCGTTGCGTCCCGTTCGCGTGCATTATTATTTATTTTTTTTTAATGATTTTCTCTCTCTCTCTCTCTCTCATCGTCTTTTTGTTTTTTGTTTTCTCCCTTCCGTTCTTTCGGATTTTCGTTTAGCGGCAAACGCAACGACCCCCCCTTCGGCGACGCCTAACGCAATGCGAACGGACGCGTATCCGACGACGACGACGGCGACGGCGGCGAGTGAGTACATTAAAAACCAAAGGGCCGAGACCGGCTTAAGTAGATGGTGTTTTGATGGTGGTGGCAATTTTTCTCTCGCCCTTGTTTTTTTTTTCTTTCGTTTTACTTTTTTCTTTTGTTTTCTCGCATCCGCCCCCCCCCCCCCTGCATCCGTCTCTAACAATCGCAAGACAATCTCTTCGTTCTCTTTTTCACAAACACGTTTCACTTCATCGCGACTAATCGCCAAAGCGTGGCTTCAATGGTTGAGCTTTTAATCTTTCGTTTCACAGGAGCCACGCGGATCGACTCTCGCTTCGCCATCTCATCCGCAAGAGTAATGTCCCGACTAATTCGTTCGCTTTGCAGGATCGACGAACAAAACGCACGCCGTCAACGCCGTCACGGACAGCGCGGACTCCGGAATGACGGCCGTCATCACGATCTTGGTCTCGTTGCTCGTCGTGATCGTCGGGGCAATCGTGAGTGATTATCCTTCGACGATTCGCGGACGAGAAGCGAAAGTGACCGCAATCGCCGTTCGGTTTCTCTTTTCGCGATCGGAATGCATTTTCCGCGTAGACGACTCGTTCGGTCGTGGCGACCCGGCCCGAAGCGACAATCCGGGTCATCACGATGACCGTTTTCTCTCGCAGAAACGCTCCGCGGCCAATCGCTTCTCGACCCCCGCGACAAACTCGCCAACAATCGAACGATTTTTCCCCCCCACCCCCGTCTCGTTTTCCAGATCATCTACTTCGTCTACAAGCAGTACGTGACGCGTAACATGACGTCGATGAACTTCGACAATCCCGTCTATCGCAAGACCACCGAGGACACGTTCTCGCTGGAGAAGAACGCGTTCCAGCCGACGCGCATGTATCCGAGCACCGTCGGCGAAGAGGTGAGGGCGCTGACGTTGGATTATAACGTTACGTGTAGTAGATAATCGCCATTTCGCGATTCGAAGCGTGGCGATTCGCGGTCGGCGTTCGCGCGAGCCTTCATCCATTGTTCTTTTCGTTTCCATCTGTCATTTATCGTCGTCGATCGACCGTCGACGATCGCCATTCGTTTTTCAGTTATCGAGCATTTTGGTTGCACGCGTTTGCGATCGTCAAACGTACGCAATGCCGCCTTAACAGAATACGCTCAACGCTTGAGGTCGATTGCTGCTTCAAGTGGTCAATAGCATTCGAATAGCATCCAACAGCATTTGAAAAGCATCCAACAGCATTTGAATAGCGTCCAAGAGCATTTGAATAGCATCAAATAGCATTTGAATCGCATTCGAATAGCATTTGAATAGCATCAAATAGCATTTGAATAGCATCAAATAGCATTTGAATAGCGTCCAACAGTATTTGAAAAGCATCCAACAGCATTTGAATAGCGTCCAATAGCATTTGAATAGCATCAAATAGCATTTGAATCGCATTCGAATAGCATTTGAATAGCATCAAATAGCATTTGAATAGCATCAAATAGCATTTGAATAGCGTCCAACAGTATTTGAAAAGCATCCAACAGCATTTGAATAGCGTCCAATAGCATTTGAATAGCATCAAATAGCATTTGAATAGCATCAAATAGCATTTGAATAGCATCAAATAGCATTTGAATAGCATCAAATAGCATTCGAATAGCATCCAACAGTATTTGAATAGCATCAAATAGCATTTGAATCGCATCCAAAAGCATTTGAATAGCATCAAATAGCATTTGAATGGCATCAAATAGCATTTGAAAAGCATTTGAATAGCATCCAAAAGCATTTGAATAGCATCAAATAGCATTTGAAAAGCATTTGAATAGCATCCAAAAGCATTTGAATAGCATCAAATAGCATTTGAAAAGCATTTGAATAGCATCCAAAAGCATTTGAATAGCATCAAATAGCATTTGAATGGCATCCAAAAGCATTCGAATGGCATTCCAATTAATTTCCATTGCCTTCCGCTGCCCCGCGTTTAATTTCGACTCTTTCGCACTTTGCGTGCGAACGGTGCGATCGAAAACGACGTCGACTTTCAAAATGAACGCTTTCTTTTCTCGACAACCACGACGCACTCGTCACCTTTGGTGGTGGTAAGCACGCGTCCGAACGCGATTCGAAATCGTGGGCGGAGTTCGCCGAGGGACGATTGGGAAATTGTAATCCATGTGAAACTTAATTTTAGTAATGTGCTCCGTCAGTATTACCTAATTATATATATATATATTTATAAATATGAGGCGATTGCAATGCAATATTTTTGTAATCACTTACCCGTGGAACGGACGACAAAAAATGGGGACGCGATCGAGGGAACGTCCGTAACGCATTAGATTTTAAGTACGTGCGGCGCAAAATTTCGACGGGATTTCGTTTCGTTCGCCCTCTCACGATCTCGCAGCGCCGACGGGAATGCGCGAAACGCATTATTTGGCCGAGTAAATTGAATCGTTGTGTTTTGTGTTGTAGCAGTCGAGAACATGTTTTCAGCATTTTGCATAATTTTCATTTTTGTTTCATGCATCGTGCATAAAACGCGAAACGCGACACAATTGCGGTGAGTAACAATCGTCTTTTGCTCGTCCCTCATCTCCGTGCGAGCGCGATTAGGATCGCACGCGCGATTCAAACGCCGCGTCCACGTGCGATTCTAAGCCGCTGCCGCCTCTACTACGATTGTGTGCACATCTCCACAAATCGAATTGGCATCCTAAACTTTTAACGCCTTTTTTTAATTTTTTTTCGCTCTGTCCTCCTCATCGTTCTCTCTCTCTCTCTCTTGCTTTCAGGCGCAAGAACCGCTGAATCCGAGCTCGAACGATTTCGTTTGATGAGCGAGAATCTCAACACGGCGCGCGCCCGCGCAAACACACGGACTTCATGCTCAAATTTAGATTAACTTCGATTATTATTATTATTATTATTACAAATAACATAGTTTTCGTTCAATATTTCGAAGCGTTTTTTATCGTCATTTCGCCAACTGGATGGGATTTTTATGGAACAACTTTGTAAATCGCTCGGGCGAATCGTTTATTATTTAAGGAGGCGGATGGAGGAAAAGTGTCCAAAGATTGTATTAATTTATTAGAGATTTTATTATGAGGAAAAAAACCTAAAATATTTATATAAATCTACATATATATATATATATATCGTAAATTGTTTGGTTCCTATTTGACTGTTACTGTATATACACATATATATGCGTTTTCGTTTTCTTCCCTCTTTGTGTCGCACGCCAATTGGCGACAATTGAGCGGCATCGCGTCTGATTCACCGCATTTCGTTTGAAAGGAACTTATCTGCTAACAAAATTCGAAAAGCAAAAAAACAAAAAAGAGGCCACTCAAATGTAATGTAATTATGTGTTGATCGATTGTAAATTTTAGTCAATTGTAATTTGTAACTTTTTTTAAATTACATGTAAAATTATAAATGCAAAAAAAAAAAGAAACGGAATATTAATAAGTCGCGTGCGCTTTCATTTCGCACCCAACGTCCATTCGGTTCGAGATCTCGGCCACGTTTCGCGGCCGCGCGAGCGCCTCGTCGGCATCGATTGTCAGGAGATGGGCGAGTTCAAAGCGAATGCGACGGTAACCTTAATTCGTGTTTGCAATTGAATTCGACGAGCGAAAAAAAAAAACAAAACAAAACACGTTTCGCCGTCATTCTCCAACTTTCGAGTGTTTTTATTTACGTTGCAAACGTTTTTCTTGTTTTGCTTTGAACGCCGACAAAAGAAAACTGATTTAACCTCGTGTTTACGTGCGCACGCAACGAGGCGCAACGGAAACATATGATTTCGATTAATCCGTGACGTTTCTTCGCCACGTTTGCTTCGTTCCGCGTACGAAAATGAATTGACTTCGTGACGATATCGCGAATAAATCGCGTCCTTCGGAGATTTCCTCGACGATTAATCGAATTAAACGCGATGGTAAGTTAGTGAAACTCGTTCAATGGCCCGCATCGAATTTCCTCTTGCCACCGCCGCCCACGGATCCGTCGCGGATTCTCCGACGTGTAATCGGATTTCGTTTCGAGGCCGGAATCACTAGAACGTCGTCGAGTCGACCTGTCCGATTCGAAATTGATTTCGTTCGATTCGCTCCCCCTTCGATTAACGAAAACCAGTTCGTATTATTAATCGCTAATTATCATTCGCATTCGTCATCGACGACATCCAAGTGCTTTCTCTCTCTCTCTCTCTCTCTCGCTCTCTCTCTCGCCTCGTTTTGTTTATCGTTGGAGCATCGTCGGATTTCAATTGCAATCGCGGTGCGCGGCGTGGAGAAAGTTCGATAATAACGGTACGTGGCGTAGAAACGCATTTTTTTTTCTAACTGGGAAAGTTGCGTTATTAAATTTCATTCGTTCGCCCGCACTCGAGGTAGCAATTGAAGTAGCAGCGCATCGTCAATTGAACGAATAATCGCTAATCATCGAGCAGCATTCGCCAATTGATTGCCAATTGAGCGCGACAACGGGCGATCGACGTTAAGGGACCGAGCGCAATGGACAAGGAGTCGGACGATCAGGACGAGGAGGTGAACGAATCTTCTCGAAATTATCGAACTTTCACGCAATTAATCATCGTTTTCGATCAGTTTCAGGACGCGCGCGACGGCGGAGACGCGTAAGTTAACGGCCGCCGCCGCCCCCCGCCGCGTTTGATTGCGTTTTGATTCCGTTTCTTTCGCAGCACGCCGGAGACGCCGTTGGAGCGAGGCATCGAGGAGGCGCAGCTGGCGATCCACTACTTCTTCAACAACAAGTTCGAGGAGGCGAAGACGCTGATGCGGCCCAGGTAGCGTACGAACAAACTCGCAACCGTCCGTCAATCTCATTTGATCGCTCCGGAATCGTTAGGACCGGCGGCAGTTTGTACCACTCGGTCGGCTACTCCGTGTTCACGTTCCTCGAGGCGATGCTCACGTTCGAGCACGGCCACATCGCGCTGGCGTCGGACACGCTCAAGTCGTCGCTGGCGGTCTGCGATCGCTACCGGCGACGGACGACGCTCGGCGGGTCGTTGGGCAAGATCGTGCGCAAAACGAACTACGAGCACGTCACCGAGCTGGAGGCGCACGCGGAACTCTGCCACGCCGAGTGCCTGCTGCTGAAGGCCATCCTCACGTTCGTCGAGGACGAGACGCTGAGCAGTTTCATTCGCGCCGGCATCAAGATCCGCTCGTGCTACAATTCGTACAAGTAAGGCGATACCTGCGATCGGGTAGCGTTTTGCTACGCAAGTGGTAGCACTTTGTAGCAGCATTTTGCTGCTCAACTTGTAGCATTTTGCTGTTCAACTTGTAGCATCTTGTACTAGCATTTTGCTGTTTAAGTGGTAGCATTTTGCTGCTCAACTTGTAGCATTTTGCTGTTCAACTTGTAGCATCTTGTACTAGCATTTTGCTGTTCAAGTTGTAGCATTTTGTACTAGCATTTTGCTGTTTAAGTGGTAGCATTTTGCTACTCAAGTTGTAGTATTTTGTAGTAGCATTTTGCTGTTTAAGTGGTAGCATTTTGCTACTCAAGTTGTAGCATTTTGTAGTAGCATTTTGCTGTTTAAGTGGTAGCATTTTGCTACTCAAGTTGTAGCATTTTGCTACTCAAGTTGTAGTATTTTGTAGTAGCATTTTGCTGTTTAAGTGGTAACATTTTGCTACTCAAGTTGTAGCATTTAGTAGTAGCATTTTGCTGTTTAAGTGGTAGCATTTTGCTGCTCAACTTGTAGCATTTTGCTACTCAAGTTGTAGCATTTTGTAGTAGTATTTTGCTGTTTAAGTGGTAGCATTTTGCTGCTCAACTTGTAGCATTTTGCTACTCAAGTTGTAGTATTTTGTAGTAGCATTTTGCTGTTTAAGTGGTAACATTTTGCTGCTCAACTTGTAGCATTTTGTACTAGCATTTTGCTGTTTAAGTGGTAGCATTTTGCTGTTTAAGTGGTAGCATTTTGCTACTCAAGTTGTAGCATTTTGTAGGAGCATTTTGCTGTTTAAGTGGTAGCATTTTGCTGCTCAACTTGTAGCATTTTGCTGCTCAAGTTGTAGCATTTTGTAGTAGCATTTTGCGGCTCAAGTGGTAGCATTTTGTTGCTCAAGTAGTAGCGTATTGTTATTCAAATTCCGGCACGTTGTTTCGCAGGGAGTGCCAGCAGATCGCGTTGCACCGCAATTGGACGGAGGCGGGGGGCACGCGCGTGCACTTCGAGAGCGGCGTGAAGATGGGCATCGGCGCGTTCAACCTGATGATCTCGATGCTGCCCTCGCGCATCATCAAACTGCTGGAGTTCATCGGTTTCTCCGGGAACAAGGTGCAAAATCGCTGATCGCGTGCGACGTACGGCGCCGTTCAAACGAAACGTTTCGCCGGTTTCAGCAATTGGGCCTGCACGATCTGCAAGAAGCGTACGAGATGCAAGGCCTGCGGCAAATCCTCAGCGTGATGACGCTGCTCGGCTACCATCTGTTCGTCGTGTACGTGCTCACGCACCAGGAGGGCGACACGCGGCTCTGCGACCGCATCCTGACGCGCGAACTGCAGGCGTATCCGCAGAGCGTGTGGTTCCTGTTCTTCAAAGGGCGGCTCGAGTTCATGCGCGGCAACCTCGAGCGCAGCATCGAGTGGTACACGCGATCGTGGCGCTCGCAGGACGTGTGGCCGCAGTTCCACCATTTCTGCTATTGGGAGCTGCTTTGGGTCAATTGGTGCGGAGTTTCGCCGCGCGATCGCCTCCAATTCGCGCGCGCGTTAACGCCTTTCTTTACGCTTGTTCTAGCTTGAAGGCCGATTGGCGACAGGCGAGCAATTTCGCGAGCTTGCTGCTGGAGGGCAGCCGGTGGTCGCGCACGATCTACAGCTACCAGAAGGCGGCCATCATGCTGATGATGCAGGAGACGCTGACGAAGAGCGATCGCGTGGTCGTGCAGCATTTGATGAAGTAAGTTACAACAATAGAAAAGAAAAGAAGAAGAAAACGCGCGCGCGCGCGCTCTCTCGTTGCAGGGACGTGCCGCGCTACAAGCAAAAGATCGCCGGCAAGTCGCTGCCGATGGAGAAGTTCGCGATCAAGCGCGCCGAGCGGTTCTTCCAGCAGGAGCACGCGCTGATCCTGCCGATGATCGAGCTGATGTACCTGTGGAACGCGTTCAAAACGCTGAAGACGAGCTTCCACCTGGCGGAGACGATGCTGAAGCTGATCGAGGCGGCGATCCGCAATCTGAGCTTCGCCGTGCCGTGCAACCGCTTCGACAGCGACAATCGCGCGATGCTGCTGCTGCTGAAGGGCGCGTGTCTGCGGCAGATGGGCAGCCCGTTGCAGGCGCTCGAGTGCCTCGAGACGGCCATCTCGCTGTCGAAGGAGATCCACGAGGACACGTACGTCGTGCCGTACGCCATCGTCGAGCTGGCGCTGCTCGAATGGGACGCCGGCAACGGGGAGAAGGCCGTCCTGGCGCTGGAGGATGCGAAGTGAACTATTGTTGCCGCTCAATGGCCGCAAACGATGCTATTTTTCCTCCTTCTGTTGTTGCAGGAAGAACTTCACCGGCTACTCGCTGGAGTCGCGGCTGCACTTTAGGATTCACACGGCCCTCTCGGCGTTCAAAGGTAGTAAATAGGCGTCATCGGGACGGGCTGACGGGGGCTGGGGGGGGGGGGGGGCAAGTTTATGTGGACAGTATTTCATTTGTTGTAAGAATTGTGAAATTTTAATAAAGAAAAGTTTACGAATTAAATCGCCATTGTCTCCATTCAATTCGATCGAATCTCGCCGATTATTGTTTCAATCAATCGTACGCAATCGAGATTTGATTGTTTTGCGTGGATAATTGAGATTACCGATAATCAATTGCGAAAAGCGCACGTGACCGATTGTTAATCCCAAGATTAGACGCGTATTTCTAAATTGATAACGGGTTTACACTGATTTCTGGCCGATTGCATTGTTGGTTGCCATCGTCGGATGATGAAGGAAATCGCTAATCTCGCACACAAATTTGAGCAGCAAAATGCTACTGGGAAACTTTAAATAATCTTAATTGACGAATAAATTTGGGGAGCACGGAAAACTTTAAATAACATCGACTTGCTAATAAATTTGGGGAGCATAGAAAACTTGCAAACATATGAATTACTTAGAAGCGCGCTGCGAGCGACAAACACAAATATTCCCCAAACTCATTACAGAACTTATCACCGCAATCGTCTGAAACGCCTTTTTTTTCTTCTTCCATTTTTTTCAAGGGGAGGGGGCGCCTATCGACGACACCTGACATCGTCCGCTATCGAAGCGATCCGATTAGAAACGGACATCGAGCGTTAAGCGAACGGCGACGACGATGTGCGTGTCACGGCGCGCGAGTCATCCATCAGAGCCGCACGTCGCTCGACCGAAACGGTCGCGCGTGCCACGACAGTGACTTGAATATATCGCACGCGAACACGAGATCAACTAGAAGAAACATGCGAACGCAATCGCACAGCGACGGCAACGTCGCGGTGATAATCGCCGTCGCGCTGCTGATCGCGCTCGCCCGCTGCTCCGATCCGCCGTGGCCGGTCGACCGCTGCCCGCCGACGCACGGAACCTGTCGCGAAACCGCGCACCGCTGCGACCGCATCTGTCGCGGCGGCCGCTGCGAGATCAAGGTGGGCGTCATACTGACGAACGACACGCGGTTTCTGTCCAACATCCGAACGGTACGTGTTCTCGCGAGTGATATTAATAATTTTATGTTTCCTCCCGTGAATATTTACGGCGACGACCGTTTCCGATCCGACGGTCTGACGTAAACGTTTCGCTCTCACTTTTCCGTTCGCTTCTCTCTCCGATTCAGGCGGAGCGCGAGTTGGCGCGCGCGAGCCAGAGGATCCGCGAGGAGCGACTGCTGCCGGCCAACGTCCATCTCGCCCTCACCACGTACGACGACCGCTGCGAGTCCGCCTACGGACTGCTCGGCGTCCTCGACGGCTACGCGGAGTGCGTGCACGTCTACATCGGGCCCGTTTGCGATTACGTCCTGGGTAAGAAGCGGTTTCCACATTTGAGAACGATTCAATTGCGATTGATTTCGTGATTGATTAACAATCAAATCGACCACCGGGGAACGTTTGTCGAGCGAATCGGGGCGAGTTTTGTTTTTTTTTTGTTTTTTTTGCTCCACTCGAGAGAAAAGAGCAAACAAACAAACAAAGAGCGGAGTAATAATAATTGAATTGCTATTAATAAATATCGTGATCGATAAGAGATATCGTGGAATTAGCTAAGAATATAATGTCGCTGGATGCTTATCGCCAATTAGAAATCGTTATCGCCGCCCGATAGCAATTGGAACGATCTGATACGATTGTTGGTGCGAATCGGAAAATGCGGCTTCTGCGTAAAAATTGCAAAAAAATAACGCGAATTCGTTTATCTTCCTAGCGTCTAGTGTTTGCCCGAGGAAAATTGTCCAAGTTTAACACGCCACCATTCGAATGCGGTGCAACTTTTAAGCAAATCTAAGCAGTGCAAAATCTTCGTAATTTCGCGCTTGAAAGAACTAAGGAAAGTTCAACTCTCCACCTCAAACCGATCCGCAGTTATTCGCGATTTTCCACGACTGTCAAAATAGCATTTTCCCCATGGGAATAGATAGATAAATTGTTGCTCCCATAAATTCCCCTTAAAATTCGCCGCGGAGTGCGAAAATTCCGCCTTATACCGCGCCATTCCGCTTAACCTAGCGGATCACGTAAATCCGTAAGCGCGCCACGCGGGACCACTTTCCTACGCTGTAAACGTGTCCAAACCGATTTCGTCTCGCTTCTCAGCGTCCGCCGGCCGCTTGGTGCAATACGTCGGCTCGAACGGCATCCCGCTGATCACGCCCGGCGGCTTCGTGTTCGACTTCACGAAGAGGAAGACGCGCTGCGGCGACGAGTTCTTCATGGTCGTCAACTCCGGCCAGCTGGACTACCGCTCGCTGGCGGAGTTCTTCAAGCACTTCGTCGACGCGTACGTTATCGCGCCTGCGCGCCTCGCAGCGATTCGCGCTCTCAATCTTAATCTCGCAGATACAAGTGGAACAAAATCGCCTTCATGTACAACCAGTTCGATCAGAACGAGGTCGGCGGCGTGCAGAGCTGCAAACTGCTGATGAACAGCATCATCGAGGAGATCAAGGCGGGCAAGTTGGAGTACAACGACGGCGACCTCCATCTGCTCAACGTCACGTACGCGGAGTACTTCAGGCGGGAGATTGGCGCGAAATACGGGAGTAGGTTGCGATTGCGCACACACACGCGCCACGCGAAACAATTAATTCTCGTTCTTCCTTTTCTCTCCGCCCGCCAGTTATCACGATCTGCGCGAGCCACGCGCACACGCGCGACATCCTGCTGGCCGCCGACGCGCTGAACATGATTGACACAGGTGAATATCTCTTCTTCAATTTCGAGCCCTACAACAAGTACGTCGATGCGCACACGCGAGTGGCGGCCGTTCAACGCGTTCTAACACGGAAATCTTTGTCCCGCACGCAGCGCGCCGGTTCCGTCGCGGCCGTGGTACGACCCGAACGACACGGAGCGGACGAACGAGCGGGCGCGTCGCGCGTTCACGCGCCTCTACACGTTCGCGCCGTGGAAGGAGGCGCGGTTCGCCGTCGACAATCGGCGCACGTTGCCGCCGCCGGACGGGGCCGCGCGCGGCGCCATCTACGCGGACGGTCTCTACGACAGCCTGCTGATCTACGCGCACGCGCTGAACCGGACGCTGCGCGTGAACGGCGACGACGGCGACGCCGACGACGACCAGGTCGTCTACGGCAGCGACGTGATGAACCACATTCGGGGCCTGAGGTTTCGAGGTGGGATTCGCGCGAGCGCGCGCGACACGGCGTTAACGCTTCCATTTTGCAGACAAACACGGCGACGAGACGGTGATCAATTGCAACGGGCAACGCGTCGCGCAATACGCGCTCCTCCAGTTGGACGGCGACGCGACGCACGTGGAGATTGTCGCGCGTTACGACCTGATCGACAAGAACGTGACGTTCCTGCGGCAGATCCGCTGGCCGCACGGCGCACCGCGACCGTCCGACACGCCCGTCTGCGGCTACGACATGTCCAAGTGTCCGCGTACGTGTTATCGGCCTCGCGAATTAGCACGCGCCGGAGCGGTCGAGCTTGGCAGGGAATGTTGGCGAGGACGCGGCCTCTAATCTTCTGCACGCTGCTGCTACACCCGCGCCGCTAGTCGAATGGCGGAATGGCGTCGCGTTTAGGGCATTTCTAAATTGTCGCTGCCTCATCAAATTCGCCGCCGAGTGCGACGATCCGCTCTGCGAACCGCGCCATTCCGCTGAACGTGGCCGATCGAGTGTCGTACACGGATCGCAGGCCAATCGAAACAATTCCCCGCCAAACTCGACCGTTGTGGCGCCCTCCAGTGCGACGACGACGACGACGACCCACTTGTACGCTCGCGTTTCAGCGTCATCCCACGCGGATACCGTCGCGATCGTCGTCAGCGTCGTGATGGTCACGGCGATCGTCGCGTTCGTCTTCATGTTGTACAGGTGAGCGGTCGCGCGGTCGCGTCAAGTTTCTCTCCGAATCGATCGCTCCGCATGTTGCAGACACTACAAACTCGAGGCGGCGATAGCGTCGATGACGTGGAAGGTGAGCTTCGAGGAGATCGCGTTCTGCGGCTCGAAGAAGGGCAGCCTGCTCTCGCTGACGACGAGCAAGCGCGGCAGCACGACGGTAAAATAAAAGCGCGAACAATTTGCGAACGTTGGCACGAACGCTTTCCTTTCATCTCTCTCTCTCTCTTCCAGACGCTCTCGGAGATGTACAGCTTGGCCGGCGACCGGCAAATCTTCACCGACATCGCCTACTACAAGGGGACGCGCGTCGCCGTCAAGGCGATCGCCGAGACGAAGATCGAACTGACGCGGGAGCAATTGCTCGAGCTGAAGGCGATGAAGGACCTGGCGAACGATCACGTCGTCAAGTTCTACGGCGCGTGCCTCGACGTGCCGCACTGCTACGTGCTGACGGAGTATTGCCCGCGCGGCAGCCTGCAGGACATTTTGGAGAACGATCGCGTCGTGCTCGACCGCGTCTTCCGCCTCTCGCTCATCCGCGACATCGTCAGCGGCATGCGGTACCTGCACGGCAGCGAGATCCGGTCGCACGGCTCGCTCAGGTCGAGCAATTGCGTCGTCGACGGCCGCTTCGTGCTCAAGGTCAGCGACTTCGGGCTGCACTTTCTGCGGAAACGCGACGACCCGCGGAACGAGGCGGACGCACACGCCTATTGGCAAAGTATAAATTGATTGAGTGGACGCGTGTGTGTGCGTGTGCGGCGGCGTTAATGTCACGTTGTCGCTTGTCGTAGAGCTGCTGTGGACGGCGCCGGAACTGCTGCGGATGCAGCGACCGCCCAAGGCGGGCACGCAAAAGGGCGACGTCTACTCGTTCGCGATCATCGTGCACGAGATCGAGACGCGGCAGGGCGTGTTCTACTTGGGTGCGAACCGCGCGAGTCCCAGGGGTGAGTCGATTCCCGAGGGGAGAAGAAAAAAAAAACACAAATCCGTCCCTTTCCATATGGAGGGGGACGCTTTGCCTCCATAGGAATGCAAAAATTCGCGAAAGATGAGCGAGTCTTAATGTTAAGCTCGCGTTGAACACGTATTAATCCATCGTTAATGTTTGCTCCCATAAATTGTCACATTGAGAGCTCCAAAGTGGGTTTATTTATCACAGTTTGTGCAGAAATGCAGGAGTTTCTATAGAAAGGCAACAGTTGAAGAAAAAACGAATCAGTCTCAATGCAAAATTCACGTTTAAACGCCAATTAATCGATCATTCGTATTTGCTTCCATAAATATCCAATTACGGGGCAATAACTTGACCGAATAAATATTACAATCGTAAAACGAGCTCGAGCACGAAACAAGCATCCATAAAAACAATTAGACGTTACGCAAGTTGCCCGCCGTTGGCCGATTTATGGGAGCAAAATCGCACCGAAAAAGCCGCGAGTGCCGTTTGTCGGCGAGCAGTAGCAGTGGCGGCGTTGGAACCGGCGCAAAAGCATCGATTTCTCCGCACGTCTCCGAACGGCGTCAGTTCGCCGATCGGCGGCGTCGCGTAGAAAGCCCCGTGTCGCAAAATGCCCCGTGCCCCAGTGAGTGAGTGAACGCAATCAATCCCGGTGCGTGTGCGTGCGTGTGTGTTTTTTTTTTCGGCAATTGATAATGGCCGGCGGCGTAGGCAGTAGCATCGGCGCGATGTCGTTAACGCTGCCGACCGAGAATCCGCCGGGCGGCGGCATGGACGTCGGCACGTCGACGTCGACGTCGCCGCGACGGGCCGTCAGTCCGCTGCTGGAGGTGCGACGACCACATTGCACCCTGAACTGCGACAATTGCAATGCGATGCTCGAGGATCGATTCAAGCATTTGAGTAATATGTTGTTTGCTTTCGTCAATACGTCGACGAGAGAAAACGTGCCGGAGAGCTCAGAGATCAGTTTCGGAAACTTTGCAATCTAATTTTCCCTTCGACCAATTCGTGCTCGACTAAATTTTAAAATGTTCTCTCGGCGAGGAAATTGCTCCATTTCGGCGATCCCCGTCGAGTAAACGGCTTTCTTTTGTTCAAATTTCTTTAGAGATTGTCGACGGTGTACGCAACGGTCCCGAAGGAAATCACGGCCAGCCGTTGCGGCCGTACGTGGAGGAGAACAGCGCGGCGGCGGAGGACGAGGTGACCGCTCTGATGAGACGCTGCTGGGCGGAGGAGGCGCAGGATCGGCCGGACTTTAACGTGCTCAAGAACACGATCAGGAAGTTGAACAAGTGAGTGAGAACGACCGGAGATTAGAGGGTTGAGGTTGTGGCACGGAGTTGTGCGGTGGAGAGAGGGTAAATTGGCCCACCGAATAGTGCGAATTCGAAGCAAATTCGAGGAAAACTTGAGACAACTTCGAACTAAATTTGAAGGAACTTCGAAGCAATTTCGAGGCAACTTCGAATCAAATTCGAGGAAAATTTGAATGAAATTTTCAGGCAACTTCTAAGTAAATTTGAAACAACTTTGAAGCAAATTTGAGGCAAATTTGAAGCAACTTCGAACTAAATATGAAGGAACTTCGAAGCAATTTCGAGGCAACTTCGAATCAAATTCGAGGAAAATTTGAAGCAATTTTCAGGCAACTTCTAAGTAAATTTGAAACAACTTTGAAGCAAATTTGAGGCAAATTTGAAACAACTTCGAACTAAATTTGAAGGAGCTTCGAAGCAATTTGGAGGCAACTTCGAAGGAAATTTGAAACAACTTTGAAGCAAGTTTGAGGCAAATTTGAAGCAACTTCGAACTAAATATGAAGGAACTTCGAAGCAATTTCGAGGCAACTTCGAATCAAATTCGAGGAAAATTTGAAGCAATTTTCAGGCAACTTCTAAGTAAATTTGAAACAACTTTGAAGAAAATTTGAGGCAAATTTGAAACAACTTCGAACTAAATTTGAAGGAGCTTCGAAGCAATTTGGAGGCAACTTCGAAGGAAATTCGAGGAAAATTTGAAGCAATTTTCAGGCAACTTCGAAGTAAATTTGAAACAACTTTGAAGCAAGTTTGAGGCAAATTTGAAACAACTTCGAACTAAATTTGAAGGAACTTCGAAGCAATTTCGAGGCAACTTCGAAGCAAATTCGAGGAAAATTTGAAGCTATTTTCAGGCAACTTCTAAGTAAATTTGAAACAACTTTGAAGCAAATTTGAGGCAAATTTGAAGCAACTTCGAACTAAATTTGAAGGAACTTCGAAGCAATTTCGAGGAAAATTTGAAGCTATTTTCAGGCAACTTCTAAGTAAATTTGAAACAACTTTGAAGCAAGTTTGAGGCAAATTTGAAACAACTTCGAACTAAATTTGAAGGAACTTCGAAGCAATTTCGAGGCAACTTCGAAGCAAATTCGAGGAAAAGTTGAGGGAAATTCGGGGGAAATTCGAATCAAACCGCAAAAAGCAAATGTTTCCGTTGCAGAGAATACGATAACGGCAACATACTGGACAACTTGCTCTCGCGCATGGAACAGTACGCGAACAACTTGGAGGCGCTCGTCGAGGAGCGCACGGCGGACTATCTGCAGGAGAAGCAAAAGTGCGAGGACCTGCTCTACCAGCTGCTGCCGAAGAGCGTCGCGCGCCAACTCATCACCGGCGAGTCGGTGATCGCGGAGACGTTCGACCAGGTCACCATCTACTTCAGCGACATCGTCGGCTTCACCGCGCTCTCCGCGCAGAGCACGCCGCTGCAGGTCGTCGACCTGCTGAACGACCTCTACACGTGTTTCGATTCGATCATCGAGAACTTCGGCGTGTACAAAGTGAGTTTGCAACGGCGATCGTCGACGATCGTCGTTCTACGGGAGCAAGACGCGAATTGTAAATTTCCAGGTGGAGACGATCGGCGACGCGTACATGGTCGTCTCCGGCCTGCCGGTGCGCAACGAGAACCGGCACGCGGCCGAAATCGCCCGCATGTCGCTGGCGCTGCGCGCGGCCGTCCGCCGCTTCGCGATCCGCCATCGGCCGGGCGAGCCGCTGCGGCTACGCATCGGGATGCACAGCGGTCCGTGCGTCGCCGGCGTCGTCGGCCTGAAGATGCCGCGCTACTGCCTCTTCGGCGACACGGTCAACACGGCGTCGCGCATGGAATCGACCGGCGAGCCGTTCCGCATCCACGTCAGTCCGGCGACGAAGCGCGTGCTCGACGACTTCGGCACGTTCGACCTGGAGCGGCGCGGCGAGATCGAGATCAAGGTGCAGTTTACGCCGGCCCTTCGCAATTTCCTTGCGCAATCTCTATTCGCAATCTTCTCGTTTCTGCTCTAGGGCAAGGGCAAAATGGTGACGTATTGGCTGAACGGGGAGCGGGCCGCTGCCGAGGGCGCGCACGCGGCGACGACGACGACGACGACGACGGATCGTGGACGGGCGATGTCGAACGCGTCGAGCAAGCGCAATATCGTGCGGATATTGGGTTCGAGCGAGCGGGCGGTCGACGATGACGCCGCGACCGCCGCCGACGTGCCGCTGCTCTCGGTCACGGCGGTCAACGAGACGCGGAGCGAGCGTCGCGACTGAGCGGGAGAGCCGTGCGATATAGTGTGATAAAGCGCGAGAGATTGAGCGGCGTCGAGACAATCCGAGTGGACGACGATCGTTAATTTATGGAAGCAATTGAGCAGTATTAGCACGCGTGCCGAACCTAGCTCTTGAGAGCTTGTTTTTGTTATGTTTTTAACGGAGCGTAGCGCGATGGAAGTTTGTTGAATTGATGATATTGTTTATTGCGCGAAGAGGAACCAAACGTTTGATATTCTTCAAGGGATCAACGATCAATCGCTTTTGATCGAGTTAAATGGAGAATCTCGTTGTTGTTTTTTTTTTTTTTGAAGAGACAATTCCGACTGGGAAATTAAAAAGAAAATCGCCGTTGTGCATAAGTTATTTAGTCAATTTTTCGCATAATGAAATTTGAAGCGACTTTGAATGAAATTCCGAAGCAAATTCAGATCAAATTTGAATGAAATTCCGAAGCAAATTCAGATCAAATTTGAATGAAATTCCGAAGCAAATTCAGATCAAATTTGAATGAAATTCCGAAGCAAATTCAGATCAAATTTGAATGAAATTCCGAAGCAAATTCAGATCAAATTTGAATGAAATTCCGAAGCAAATTCAGATTAAATTTGAATGAAATTCCGAAGCAAATTCAGATCAAATTTGAATGAAATTCCGAAGCAAATTCAGATCAAATTTGAATGAAATTCCGAAGCAAATTCAGATCAAATTTGAATGAAATTCCGAAGCAAATTCAGATCAAATTTGAATGAAATTCCGAATCAAATTCAGATCAAATTTGAATGAAATTCCGAAGCAAATTCAGATCAAATTTGAATGAAATTCCGAAACAAATTCAGGGTAAAATTTGAAGCAAATTTGAATGAAACTTAAATCAAATTCGTAGCAAATTCGGATCAAATTTCGCGCATCTTCCCGTGGGATTTGCGAGTGGAAACGCTTACTTAGCATTCGTTGGTTACCGCTGTTCTGCCTGATTAAAAAAAAAAGCCGAATTTATGAAGGTTATTATTTAAAGTTCCAGCGAAAACGCGCAGAAATCAACAAATAAACGAAAATACGTGTTGTAAGGAACTAGAGGCAACCGAAATTAATTGTACCTCCATAAAATAGCGTTATTTATATTATTTATTTATTTATGTGACTTAATATTTAGTTCGTTGTTTCGTAGAAGCAAGTAAACAAATTGCAAGAATTTGCTCGCCATTTTGTTAAACGTTTGTAGATATTTATATGATTTGTTTTAAAAGTACGAAGCGCAATTATTATTTCGCCAGCGTCGACCGCAAGATCCACGGCAGGAACTTATCCACTCGCGTGTAAACGCCCGGCTGCCCCACGTTCCCGCAACCGATTCCCCACGACACGATGCCGATCGTAACCCAGCGTTTATTCGGCAACTCGTAGAGCAACGAACCACCGGAATCGCCCTAGACAGAAAGTCGAGAGAAACATTAAAAAAAAAAACTTTTTTTTTTTTAATTTTTTTTTAGATTTTTTTTTAAACTTTTTTCAACACCGTTTACTTACCAGGCAGGAATCCTTCTCGCCCTCGTATCCGGCGGCACAGATGTTAGTCTCCGCGATGCGTTGCACGAACGCGTCGACGCACCGCCGATGCTCCCACACGGGCATCGACACCTCGAGCAACACCTCGCTGGTCGGGCCGGCGTAGAACTGCTGGCCCCAGCCGGCGACCACCGCGGTGCGGTTCGTGTAGTCGACGGGCGGCGACGACGACGGCGGCAAGCAGATCGGCCACACGTACGAGCCGAACGTGGTCGGCGCGTCGAGCGCGACGATCGCGATGTCGTTGTCGTACGTCGCCTGCTCGAACTCCGGGTGCACGATCAGTTGGCGGATCTTGTAGTCGCGATGGCGCGTCTCGTTCGCCTCGCGGAAATCGTACTCGCCCAGGCGGACGCGGACGTCCGCGCGATCGACGCTGTGGCGGAGGCGGCGCGATTAACCTTCATCATCTCCACGTTTCTCTCGCGTTTCGTTTCGTTCGCGTCGGGCGCACTTACTTGTTGAAACAGTGGGCGGCCGTCAGCACGTGGTGGTCGGTGATGAGGGCGCCGCCGCAGAAGTGCGGCCGCTCCAGGCGCACGTTCAACAGTGCCGTCATCCACGGCCAGCGTTGCGACGCGCTCGCGTTGACGATCGAGCGGGCCAAACTGCTCAAGCCGCAGCCTAGAGGAGGACGAGAGCGGTACGTGCGGTTGCGTGAGCGGCGGCGTCGTCGTCGTCGCCGCCGCCGCGCGTGCGTTACTCACCCGATCGATTGTCGTCCGCGTCGTACGATTCGCCGCCGCCCGGTAGGTCGCGGACCGTTTGGGCGCCGCGCACTTGCGGCAGGATTATGTCGTCCGGACAGCAAACGCCCACGTGGCTGTGGAAAGAAGAGCGGGAAGGAACAAGTCCCCAGATATCCGCGGCACTAGCATTCGCTTTTGATTCGAACACGTTTTCATGCAATTTGAACCGAATTGCAGGCAAACTCGAGACGCATCCGCGAAGTAAATTGGAAAAGAAATGTCGAAAGAAATTCGAAGGAAATTTCAGAAGCAACTACGAAGCAAATCTCAGAAGCAACATCGAAGCAAATCTGAAGCAACTTGGAAGCAAATTTTAGAAGCAACTTCGAAGCAAATCTGAAGCAACTTGGAAGCAAATTTTAGAAGCAACTTCGAAGCAAATTGGAAGCAATTTCGAAGCAAATTTCAGAAGCAACTTCGAAGCAAATTGGAAGCAAATTTCAGAAGCAACTTCGAAGCAAATTGGAAGCAATTTCGAAGCAAATTTCAGAAGCAACTTCGAAGCATACTGGAAGCAAATTTCAGAAACAACGTCGAAACAAATTGAAAGCAGCTGCGGAGCAAATTTCAGAAGCAACTTCGAAGCAAATCTGAAGCAACTTGGAAGCAAATTTTAGAAGCAACTTCGAAGCAAATCTGAAGCAACTTGGAAGCAAATTTTAGAAGCAACTTCGAAGCAAATTGGAAGCAATTTCGAAGCAAATCTCAGAAGCAACATCGAAGCAAATCTGAAGCAACTTGGAAGCAAATTTTAGAAGCAACTTCGAAGCAAATTGGAAGCAATTTCGAAGCAAATTTCAGAAGCAACTTCGAAGCAAATCTGAAGCAACTTGGAAGCAAATTTTAGAAGCAACTTCGAAGCAAATCTGAAGCAACTTGGAAGCAAATTTTAGAAGCAACTTCGAAGCAAATTGGAAGCAATTTCGAAGCAAATCTCAGAAGCAACATCGAAGCAAATCTGAAGCAACTTGGAAGCAAATTTTAGAAGCAACTTCGAAGCAAATTGGAAGCAATTTCGAAGCAAATTTCAGAAGCAACTTCGAAGCAAATTGGAAGCAAATTTCAGAAGCAACTTCGAAGCAAATTGGAAGCAATTTCGAAGCAAATTTCAGAAGCAACTTCGAAGCATACTGGAAGCAAATTTCAGAAACAACGTCGAAACAAATTGAAAGCAGCTGCGGAGCAAATTTCAGAAGCAACTTCGAAGCAAATTGGAAGCAACTTCGAAGCAAATTTCAGAAGCAACTTCGAAGCAAATTGGAAGCAAATTTCAGAAGCAACTTCGAAGCAAATCTGAAGCAACTTGGAAGCAAATTTCAGAAGCAACTTCGAAGCAAATTGGAAGCAATTTCGAAGCAAATTTCAGAAGCAACTTGGAAGCATACTGGAAGCAAATTTCAGAAACAACGTCGAAACAAATTGAAAGCAGCTGCGGAGCAAATTTCAGAAGCAACTTCGAAGCAAATTGGAAGCAACTTCGAAGCAAATTTCAGAAGCAACTTCGAAGCAAATTGGAAGCAAATTTCAGAAGCAACTTCGAAGCAAATCTGAAGCAACTTGGAAGCAAATTTCAGAAGCAACTTCGAAGCAAATTGGAAGCAACTTCGAACCAAATCTGAAGCAACTTGGAAGCATACTGGAAGCAAATTTCAGAAGCAACTTCGAAGCAAATTGGAAGCAACTTCGAAGCAAATTTCAGAAGCAACTTCGAAGCAAATTGGAAGCAACTTGGAAGCATACTGGAAGCAAATTTCAGAAGCAACTTCGAAGCAAATTGGAAGCAACTTCGAACCAAATCTGAAGCAACTTGGAAGCATACTGGAAGCAAATTTCAGAAGCAACTTCGAAGCAAATTGGAAGCAACTTCGAAGCAAATTTCAGAAGCAACTTCGAAGCAAATTGGAAGCAACTTGGAAGCATACTGGAAGCAAATTTCAGAAGCAACTTCGAAGCAAATTTCAGAAGCAACTTCGAAGCAAACTTGAGAAGCAACTGCGGAGCAAATTTCAGAAGCAACTTCGAAGCAAATTGGAAGCAACTTCGAAGCAAACTTGAATCGGATTCGAATCAAAATCGAGCATTAAAAACAATAAACAGAATGAAATGGATCAAAGGAAGAGCCGTTATCTCTCGTTTATCATTAATTAAACAAGTGTCAGATTGTGATTAACACACACACACACACACACTTACGTCTTCTCAATGACGCACAGATACTCGAGCGACCCCGTCGAGGGCCCGAAAACGTTCGCCGGACAAAATACGGCGTGTTTGCAGTGCCCTTGCGTTTCTCCCACGGCGACGCATTCCTGATAGCGACGGTTCAACTGGGGACAAGCGACCAAAATTCGGCGGTAAATAATCGAATGCTAATTGAACTCGAATCGATTTAGATAAATCGAAATAATGAACGAGCGGTGGCGAGTTTCTGCGTTACTCTCGACCGGCGATAACATCGAGAGGTTATCGCATTTGTTTTCAATACCGTGGACTGTTTGTCATAATCGACTTTTGCGTGTCGTCGCGCGTGAAATGAACGAACAATAGAATGAGTTTCTAAAATTAATATCGTTCTCGTATGGAAAAAATGCAAGTTCAATTACCTTATAACGTTTACCCAATGACAAGTATCTGCGGCCCCTCGTCAGCAACGATGTGCCAAACGGTTTGTCGTCCACGTCGCCAACTGAAGTTGGGAAATGAGAAAATCGATAAATGCTCCAGGAGCACTTTTGAAGCATATTGGAAGCAAACTTGGAGCAAATTCGAAGCAAATTGGAGCGGCACCTTTGAAGCAAATTTGAATCAAATTGAAAGCAAAATCGAAGCAAATTGGAGAAGCAACTTCGAGGCAAACTTGTGAAGCAATTTGGAAGCAAATTCGAATCGAATTGAAATCAAATTCGAAGCAAATTTTGAAAAATTACCTGAGGCGTTGGCTGGCGCAGAATGAACGTGCGAAAGGAGCGTCGATAGGAAAAGTATCGCAGTTAAATGCATCGTGTTGCTTTGCTAAATTCAATCTTTTCGATTTGAAAGCATCACCCAACTCGGTTGAAATGTTCTAATGAAATAATTTAGTCGAAATTAAATTACGATAACGCATTTCCTCTGAGGAGAGAAAATGATTAGAAAAAATCGTTTTGCTAATTTACGAGGGCGAATTAATCTACGAAACCCTATCTCTATTGTCATTTTATTTTAAACGTTTCAGTTTCGTTTTAAAATCTAATTTGCTTGATAAATGAAACTATTACGAGCGGATTTTTTGTAAAATCCTTCGATTCGCATCCGCATCGATGTTATTGTCCTTACGCAACAAAAAATACAATAATTACTCGTATAAAGTTCAATCATGGCAGCGATCCTTAGCACTAAAACAACAAATGGCATCGTTGCTTATCGAGGAAGCGTTTATGAAAGCAATTGAACGATATTCGATTGGATACTGTTGAAATTATTTCATTTATTCGCGACATTTTCATTCTCTCACTCTCTAAGAAAATTGGTGGCACTTTCGTTTATGGGAGCTTTATCGATTTCGGCCAGATTTCGATTGAAAGAAGACGATTTAAAGTGCCATGTGTTTCGCGAAATTCACGTGGGCATCGCGTAAAACAAAATAGAGAAACACGTGTGTGTGTGCGTGTATTTGCGTGTATCGGTTTCGAAACCAGTTACTTGATATGAAATGGGTCTCTTATTATTGCGAAACCTGTATAAAATGTAATGGCAAGCGACACTATTGCTCAAAATTTGATTTCATTTGCATCTCAGTTCGATTCCCAGTTTGTTTATGGCCGATTCCTCTTCGCCGATCGGAAAAATACGCTGTCTCTTTAACGAATCATCTCTTTGTCCATGTGCTAACGTTTCGTTGATTTACCACAATCTTCAAACAATCGCGTAACTTTTTGCACCTAAATTCGTTGCGTATGGTCGGTCGATTGGATAATCGAATTGCTATCGCGTAATTATCGTTTATTATGTCGAGCATGTGTCTCGTTGGACGTAACGACGATCTGGCGCCGGTCAGTGGAACCCAACCTGACTCTCCGCATACCTGCGAACGTAATTTGCATGCGCCCACAGCTCTTTCGCGTTTCTCGCTCTACGTTACACGGACTTTTTTTTTTTTTTTGGGCGAATGGTGGAAAATCATGTCAAAGCGTGGATTTCTATTTGTTGCTCTTCAACGAATTTCGGAGCAAATTTGAAATGAAATTTCGAAGCAAATTAGTGTAGCAATTTCGAAGCAAATTTGAGAAGATATTTCGAAGCAAATTTGAGAAGAATTTTAAAGCGAATTAGAGTAGCAATTTCCAAACAAATTTCAGAAGCAATTTCGAAGCAAATTGGAAGCAATTTCCAAACAAATTTCAAAAGCAATTTCGGAGCAAATTTGAGAAGACATTTCGAAGCAAATTCGAGAAGAAGTTTAAAGCGAATTAGAGTAGCAATTTCCAAACAAATTTCAGAAGCAATTTCGAAGCAAATTGGAAGCAATTTCCAAACAAATTTCAAAAGCAATTTCGGAGCAAATGTGAGAAGACATTTCGAAGCAAATTTGAGAAGAAGTTTAAAGCGAATTAGAGTAGCAATTTCCAAACAAATTTCAGAAGCAGTTTCGAAGCAAATTGGAAGCAATTTCCAAACAAATTTCAAAAGCAATTTCGGAGCAAATTTGAGAAGACATTTCGAAGCAAATTTGAGAACATATTTTAAAGCGAATTAGAGTAGCAATTTCCAAACAAATTTCAGAAGCAATTTCGAAGCAAATTGGAAGCAATTTCCAAACAAATTTCAAAAGCAATTTCGGAGCAAATTTGAGAAGACATTTCGAAGCAAATTCGAGAAGAAGTTTAAAGCGAATTAGAGTAGCAATTTCCAAACAAATTTCAGAAGCAATTTCGAAGCAAATTGGAAGCAATTTCCAAACAAATTTCAAAAGCAATTTCGGAGCAAATTTGAGAAGACATTTCGAAGCAAATTTGAGAAGAAATTTCGAAGCAAATTTGAGAAGAAATTTAAAGCGAATTAGAGTAGCAATTTCGAAGCAAATTTGAGAAGCAATTTCGAAGCATGTTTCAGAATCAATTTCGAAGCAAATTTGAGAAGAAGTTTCGAAGCAAATTTGAGAAGCAATTTCGAAGCAAATTTGAGAAGCAAGTTTGAGAAGCAATTTCGAAGCAAATTTGAGAAGAAATTTCGAAGCAAATTTGAGAAGAAATTTAAAGCGAATTAGAGTAGCAATTTCGAAGCTAATTTGAGAAGCAATTTCGAAGCAAGTTTCAGAATCAATTTCGAAGCAAATTTGAGAAGAAGTTTCGAAGCAAATTTGAGAAGCAATTTCGAAGTAAATTTGAGAAGCAATTTCGAAGCAAATTTTAGAAGAAATTTCGAAGCAAATTTGAGAAGAAATTTCGAAGCAAATTTGAGAAGAAATTTAAAGCGAATTAGAGTAGCAATTTCGAAGCAAATTTGAGAAGCAATTTCGAAGCAAGTTTCAGAATCAATTTCGAAGCAAATTTGAGAAGAAATTTCGAAGCAAATTTGAGAAGAAATTTCGAAGCAAACTCGATGCCAATATTAGATTGCTATTGGCAATTCCCCGAATTGTTTTCCCAATAACAAAAGCCATCAAATGAATCAGTAGCATCCACTGGATTGCGCTCTAGCAGAAAAACCAAAGATAAAACACATTGCCACATCCATGGCGAACGACTTTTTCTCTCTCTCTACTCTCTCTCTCTCTCTCTCTCCTTCCCATTCGAATAAGACGATTGAGCGGGAGTCGTCTCTCGGCGCGCGCGAGAGATATGGCCCCAGTCCTTCGCTTCTCTTCGCCGCGACTTGTTGACGCGTGCACGAGCGAGAAAAAAGTAACAACAACAATCGAGCACACATACGCACACGGATGCGCCGTTGTTTTTCCAGCGAATCACAACAGTGCCGCCGCTTGTTGTCGTACGTTTCGAAGACTAAAAAAACAGTCAATCTCTCGGGCAGGACACGCAGCAGCAGCAGCAACAACAACAACAACCTTACGGTGGTGTTTGGCCAAGGTCGTTCGTGTTAGACGGCGAAACTGGTGAAAATGCCCGCGACCGCCTCCGCCTGAGCCGTTGGTTTTCGCGTGCGTCGTCCGCGTGGTGCACTCGGTTTCCGTGGAAAATGTGCGATTTCCGCGTTATTCGCGAAACCACGAACAGATTCGATCGCGTGGACAGTCCGCTCGCCCCTCCCCGCGCCCTCGCAGGCATCTCGCCGCTCGGTGAGTTCGTTGATTTACGTGTGCGTGCGTGTGTGTGTGTGATTTGGTCCGCGCGAAGAGAAAAAAATTGTTTTGTTTTTTTGGTTTCGATGGGCGAACGCCCGAAATCGAACTCGAAACTTTGTTTTGATAACTTTTTGCGGGTGGAAAAAATCCCGAATTTCCGCCGTTTAATTCGCCCCACTTCTTGCTCCCATCTACTATCGTCGAATTGCTGCCCGTTTGTCGTCCAGTAAATAAAGTCGAAGGTTGAAACGAGTATGAAGAAATCGGATAACCTTGCGAGATTTAAAATCCGCGAGTGACGAGAGAGAAAGAGGGGGAGAGCAAAAGTCTTCAAACAACCTCAAATGCGCGTTTCTTTTTGCTTTTTAGCTTTCGTAAAACACTGCGTCCGGACGCGTTTCTTCTCGCCTTAAACACGCGCACGTCGAAATTAATCATTCCACTCGAAACAATTAGCCGATTTATTTACCTTTCGAACATATGGCGTCGCCAATAACAACCACCCACATGTGCCCGATTCCGAATTTGCAACTTTTATGCGCCGTTAAAGACATAAACAAGTTGTTTAAAAAAGGGGGAGGGGGAAGGGATAAATTTTCTTTGCTCCTTTCTCATTAATAAAAGTCATCTGTAATTGTTCTGCCCCCTCCCCTCAATTAAGTATTTAGTCAGCAAGGGATTTATTTATGGGAGCAAAGTAATTTTACCTGCCGTCGTTCTTATCAACACGAATTGTTATTGTTTGAGGAGGGAAATTATGTTCCTTTTCGCTTTTTCTGTTACAGATACTATTATGCGATAATAAAGCAGAATGTTGATCAAACATCTCACCATTTATCATTTAGTTTTGTTTACCTGCGTGGTAAACAGTTTAAAAGACTTCAGATACATTTCCTATCAAGGTACGTGCAATGAGGTAGAAATAATCAAAGAACTAACACGAATAGAACGTAAACGAAAGCAATTTGTTGGGTATCAATCGGGAGGACGGGCGACGATCGATTTGGGAAACGTGTCGAAATTAATGTTGGAGAGAAAGTGCCCAAAAATTGAATCTTCATTGAATACGAAACGATCACTTTCGATCGCTTCTTTTCGAAAATGATTCCTCCATGCGGAAGAATTTCACTTCAAATCTGATTTGCTTCGGAAAAACAAAAAATTGATGTCAACTTAGGAATGCTTTGGAAACGTGTAAACAACGCGGACAAACATTGTTATCGTTGCTCCAATTACGCGTCCATCTGCTGGATTCCCATCGTCCACTGTTTGCTTACAGATTTACAGCTCTCGCTCGACAAATTCGCCGAAGACGGCGTCACCACGTACTCGCAATTGCTCTTCGATACGGCGAGGAATCAGGTCTTCGTCGGCGCACGGTACGTAGAAACGTGCAAGTTTGACGCCTAGTCAGCTGGCACTTTTCGTTAATTCTAAGCGGGCGTAAAATGATCGACAATTGACGCTCAAGCGAACGAAGCAAAGTTCAACTCGCCACCTCGAATCGTTCCGGGGATGTTTGCGAATTTCGACGACCTTCGAAACGACAATTTCCCCGGGGGAAAACCCCGCAATAACTCCGAAACTATTCGAGATGGAGGAGTCCTCTTGCTCCCATAAATTCCGCTTAACAATCCGCCGAGGAATGCGAAAATTCGCTCGCCGGGCCGCAAACGCGAACACAATCCAATCGGAATTCCGCCCCATCTTTCAGCGACGCATTGTACCGCTTGTCGCTCGCCCGCGTGCAATTGCTCGAGAGCGCCGCGTGGACGTCGCCGCGGAACGCGACGAAGCTGTGCGTGGACAAGGGGCAATCGGAGCGCAACTGTCACAACTACATCAAGGTCCTGCTGCGCGATGGCGATCGACTGTTCGTGTGCGGCACGAACTCCTTCCGACCGATGTGCAACTGGCGCGAGGTAAATCGCTCGCCGTCTCTCTCGCGCGCGCGCGCGCTCCTCAATCGCATTCGAACGCTTCCTTCCAGATGGGGAACATCTCGCACGTGCTCGACACGGTCGACGGGAGGGCGCGATGCCCGTACGATCCGCACGCGAACGTGACCGCGCGGATCGTGCGCGACGGCGACGACGGCGGCTACTACATCGGCGGCCCGACCGACTTCTCCGGCTCCGACTTCGCCATCTATCGCAGCGTCGGCAAGCAGAACCTGATCCGCACGAAGCAGTACGACAGCCTGTGGCTGAACGAGCCGCAGTTCGTCGGCTCGTTCGAGAGGGGCGCGCACGTCTACTTCCTGTTCCGCGAGCC
The DNA here is from genome assembly GCA_963695495.1 of Hololepta plana. Lineage (NCBI taxonomy): Eukaryota > Metazoa > Arthropoda > Insecta > Coleoptera > Histeridae > Hololepta > Hololepta plana. The sequence continues at coordinate 13,597,956 of OY968835.1, forward strand.
CGCCGTCGAGTACATGAACTGCGGAAAGGTATTCCGTCGACGGACGCTTCCGGACGTCGTCCGGACGTCGTCGATTGCGCGCAAATTTAAATCGCCCAAATCCTCGCAGATCGTCTACTCGCGGATCGCGCGGCTCTGCAAGCGGGACGCGGGCGGCCCGCTCATGTTCAAGGACAACTGGTCGACGTTCGTGAAGGCGCGCCTCGTCTGCGCCATCGACGGCGACTATCCGTTCCATTTCGACGAGATCCAAGGCGTGCACTACGCGCGCGACGACGACGGCGGCGACGGCGGCGGCGGCGATCTGTTGTACGCGACGTTCACGACGCCAACGAACGGCATCGGCGGCTCGGCGATCTGCGCGTTCAACATGTCGGCGATCGAGGCGGCGTTCGCCGGCCCGTTCAAGTACCAGAAGCACGTCGGCGCGCCGTGGGAGACGCACGCGAACACTTACCGCGATCACTTCGGGTGCAAGGAGGAGGAGGGCGGCGGCGGCGGCGGCGGCACGTCGTCGCGCGGTAACAAACACTTTGACACGTTCAAGTACCAATTGATGGAGACGCACGTGCGCGCGACGACCGCCGATCGGCCGCTGTACGTCGCGCAACTCGAACGTTTCGTGCACGTGTCCGTCGACGTGGTGGCGACGAAGCTGCACGCGGCGGTCCACGTGATCTACGTGTCGACGGTGGACGGCCTGGTGAAGAAGTTGAGCGTGTTGCCGCGCACGCGGGAGACGTGCGTCGTCGAGATTTGGGAGGTGACGGTGGACGCGCGCGCGCCCATCGTCGCCGTGCGCCACGTGAAGGAGACGAACAGCGTGTACGTCGGCACCGAGGGCGAGTTGTTGCGCGTGCCCGCGCACCACTGTCGGCGCCACGTGTCGCGCGAGAGCTGCGTGAACGCGATGGATCCGTACTGCGGCTGGAACGAGTTGGAGGACGCGTGCACGATCGCGCCGAACGGCAACGCGCTGGAGAAGTACTGGCATCAGCTGGTCACCGCGTGTCCCGTGCTCAACGCGCCCGTCGACGGCGGTAAGGATCGCGTTCCGACGCGAGCAGCGAGCCGGTTGCGGTTCAGTGGACAATGTTCCGGGGGGGGGGGGGGGGGAATATGCTCCGCTAGGTTAAGCGGGATGCGCGCGCGGTATAGAGCGGATTTTAAGCGGAATTTATGGGAGCAACAATTCCTCCATCTGGACTAGTTTCGGTGTTTCTATTCGAGTGTTTCTATTCGCGATAGAGGACTTGTTGCTCCCATAAATTCCGCTTAGAATTTCGCCGAGGAACGCGAAAATCCGCTCTAGACCGCGCGCGCATCCCGCTTAACGTAACCGCGAGAGTAAGCGTTCTCCGCCCGAACATTTTCCACTTGTAAAGGCACAGCACTTGCGTGGGAAGGAAACGGCCGCCCATTTCAATGAGCACGATTCCGTGTTTCAGGCTGGAGCAGCTGGTCGCAGTGGTCCGCGTGCTTGCATCGCAGCAATGCGGATGCGAGCGCGCGACGGACGCGTGCCTCTGCCAGACGCGGCAATGCGACAATCCGGCGG